>CABFWB010000383.1:154981-207289 GCA_902151455.1 Timema bartmani | reverse complement strand
TTTTTTTTTTTTTTAATCTTATGTTTTTTGTCTTCTTTTTTTGTTAATTGTCGGCATTTTTGTGGTTTCGATTTAAAAGAGAAATTAAATAGTGTTTATATACAATGCTTCTTTATCTTTACTTAAATATTATGTCAAATTTATTTACATCGAATTTATTTACGTTGGGTAGACAATAAGTGACACCTACTCTTTGGTGTTCTTTCCTCTTCTATACTTCTTACATACCAGTACCCAAACCATCTCAGTCTTGATTACTATACTATCCCATGCACGAATGTACTCCCTCCACCCCCACTCTTTCCCTGATAACTTCATTCCTAATCCTGTTTATTCTCGTGACAGCTACTATGCTTTTCAGAAACTTTATTCCCATGGCCTCCACTTTCCTAGTCTCGCTTACATTCACTGTCCATGTTTCTGCTGCATGTGTGACTATGGGTACAAAGTACGCCCTTCACAGCACCTCCTTACACTTCAAGGGCACTTCTCTTCTCCATAGCACACCTATAGAACAACTCTCCCTGCTGTCCTCTTCTCATTACATCAGCTCTACTCCATCCAACCTTATAGCTTTACTAGGCCTTATCCTCTTTCTTGTTATTACCATCACTTCTCAATACATATGTATATATAAATAAAGTTCATTAAGTGTGTTGTAAATGTCACTAAATGAATATTATAGAATTTTAGAAGTGAAGCGCAAAAAATAGAAGTAAAAAACCCTAAAACATATTTAAAAACACCTCTTTGGTTTCCTATTCACTTCTTCTAATTTTTTTAGTAAATGTGTGTTATTTTTTTTTATTTGTGCTTCATTTTTTACAATTCTATCATACATATTTAATAACAAACAAATCATTTGAAGACTAATATGAAAATAAAATCAATGCAAAATAATAGTTTAGCAAAAATTGTACAGTAGAGTCTCAGAAACTCAACACGCACATGTGCATACAGTTGTTGGTACCAGTCATCACAATCCAACGTCATTACTTCAATACAGTACAACTGTACCTATAATATTCGATACTTTACTGTGATTCATCCTTGTTTAGTAAACATTCATCTTATGCAAGTTCATTCGTAAAACTCAACACCATCTCACTCCACATCAGGTCGAGTTTCCGAGACTCTACTGTATAACAATGTTGTTACATTTTTCATGTTTTTATGGAAAAGTAAGAGAAGAGACCCTTTGAAATCCACACTTGGACAATTATTATTTTGTGAAATTGTTGTGTTTGTGATATTAAAACACGAGGCTAAAATATAATTTATATATCTGAGTTGTGATTGGTTTTTTCTTCTCCCAGGGTTATTTTCCAGTGAACTCAATACTTGATGACTGTATTGCTGAGAGATGCAATGAAACTTGCAAATTTCTCTTAGACTCGTGGGATATGTTATTGCCACCAGTTAAAGACTGAGTGCTATGTTGAGTAAAGCTACAGAACACTGCTTTATAAGGTAGTACTGCCTCACACAACCTCAGTAAGTAAAGCTTATACAAACAAGTTAGAAATTTTGCCGCTAATAAGTTTTAAGGGGATTAATTTAATACAATAATTATTAAAATAAGGATGAAGAGGTAATTTAAAGTAAATGCATCAATGTTAGTATGAAGAGAGGATAGGAGAAAACCACAGTTAAAATCTCATTTGGAAAACCATCCTATGCACCTGGCTTAGTCATTGGCAACTGGGATTCATAACATCTCAAGGTCACTGGTGCTAGAATTAAATAATATTTAATCTTTTTTTTCTTCTTGTTCGTAATACAGTAGGGCCCTGCTTCACGGTGTTCTGCTAATACGGGGGTTTCCAACTATAGACATGCTTCACAATGTTTGGCACCTGTCTTGCTCTTACGGCGATTTTCAAGATGTCATCTGCGCACTATTGTGTAAGAGAGAGAAATGTGTGGGTATTTCTCTCTCTCTCTCTCTCTTACACACTTTTAATAATTGTTCGCTAATTTTGAATGAATATGAGAGATATCAATGTATTTTTAGTTAAATAAAATAAATGTGTTAGTAAAAGGTTTGAACATCATTAGTAAGTTTGAAACTTGTGAATTGTGTCTTTAAATAAGTTAATGTAGGCTAATATAGTAAAACTTCCTTCAGGCGTATTGGGAACACTCACTGGCAACAGCAGAGTTACATAATGTATTTGGCCGCCATTTTATGTCGATAATTCAGTCTGTTTACAGTATTTGTGCACTCAGCTTTTTAAATTTGTTTGGATAATTTTATATACAGTATCGGTACTGAATAATATTTCTTACAAGTTACCATGACCTCTAAGTGTAGTAGTTATAAAAAGAGGACTCATAAACCCCACTTATTTTAAATACTAAGTTTGAAATTATTAAACTAAGTGAACAAGATATACCTTTGTCTGAGTAAGCTAGGTTTGGCTCACACGCACAACCGTTAATACAATCATGAACACTAAGAAGAAAGCGTTGAAAACAAATTAAAAGTGCTACACCAGGACTACAACATGTTATTATGATTTTATATCCATTTCAAGTTAAAAAAAAAAGGTCGTCCCGCTTTACAGCGGGGCCTTGGAACCTAACCTGCTGTATGAGCGGGGCCCTACTGTATTTAATTTATAGATTGTATAACTGAATGACTATTGCATTAAATGTTTTTTCTTACCAACTCAAAATTTTGTCTTAACTTTTTTTTCTAGGCATACTAAGAAGAATATGTTATTTTTTTCAGTGATACCACTACAATAACTTAGAAATGAAACTGTCATTTAAGTTTCTCCATCACAACATTTATTGAATTGATACATCTTTTGCATTATAAACTGCAGAATCTTACTTATCATTAATTACACTTGCTCATTTTATTTGATTTTGGCCTAGCCTAGTTAGAACTAGACTTTTAATGTGTTATTTAAGAACTTTTTTTGATACCTGCATTTATACCTGTATGATTGGTTATTTAATTTGTGTAACCACTGTTAAGGTTGAAATTGTTGAGATATTCTGCTTCAAATGTAAATCAAGCCACTCTAAAGAGACTTTTTAGTTTTAATCCTGATAAGGTGTTTTGTTATTCTTTAACAGGTATGAAAACAGCCAAGGTAAGAGTATTTTCAGGTCAGTATAGTCCTGCTTTCAGCGATTAATATCCTCATTTGTGATAAATATATGTAAAACTTATTATTTAAAAAAAACTTGTTATTTGGGCTGGCATAAGATATAGTTCTATTAAATTTTAGTACTTTTTGTTCTTTTTAAAAAACTCAATTTAAATCCCCCTTAAACTCCTGTCATAGAACAGTTAAACTCCTTCTTTGCCGCTATTGGTCAAGTGCAGCTGAAACTACAAGCAGATGTAAGTCAATGGGGGTCAAACCCGTGGTGTGAAGAAGTAAAGGTGAAACCGTGCGAATGTTCTCCCACTCCTTCCTTCTTGTCGTGACGTCAGCTTCGGGGGACTCAGGTAGCTGAATAAGGGAAACCAGGCAAATATACCACCTAATTAGTGTATTTAAATGTTTTTAAAATTAGGAATCATGCCTAGTTTGGCAGCGATATTAAATATCTTAGTTTTCCGAAGGATGAACTTAATAAAAGAAAGTGGATAATAGTTCTTGAGAGGGAGGACAGATTTAATCTGAAAACTTGTAAGTAATTTTCTCTAACTATACTAACAAAACCCGCCTCGGTGGCGTAGTTGGCTAACGCGCCAGTCATTTTGAGCCAGACCACCGAGGACGGGGAGATCGAGGTTCGAATCTCGGTCGGGTGAACTGGGGGTGGTTTTTCCTAAATGTTTTTCCACTCTCCCTCCACACAAATGCGGGTTCACTTCCTCTAAATTCAACCTTCCCAATTCCTAATCCATTAGTGTAATTAGTACTTAAGCGTATAACCCGAACGGGTAGTAAGACGTGGTGCTAAATAAATAAATAAATAAATATACTAACAAATATAATATTGCAACGTTTGATACTTTATAGATAAATTGTACAATCATTCATTAAAATATTATATATAATTTAATAGTATAATAAGTTGTACTACAGGGTCTTCAAGACTTATAATCGCCATTAATCCAACCAAAATCCAAAATCATGTAGAAGCTATTTTTAAATAAATGTGTTTGTGTCACCATGTATTTTTACTCTTTTGAACTATATGCATATTTAACTAAGCACATATGCTAGAGGTGAAAAGGGTTGAATTTAGAGGAAATGTACCCATATTTGTATGGAGGGAGAGTGGAAAACAGTTTAAGAAAGGGTCCCACCTCCCACCCCACTTCCGGGATTTGACAACTGAAGCGGGTATATATTATTAATTAATTTTGTTAGTATTTCTGCGCAAGGTATTTTATTAGCATTAGTAGATCTGTATTTATAAAAAATTATAATGTGAGCCTCGTCTTTTTTCCTGTTCAGGCAGTCCTCATATTTATACTACTAATGAGGTAGGAACTTGCGTGGAAAGAGGATGGAAAACCATGTAGGAACAACAACATAAGTAGGCCCGATTGGTATTTGAACCCCAATCTCCCCATCACCGACAAACCAAACTAGATAAGACTGTTGACTCTGTGCACGTTCCCGATGATGCGGGTGATAAATATTTTTTTAATGCTTTTTTTCATAAAAGTGGACAAACATATCAGATTAAACTGCAAATTGAGTATTTAAGTTTAGCAATACTGTAGATTGTATTTTATTAATAGGAATTTTCTCTACTTTGTCGTTTTAATTCTAGTGTATTATATTTTCATCGTTTTTCTGCCGTTGTTAGAATTTGTCATTAGTTATCAGTATTTTAAAATTTTAGACATGTAATATAATAATACGTATTTCCAACAATGCTATGTATATTAACACCTTTACAAGTACGCTTATAATGGACAAGCTTTACATGGTTTTCCTTCGTGTAATATTTCAACAATACTAAGTTATTGCTCTAGATCGGGGGTTCCCAACTGGTGGCCCATGAAGTTTCTTGCGAAAATAATCTACTGTAGTAAAGTTTGGTGTTTTATCCGAGAAACGGAAAGTTTTGACTAGCGTGGGAATAAATCCATGAAAGCTCCAAATAATTTCTTATATTGGATGTATTACATTGACTTAGCAAAGATTATATTTTTGTCAGAAAATTCGTTTGATATGTGATTAAACATGTTTAAATTATCACTTATTATTTCATTCACAATTAAATACCTATTCTCATTTTTGCATAGATTGACAGAAAGTATTCAATTATATTGCGGTCCGCGACTAGATTCCGAGGGTTCAACTGTGGCCTTCTGGCATGTTTAAGTTGGAAACTCCTGTCATAGATGTACACCAAGTGATTTGATTGTTTAGTTTGACAGGCAGAGGTGATCACATGGTCTTAGCCTAGTCATCAAGCCAATCTACTCTTGCTTGCTAGTGACGGGTAAGGTTGAGATTTGATTCTCAGCTGAGTGTGATAAGGGTGGGTTTTCATAAATTGTTTCCTCCTCCCTCCGTATTAAGATGAGGGTATATATCCTCTAAATTTTACATTTCTAATATCCATATTATTTTGTGTAAATAAATGCGTAGAGCCCAGATGGACGTGGAGGAAAAATAAGAATGTAAAATTTCTAATTTTATATTTTTTCAAGAGTCTTGTTAAATTTTTAAAATAATTTAATATTGTTTCCTTATTATTTATTTTTAATTTTTATATTTACAAAATTATTTCTTCATTAAATTAGACTATTTCTTCTAAGCTAATGATAACATTTCCATCAAGCCACAATCTGTTCTGATCATTTTGCAGAAGAAGATTTCCAGAAGTCTTTGCAATGTCGTATTTTACTTTATCCTCCACAAAAATGCAGTAAGATAAAGCCATTTGGAAGAAATTAACCATTACTCATTAGTAAACTGCCCATAAATGATTTTTTACCCGAGAAACAAGTATACAGTGTTTATTGTCAGGTAAACAAACACTCATTAGATATCCATTTTAAACTAAATCGTTAAAGTAACCCGTAAAAAAAATTATATTTAAACAAATCAATTTTCAGTAAATTACTCTTAATTTAAGAGCTAGCGTCTGAATAAATATCCTGAGGTATAGCCATATTAAATATCAATTTCAAGTTTGAATAAAATTTATTAAATATTTTAGGATCAAGACCCAGGGACATACATAATTGTTGACTCAATTTTTTGGGGATTTGGAGCATATTAAACGCAAAGATTCAACAAAATTTCAAGGTTTAAAATTTTCACGATTGCATTATTTTATATTTTAATGAGAAAGGAAAAACAGTAATTTCTAATCAGAGATTTTAAAAAACATTAAAGATAATAGATGTGGCCTTAATATTGCAATTATAAAATAGTTGTTTATAATGAAAAAGGAATATAAGTTTACTTAATAATAGTTTAAAATATTTTAAATATACTTTGCTTTTCTTGGTGAAATATTATATTTTGTTTTGTTTTCTGCTATAAACAATAGAAGTTTTTCTTGTGCTTTATTCGTTCAAGTCAAGGATTTTGTTTGAAATTCATAATTTAATTTAATATTGATGAGGTTATTGAAACAAGACGTGTTTTTTAACGTGTGTATCATAATATTTATGTAGTATCCTTGTTTGATGAATTTAACAAGTTTGTTCACTTTGCTTGATAATGTTAAAATATGTGTAATTTTATTATTTCACACCCATATTATTCTTGCTATAAATATTCTTTAAGATCGCTACATACCTCTAAATTATTCTGTAGTGATTTAGACAAGGTATATTGTTGAAATCTAAATATAACTCGAGAACGTGCCATAGCGCGCAATGCTTGCAGTAAAGAAAGTCCCCCTAAGCTGACGTCATGCGCAGAAACGAACGAGTTTTAGGGGCCAGACGGTTTCACCTTATTTCCTCCCACCACGGGTCAAACCCCATTCTCTTATAACATAAATAGGTCTAACCTTACACTCACACTGTTAAGAAATTCCAATTAAAATTTATATTTCAGGTAATTATGGTTTATTGACCTCTTAGGTATAGTTTCATAGTCAGACCTAGTACGTCTCAAGTGCAGTGTGCTATACTAAATACAAGACAACACCTAGCTAGACCAGAATTCCATTCGAGCTTAGGTAGGTGTTGTCTTGTATTTAGTATAGCACTGCACTTGAAGCGTGCTTAGTCTGACTATGAAACTGGCTTAAAAATAATGTTTTTTTAGCCTTTAGTTACATTACTCATTCTAGTAGTTTGGAGATAGGAATTATTTTTTAAACTCATTATTGATTTGGTTTATTACTCAAAAAAACTTTTCTGGCATTTGAATGAATCAATATGATGAATTTTTGACTATAAATTAAATTCATAAAACTGATCTAAATATATTTGAAGGTGTTTTAAGTTTTTCACTTCATTAGTTTCCATTAACTGCCATCCATGTCAGCTACTTTGTGGTGCTCTGTATTGTAAAAGTTAAGAAGTTATAGGCTTGTATGAATTACATACAAAAAATGATTTATTGAAACTAAATATTATGTACACAAGACATTCATTAATAAAATGCTAATAATATATATATAAATAAAATGTAATGTTTAACAATGTTTTTAAAATGGTAATATTTATTAATTAACAGATATATCATGTAAAGGTGAAGATCATAATCATAAGTAAACATATGATTATAGCTGATATTAGCTGTAAATTAGAAGTTTTTTTTTTAAACTTCTTTTAGTCGCTCTTGTTTTTATATAATGTTGTAGGATTGTGTTTAGTTGCATTTGTTTGAAAAAGGCTGGCAACACTGTTTTACAAACATAAACGCAGCTAAATTTTCTGCTTACTTTGTGATTACTGAACTTAATGAAAACATTACTTACCGCTATTTACCTAAACTTACCTGCACTGGTACCAGAGACTTGGGTTTATTTTAGACATATTGGTGCTTTTAAGTTATACAGTGATGGGCTATTTGATGAAATGTGTAGTACACATTTGTTCAGTTTTTGCTGTTTTACTAATGACTCCACCATTTTGGATCAATTACTGCTGATAAAAATGAAAGCAAGGTTTCTTCCCCTCACCCATTTAAAACGTTTTAATGCAATTATATATATTTTATTACTATCTTCTCTCAAAAATATGCTTAGGAAAAAATGTAAGCACAAATATGCTAATTTTCAAACCAAAAGTTCATCCTTAAAAGGCCAAATTAAAATTAATGTTGAAACTAAACCCGAAATCAAAATTCACTCAATACAATAATAAGAAACCTTGATTTGTTTATGTTCCTCAATTTTTTATTTAATTTACGAATTATTTCTCTATCCTTTTAAGGTGGTCATAGTTTTTTTTTTTAACTTTTAAACTTTACTAGATTTTTGAATTAGGAACAATTTCGTTTTTTAGTTTGCTTAAAAAACTAAAACTGATGAAAATCCTTGGAAAGTGTGAATGTGTTTCTGAATATCTGGTATAACATGACTGTGATTCATGGATGGTTTATCTCCTGTTGTTTCATGTGTATAATTTATACACTAAGTATTATTCAAGCTTATGCAATATTTAATGCTCATGCAGTTAAACAAGAGTGAATAAATCTGATACATTTTGTTTTACGTTTATAGTTTATTTATTTAAAATATTTTAAATGTGTTGTCTACAATTTATTGAAAATAAATATTATATTTTTGTATAGTTCTTTAAATTTATAAAATAAGACTTAAACTTTGTTAGTATGAGAGTGTACCATATAACATTTTTAATGTTTAGAAGGGGTCTGTGAGCTTCGGTTCTTTTCATTCGAGTCGAACTCAAGCCGAGTGTTTAAAAAAACTCCCGAGTTCGAGTATATTCATAATTTTAAAATATTAAGAAAATAGATTTGTTCATTTAAAAAGTAACATAATATATTTAAATTGTCACCAGTCAAAATATAAAACCACATCTATAAAATGTGAGATCTTAAAAATATATTAAGACAACATATGTTTTTAAAATAAGAATGACATTAATTTTTTATAACTAGTAAATACTTTAGAAAAAAAAATGAAAATATTGGTTTTAAAATTAGAAATAATGCTTTAAAAACATGGTTTCAAATAAACAACATTCATTTCTTCAAAGATATTAAAATTAAGCTATCAAAATTATAGGAAAAATGTATGAAATTGATGTTTTAGTGAGCTAATATTTCCACAAAATATACCTCCATAACATTATTTACCCTATAGTAAAATCTAAGAATTACAAGTAGGCCTATTTAGAAATTTGAAATGTTTCATATTTCGTTTATTAGTTATTAATGTAATACTAATGCATCATGATCACGTCTTCTGTTTAAATTCCATTCTTCTATGTGCAGTTGTGCATACACATTGTATGGGTTCTTGCTAGAAATGATATTATTATTAAATTTATCTCAATTCAATCTTTAATTCTTATAAAAGTTGATGTTTATACTCTAATGAAAAAAAATATGTTTAAAATAATATTTCTAGCAGACAATATGAAATAGTAAATGCTTTTTTAATCTTAATGTAAGTTTGATAAAATATTTATTGCAATGTTGATCAAGACTGATTTTAGACAGGCTGTCCAACATATTTCTTTAACTAAATAGTAACTAAACTTTTGAAATTGTATGTATAAATACAAGTTTTAAATATCTTAAGTTCAAAAATCAATAATTGTTATATTTTATTTTAGATAGAGGCAATGTAAAAATAATGATTATTTTTAATCTTGGGCCTATTTATCTACTTTTATTTACATTGCCTTGTTTTGGCAATGCAATTTCAATCAAAGATAATTCAAAATGGATGACATTATTTAATAAGTTCTACAGTCCAAGTAGTTTTAGATCTTTGTAATGATATTAATGCTTTACATCCATTACTGTTTTCCAGCCTGTGCCCTAGGTCTGTAGGTCAAGCCATATATTTTCCACTACCGGCTTGCTAGTCTTGTCGTAGCTTCATATGTCTTATAATCTAACTTAAGACTAGGACTGGCACAACATCCAGTCCCCAGCCATTAATTTATCATTGTGAAAGGGTAAACCCACATTTTACTAATGATACATTTTTTGGCCATGCTGGGAATCGTGCCCGGGACCCTTAGGTCAGTAGACACACGCGCTACCTACCGAGCTAAGATGTTGATACGATATTAATGTGAAATTTAAATTAGATATTATCTTTACCAATTTGTTAAACCAAATGATTTATAAGTTAAATTGATGATATCTTAATTAAATAGTCTATACTTACCATTGCTTGTCAAAAATTGATTTGTTCATACATCAAGAGGAAGCTCAAAAATAATGAACATAAAAAACGTTCAATTTCAATCCTGAGCTTGAATGACGAGCTCGACTCGAAGCTCGAAATCTGAGTACTCACAGAGCCCTCCCTATTGTTTAGTGTTGCTCAAGCCTATTTTTAAGGTTTTTTAGTAATATCACATTCAGCCATATTATGATGTAAATTAAAACCCTGTACACACAGAATTTGTTTGTTCTAAATCCAGCACAGAATTCCATACAAGTTCACTAGTATTATACAAATGGTTAGTGCAAGATAGCTGCTAGCAAAACGAAGAGCAATAGTGAAATTGTGTGTTTTGTTTGAAGACAGGGTGTCTTATTTCTGTACATTTTTTCAATACCAACAAATGTACAGTAAAGATGTTTCAAATTTCAATGTTATTAATGATCACATTTAAAAGTTAATTCAAGTCTCTGAGAAACAAATTAAAATTCACCTCAAACATCTTATTTTACTCACAGAAGAAAATGTGTCTCTTTTGTGTGTATTTGTTTTAGCTCTTAAATGGTTTAAGTGCTTTTATGAATAGAAAAGAAGTTTATGAAAGTTTAGTTTATTCTTTTATTTTCTAAATGTATTTTATTCCTGTTGGTTATGTCAAATAATGCTAAATCTAATATATTTAAATAATAACATTTTGGAGGCTTGTTTAAGCATTTGCAGTTGACAGTGAAAATGGATACTTACTCTCTTTAAGTCCAATTTTCTTGGGAGGAGCCTTTTAGAAAAAAATAAAATAAAAATTGTTGTCAATAATAATATTTTAGTATATTATTAGTGATAGTAACTATCAATAGCAACAGTTGCAACTAACATGACTTGACATATGAATACTTGAAAGTAGATATAGTAACTCTAATAACTGTGAGATAAGTTTTTCCTATGAAAATTGAACTGTATTTAGTACAAGAAAAAGATTTGTGTGTGCACAGCTTTAGTTAATGTGAGTGAAAACCTTTTAGTCATAGCTTGTAGTTAACTGTATTCGCTTATCTTTTATAGTGCATAACTACTATATTATGCTATCTTGGCTTTATTCGGAAGAAGCTACAGGGAAGGAATACAGTATAACCTCGTCATATGTGCATTTAACTTATTCTAATTCAACTAAATGCACTCTTCAATCAAAAAAGAAAAATAACAATTTAAAGAGTGTGGGCAAACTCACCAGTAATTCCACTTAATGAGAGGATTTAACTTCTGCTTAAGACGCATCATACTTTATATGGGACAAAAATGTATTTTTTTAAAAATCTTTTATGTGTGTAGAGGTGAGACGATGCCAATCTTCAGCCAATTAAGGCACAATCAATTGCACCAACAAATCAGCCAGTGGTTCAGCTCTTTAATATTAACATAAGGTTAATTAGCAACTGTTGACATATTGCTATGCTCATCTAATAATCTTGTTATTTATACTATTGCTAGAAGATGTAAAGGGGAGTGTTTAGTGGCAGGACAAGTATGCTCGTTATGGAGGGGGGAGATATGGAGGGGGGTGGTATAAGAACCAACATGTGAGGGGAAGGGGGGATAAACCATTGTGTGAGAAGTAAAAGTTTGAGGGTCGCTAAGATTACCAGATATAGTTCAGGGGGTTTAAAACTATATTAATCGGAGAAAGCTTAGCAAATTATTTGCCTTATTCATTTATCATTATTCTGTTGTTTTTAGGCCATTATTTAAAATATAAATACAAATTGTTAGCTACACTTCATAGAAAAGACAATAATATTAAATACTTGGGTGTCAGAACCACTCTCTACTAGCTTTGTATTTGTTGACTGCTTTGCAATATACGTCATTATGAATATAATGCTCTCAGTTGAGCTTTTTGGTTTTATATAAATGTGTCTACAATACCAATATACATTATAAATAGTAGCCACAACATATTTCAGTTTATTTTTTATTCAAAAATTAATGTGTTATCGAATATAATTTTGTAATACTGAAATAAAATGATTGTCATCAAAGAGCTTTATTGACCTGGTCCTATATTTGCTTATCGCACTTCCCTGTACCTTCCTCCACTCAAAAATGTAAGTACTTCAAATCTGAAAAGAAGTTTTCCTTAAAAAAAAGTATATCCATTGTTGATTATCTCTCTTTTTAACCATGAACCAATGCTCTATCCTAAGAAATTAAATTATCATAGTTTTAATACTGATCAGTAGCTATACACTTTAGATCAGAGTGACAAAGCAAAACTTTGTAAGACTTTCACTTTGATTTTTTATAATGACAGCTATATTTGTGATATGTTTTAGTTAGAAAAGTATTTTAATGTGTGTTAAGTCATTTAATTGATTTTGTAAACAAATAAATAGTTATTTACAAAATAGAGAATACTGTTAAAATATTGATATTTAAAAGGAGGGAAAAAACCTCAAAAATGTCAGAAAAAATAGTGAAGTGTTTGAGCCATGATAAAAGCATTTATACATTTGCAGAAATAAGTTGGTCTTTACCACAAAAATCTTGTAAAAACTTAACTCTTGATTATCTGGTTGTTAACTATCAGGGTGACACATTGGTATTATAACTTCTTCTTCATGTCAAAAGGTGTAGCTATTATCTGGTTGTTAACTATCAGGGTGACACATTGGTATTATAACTTCCCCTTGGTAAAATAAGCATACTTTTAATTTAAAGTATCTTACTATACATATTATCACTTAATGCTGTATTTACGATGTCTTCCAGTATCC
Organism: Timema bartmani; assembly: GCA_902151455.1. Lineage (NCBI taxonomy): Eukaryota > Metazoa > Arthropoda > Insecta > Phasmatodea > Timematidae > Timema > Timema bartmani. The sequence goes on along the minus strand of CABFWB010000383.1, from coordinate 194,258 downwards.
CTAACTGTAAATTTGTTTAAACACTGGAATCATCGAAAGTTAAAAAAAAGAATTATAGAACATTGACTTTATATAATTTGTAGGCTCGCTGAGCTATTTTATCCATTAGTTCAGGTAATTGAGTGAATGTGTTAGTTGTAGGTAAACAACTCATGATTTGATAGTTGTTTTGAGCTCCTTGTTTACACCTTTATGATGATTATGTAAGTTATAATAACCATTCCTTGACAATTTTAACTAGAACCACAGAGTAAACACAGTGATTTATGTGCTAGTATAGTTTATTAGCATTACTTTACACTTGAATTTAAAATGCATGCATGCAATTTTGCAGATATAACTGTATATCAATTGAAAGTATTGTGCGAGAAGCAGATTAATTCACAAACCACTTAAAAAAAGGTTAATTTAATTTAACTTTGCAGTGCAATATTATTGAAATGTCATAACAGTTGTCTGCAATATTTATTTTAATTAAATAAAGTGAAAAATTACTATCTGTGTAAAGGAATATGAATCCAGGAATTTTGGCTTTGCGCACCAATGCATCTTGGTTTGTCTCTTACCCAGGCCACTTTTCACTTGTTGTAAAGTATAAAGTTAAAATTGTATCAGGTTGCTGTGTCTATTGTGGTATTTCTCACCACATCCTACTAGCTGTTCAGGCTATACACATATGTACTAATTATGCTAATGAGTTGGGGATGAGTATGGTTAAATTTAGAGGAAGTGTGGAAAACTATTTTGGAAAAATAACCCTCGGTGACCAGGATTTGAACCCTGATTTCCATGTCTAGTCTTAAACAATAGCGACACCTTAGACCGTGCGGCTACCGAAGCAGGTTTGATGATAGTTGAATTTATTGTAAACCTTGGACACATTACTAATCCATATTGCATTTATATATATTACAGTGCAATATTATTGTAATGTCATAAGATCTGTGTGCAATGTTACCGCAGTTTAAACCCTGACACGATACAAATCCGCATTGCATTAAATATATATATATTACAATTTTTTATTAAGTTATCCATATTTGAACTTATTAGTTAACTTTTTTTTCATCAATTTCCATTATTATAAAATCATTGAGCCATTAAGCCTCCTTATTGTTAAACTTTATATTCCTAGTAAATTATATTTCAAATTAAAAAAATTAATTTATATTGAGTTTAGACACTTTCACACCTCAGAATAGAGCCTTGTGAAACTGTATAGTTTTTGTGTGTGATACACAGTGATAGTTCTATAATATAAGTTATTTATACATTTGTTCTATTATTATTTATTACTTGTGCATTGAGAAAACCATTTAAATGCTTTGGGGTTGGGAGCTGATTCCAGTAATCTGGCAGATTAAAAGTTGGGTGTGCTAGTTCTTAGTTTACTTCAAATATGAGTCAAACTGAACATAGTTTCTTATTTTTTCTTGTGAAGAAACAATATTTTAAAATATATACACATCAGTTTGCCTAATTAAATCGTTAATCCCTCTATTTGGGAGAAGATAACTCAGCAAGAAGGTGTATTTGAAATGAAATGTTCATAAATATTTTATGTATTCACATTGATAAGCAATGGGGCTCGCGCAACAATCTTGTCGAAACATTATTTTCTGCAATGCCTGTATCCATTTCCTATGAATACTTGTAATACCAATGAATCAACTTTAGGATTCCAACTATACTGAATTTTTTTTTATAGCTAAAACATATTTATAATTACTAAAACTTTATATTTTGAGCCAAACTTGATTAGAAATTTCAAGTGCACATCCTTATTTTTAAGTGATATAAAATAAGTTAATACAAACAAGATATTGAATAGCTTTAACAATTTGACTACGGTATTTATTAAATAAATGTTGGGTGTATTTTTTATTTAATTGGCTTTAATATTAGCATACTGTTTAGAGCACAAATATTATATACATTGTACTCAATATATTGCAATAAAATTTATTAAAATAACCAAAAAACCTTATTTTTCCTCAAAATTAGTGCTTTTCTCTTTGTTTGTAAATTAATTTGCTCATTGTGAAGTGTGATGAATTTCTTGACTCATTAAAATATAAACTCAAGCAAGCTCACTCGCTACCAATGAGACCATGGTTGGATGGAAGGTAGCTGACCAATCAGCAAAAGGTTGGTTTCAGTGGCGTGCGGTGACTTTTCTCAAAGAGGACTAGGTTTGAAGACACCTTTCATTATGGGGCTAAAGAGGAATACTCTCCATATAATGTACAATATGTAACTTAGAAAAACACTTTTACAGGTCATAGGGTAGGCAATTTAGCTCACTCCAACCGATTCCCAATATTTAGACATGGAATAAACAAATACATAAATAAATTAACTAAACAAAGACATGAATAAAAATAAACAAATAAATAAGTAAACAAGTAAATAAAAAATTAATATTTGAATCTTACCATTATTTAAATATTAGTGCAATCCTTCTGTCACCTTTCTGAATGAATTTGTTGATAACAGTGTCATAGAAAGATTTTTGACTCTGCAGTTCATCTAGCAAGACTTTTTCAACAGACAACAGGGAAAGTGTGGATAACCTATTCTCACATTGGGTGTTACGCACAGTCGTCTTAATACGTTTCAAACAAGAGAAGGTGCGCTCAACAGTGGATGTGCTTACTGGTATTGTTGATACCAAACAACACAATTTATATGTTTCCTGGAACGCTTCTTTTGCTAAGTCTGTTTCTTCCAGGAACTTCATAATTTCAGTCACAGTTTTGTCTGAAAAGTCTGATAGTCTGTAAACCGACATTAATTCACTCCGAAAATTAACAAAATTGAAAAGACTACCGTAGCTTGACTTAAGTGACAAAAATAAATTGTCAGGAAATCGAGATTTGAAACTTTGAAATTTTTTTGAATCTAGCAGCTCAATAAATTGCAGCTCATTAAGATCTTTAAACCTCAGCTCCATTTGCCCAACCATGGTGTCAATAATTTCATTATAAAGACGCACATATTTATTTCTGGGATTCAATGAGTCATCTTCTCTACGTCTCTTCTTAGGAGCTTCCACATTGTCATCATCTTCTAATTTTCTATAAGTATCTTCAAAGTCGTTTCTAGCATCTTTGAGTTGAGAAATCGTCTCTTTTACTTTATCGATGCAGTATTTCACATCTAAAGTTTTGGTTTGAAGAATTTTGAATAATGTGTCGGTGAGAGAAAAAATGTTGGTGAAAACCTTCAGTAGAAAGGCGAAATCAAAATCCCTCAATGATGATGAATACCCTTTAGCAGTCACGAAAGCATCAGTATCCCAACTATCTGGATTTTCAGCAATATTCTCAAAAAAATGTATGAGTTCTGTTTTATTTTCATTCACCGTGTTCACAATTCTGGAATTGTAATTCCACCTTGTACTGGCAACTGTTGGGAACCGCTTCTTTACCTCAGATAGATTAAGAGCGTTAATGCGTTTCGATGAATGTGAAAAGAAATTTGGAATGCCATTCAATGTCTTAAAAAATATCTTACATTCTGTTATATGACTCACAGACTGAGAAAGAACTAGATTGAGTTTGTGAGCATAACAGTGGATGAAGAGTGCACCTGGGCACCTCTTTTTCACAAGCGTCTGTACACCATTTAAATGTCCAGAAAATGTAGCGGCTCCATCATACGCTTGTGCTACAAGTTTTTGCTCACAATTGAAACAAGAAAGGATTCGAAAAACATGCTCACTTAAAACAATTGCAGTGCGATCACTGCTGACATCTGAAAAACCAATAAATCTTTCATAAATGTTGCCATCTTTCACATATCGAAGGACTGTCGAAAGTTGAGAGAGCTTAGCAATGTCCGTAGTTTCGTCCAACATTATTGCTAGAAAAAATGCATCATTTATTTCCGACTTAATCTGATCCAAAATTACATCACCAGCACATTCAATGATGTCGTTTTGAATTTTGTTGGAGGTTCCTTTAAACGCCCCCCTGCTCTGAAGATGAAAATCCAATTTAGTATCGTATTTAGAAAGTAACTGCATTAGTTCAATGTAGTTTCCCCGGTTAAGAGAATCTTCCCGTTCGTCGTGACCTCTGAATGGCAGCTCTTGTTTAGCCAAAAAACAGCACACATCAATTAATCGTTTCATTAGTTCCCGGTTTGAATCAACTTCTGCATTATGTTTTAAAACGTCTAACCTTTTTTGCTCACTCAGCTGAAAATCTATTCTGGTTTTCCCGAAAGTTTTTAATTTAGTTATTGCGGATAGGTGTGCGTGAGTCTTTTCATGGCGCATTTTGGCTTTGTGAAAATTGCTGATATCACAAAAGCCGTTATTATTCCACACTCCCTTATTTGTTTCGAACAACATACAAGGCCAACAATACAGCTTATTTCTTGATTTGCATGCAGTTAACCATTTTGAAGAAATGTAATATTCTGTTTTGAAATGACGTGTATAGTCTTTCATTTTTGTTTTAGCAGAAATGTCTGGAGTTGGCCTACCTTTCATTATTACTTGCTGCTTTTCTTCAAACGTGAGGGCTCCAAACGAAACCTCGAATAATCGGTCGAGAACACAGCATTGAGAAAGGTGATCGGCACTGCTACATCCCACTGAACTACCTTCACTAACCCTGCTACTTGTCTCAGGTCCCTTCCCCAAGCTTTGTTGTGAGGGAACAGTTTCCAAATCCGAGTCCCCTTCCATATATCACACTTTCAAACAATGTCAAACTAAATTGACAATCGAACACTTTAACACTTCACAAGATCTCTTTCATCAATGGGAACAATTACATCAGCTTAACAACCACAACACTACCACTTATAAGAAGCAAACAAAAATTTCATTTACTTGTGACAGAACGCCAAGTGTTAGCACATAATCTTACTATACAGAAGGACTAGTATGGCTTCAACTAGTCCTCTACCCGGGGAGAGCCGATAAGACTCGAGCGCTTCCGAAGCTAGGTCGGAGACGGGAAAGGCCCCGCGCAAATAGCGGGAATATCATTGCGTATTGTGACAGCGCTTCTGATGTTAGTGTGTTGTCATTTTAGAGAGGGGTTTGGGGGTGGGGGAAGCGCACAAATAGCTAGAATATTGTTGAGTATTGTGACGCAAATTGAGACTCAGATTTTATTTGATGCTTTTATTTCCCGTTAAAATTTAACTCAAAATAAATAAATTAAAAATGTCTGGGGACTAGCCTAGTCCTACTAGTCCATTGACGGCACGCCACTGGTTGGTTTGTTTCCAATGGCATGTTCTTGCATTCGTCTTCTCGAATCCCAATAATGATGGGTTAAGTCCGTAAAGGTGGGTAGCCAAGCAATCACGGCTTGTTTAATGCATATAGCCGGAAAATAGCAACAACAGATATCCTTGGATGTTTCTGGAATAAGTGTCTTGTCATCATTTTATTTATACTCTAACAATTTTTTACTTTATCATGCTTGTATAGATTCCTTAACCCACTAAAGTTGTAATACTTTTTCATGTAATTGTAAATAGAGGCAGGAATTAAATCAGAGTTAAAATAGGCTATTTTTGCAGGGTTTCAAAATAAATATTTTCTAGATTTTACTTTTATTTGGCTATATTATTTTGTTTTGAATTTAATCAAATACTATAATTGTTGATTAGTGTATGATAAGCTTGTAATACAATCACCTTGGCCTAACCCTATTTTATCTTCTTTGCTGTTTGAATCATTATATGTGGCACTGTCCACAACACTTACTGTAATCCTTTCCTCACTTATTACAATTTTTGAATCCCATAGTTACTAATAAATAGGGACATGCAAAATCCACATTTGTGATAAAGTTAATTTTTACAGGAAATCTACTATTTTCATGCGAATAACACAAATTTAAGTTTTGTAATTTGGAAAATACCACGTCATGCAATATAAGTTTCAATATGGTAACAATGGCGATAGCGCTATGCAAGGGCCGCCGTTTATACGGATAGTGTCTGTTTTTGCTTATTTTAAAGGTATAAAACGGATCATAGGATATGAGTATTATCACAGATATTTAGCCTTTTTTTTTTTTAGGTTAACATTAAAAATCACGATACCTAAATTTAGATCCTTTATTTTCAACCTTTAAAAGATTTCACGCTAGGTCCAAGCAAGGGCATTAATATACATGTACCTTGCTACAGGCGATCATTTTTGGCAAAATTATATCCCTTCTCCTTATTTGATAGTAGTTTAATCTTCTATGAAGACATGTTTCGGTGTTATTGTTTGGTCTAAACATTTATTGATTATTTGGATATTGCTATTTGTAAAACTTCAAAGTAATGATATTGAGATATCGATTTTGACATTAATAAGTGTGAAATGTTTTGTGTGCATTTATGTTTGATTTTTCTCTGAATATGTTAATAAGTGAATAGAACAGTTCCGTAAGTTGGCCGTTGGACCATTTTCTTATACGAAACAATTCCATATGTCTACTCCAATGGGTTAATGATTATTGTTGAAACTTTTTTTTTAATAATCAAATAGCCAAAGCTATTATTTATGCTTTTAGTGAAGATTACTACATCTAGAAGCTGCTAAGAAGTTTTACTTGTCACCCTCGATGTATAGTCTTTTATTGTATCGGTTATTTTATGTCATGGTGGATGTCAAATATTTTACCACTCATAAAAGGTTGGTCACCACAGCTTTTATTGACAACTTCATAGTCAGATTGAGTACATCTCAAGTGCAGTAGTATACTAAATGTAAAACGAAACAATCTAGACCAGAATGGAATGGGCCAGTTTCATATGCAAAACTGGCCCATTCCAATCAAGTTTAGGTAGGTGTTGTCTTGTATTATAATGAAGCACCGCACTTGTGGCGTCCTTAGTCCCCAAGTATTACTGCTTTCTGAAAGGGTAGAAAGTTGTATTAAAGTAGAATGGGTTACCAACTATCCATCAGAATTAGTTGAGTTTACTCCAACTTACTTGACACTCATGCCCTCACATTATTAGAGCTATTCGACATAAAGAAGCTGTCAGTATGTATTTGTATCTATTATTATTATTATTATTATGGGTGTCTGCTCTCTATTGTTTCCAATGCAATTTGTTTTTGTTTATTTAATGTTTTGTAATTTGTTCTCCCAGCTCAACTCAGTTTAATTTGCAATTTATATTAAATTATTATTATTATTAGCATCGCGTATTACTACCCGTTCGGGTTATACACACTTAGGGTGATTGTGAGATGAAATGGAGGACCTTACAGTTTAACGTGGGATCCGAACCACGGTGGAGACCTGGCATTCCACACATTCACAAGTTGTGATTAATACACATCTTGACAGAGTTGAAGGAAGGGTTTGGTAATCAGATAAATCTGTGCCGGGACCGAGGATTGAACCCCGGACCCTCAGCACAGAAGTCTTTACCCCTAGACCACCATGTCACCAATTTATATTAAATTATTTAATATAAATTGGTAGAAACATGCAAAAGGTGAGGTTAATTTTATGGTAAAAGTGGTGTTATTTTTCTCAAAAAGAGATATTAAATGCTGAAAGTGATATTTATGTAAATACAAGTCAAATTAGTATTCATTAAAACAACCAGGATAAAACTGTCTATATTTTTCATTTATATTGTGTATTTAATTAGTTATTAGCAAATATAAATACACAAAAAACATTTTGTGCTTAGTAATGTCAAACTCGATATATCAATATCATTATCTTCGAGTTTTACAAATATCAATATTGAAATAAATGATTACCAATTTTATGTTTAGACTAAACAATAACACCGAAATATGTTGCCATTGAAGACTAAACAAACTACTATCAAATAAAGAGAAAGGAATAAAAATAAAGAATATATAATATTGCCAAACATGCCTGTAGCAAGGTCCATATATTAATGTTCTTGCTTGGACCAATGTGAAATCTTTTAAAGGCTGAAAACAAATAATCAATCTATTGAAATAGGAATTTAAATAACGTAATGTGTAAAAGTAGAAATCATAATTTTTAATGTTAACCTAAAAACCAGCCTAAATATCCGTGAAAATACTTATATACCTTTAAAATCAGAAAAAACGCATACTATCCGTATAAACGGCAGCCCTGGCATGGTGCTATGTGTTACCATGTTTAAAATTATATTGCATGACGTGGTATTTGCCAAATTACAAAGACATTATGTGTATTTAGAAAAAAAAACCTTAAATTTGTGTTATTCGCGTGAAAACGGTAGAATTCATGTAAAAATTCATGTTATCACAAAATTTTTGCGAATTCTGCATGTGCTATAAATTGAGTATAAAACATTTCCTAGGTCAATAGAATATGGTTTTAACAGTATATTTTCTATTTTTCTAATTGATCGATTTGATTGTATACATCCATTCTGGGTGTTTAGTATGATACACCTTAGACAAGGGAGTTATGGTGTATGTGATGTGTATACCCGAATGCTCCTGTAATTTAGAGTTTGCTCAAGTGTATTTAGGTGGGATTGAGCTGCAATACAATATTGTGCAATAGGTTTATTATCAGTGTAAGGTAACACTACCAATTCAATTCATCTTGAATCAAACCTAATTTCATTGTTTCACATGAAAGAGCTGCTTACAGCTGCAAATTGGAATGGTAATTTTTTAATTCATATAAATATTCATTGAATTACAATTAATTCTTTAAATAAAATAAGTTTGTTTTGAAAATTTGTAGACCCCTACTAACAAAACCCTACTAATACAAAAAATATATGTACTTTATTTAACATGAAAATGTAAAATACAAAATATTAAAAATTAGTGATCTTCAAAATATTAACCACTAACATGTAAAAATGTCATTATCAAAAGTATATATTGACAATGTCAAATCTTGACCCAAACAAAGAAGAGACATGTAGATCCCATCAATCAATAAATTTAAAAAATATCTTCCCAAATACCGAATGTTAGATTGACATAGACATGTGCTACGTCGACCACATGTAGAAATAAGTGTCTTGCCACATGGGCAGGTACTGGGCCAATGGTGTGAGAACTAGCCCCATCAGAGGTACATGTTTACTGAGTGTATTGAGGAGACGCAACAGATGGTGTTTGGTGTATTTGTCAAAGAAGGGGGAGCGTAACAGGTATAAGAGTAGGGCAATAGTGCGTCGAGACAGTTCCAAGCGTTGACGTTGGCTCAGGTTGCCCCTGTGCAGCTGAATACTGGAACACAACAACTTTAACTTAATCAATGCTCACTTTTTAATGAGATAACATACCTTTAATATTTGTATTGGTATGTATAGGCTACCCAGCATAGGAGTAACTGACAGCTAGCAAAAGTTACAAGGTCTACTCTCACGTATCCATTCACTGAACAATATGATTTGCGAGACTGTGTGTTGAGCTGCTGTCATGTCTGGCAATCATAACTTTTACAATTTGTTTACTATAATCATCTTTTCCTGCTAAGTGTTTTTACATTATTTAAATACAAACTTATGAAAATAATTATTTTTTTTAGCACAGAGTTTTACTACCCGTTCGGGTTAGAACCTTTTGTACTAATTATGCTAATGGTTTTTAGGGATGAGGAAGGTGATATTTATAGTAAGTGTACCCGCATTTGCATGGAGGGAAAGTGAAAACACATTTTGGAAAAACCACTCTCAATCCACCCGATTGAGATTCGAACCTCAATCTTCCTGTCATTGGCAGTCTAGTCTACTGCGAGAGTAGCACCTTAGACCATGCGGTCACCGAAGCGGGCATGAAAATAACTGAGCTTTTAAAAGACTGGCTTCGCTTCAAAAATTAAAATGATGAAATCATGGTGGTTGAAGATGTCATACAAAACTTATTCAGTTGTGTTCATGGTCGTGTTTTTATGAAATAAAAACATTTATTTATTTTGGTGGACAGTTATAAGAAGATACAAGTGTGAATATAATACTCTTTAATTTATTATTTCACACACTATAACATCTCTTGTTGCCACAGCTGTGAACTAAAAACATTATGATTTTATTAATATTTTTTGTTCATTCAATTGGTTATTAAAAAGCCAAATATACATTGATCCTTAGGGAAGTATTATTAGAAGTGATTTATAATATAGTATTACTAAAAACATAATTATTATTTCCACATAGAAACATTAGAAATCTTCTTCCAGCTGTCAGTTACCATCATTCCTACAATGGATGGGCACTCTTCATGTTAATGACCTAGATTTTTTTTGTACAAAACTTCTTTCTATCCACATGTTTACATTTAAAAGAAAGGGATCAAATTCCATCCTTCCTATCACAGCCAATCCAGTCCATTACGAGAGTGATTATTTGGATAAGGAGTTTTTTTTTTCTTTTTTGGTACAGTGTACCCCTTCGATAGTCTGGTGAAAACAATGGACGTCTTCTCATAATAACATTTTTAAAAGCATAATTTACGTAGGATTTGGGCGGGAAAGGGGGTGAAGCCTTGAAACTTTGACTCAGCTTTGAAAGAAAGTTCTGTCTTCGATAATAACGAAGCTTCACAGCTAAAATACTATATTAATGTTCAATTTTTGCCATTCTGTTCTGTTATATACATTAAAAATAAATATTAATATGAAGAAATCTTAAGTAATTTAATTGCATGTTGTGATAACTTGATTTATTAGCTTATTAAAAACAATTGTACAGTAAAATATTTTATATATTTAATTCAAGTTCATTCACACTTCACACAATTTAATGTAATTAAAAATGAAACCAACTATAATGTAGGCTAATTCAGTTATCAAAATATAGTTAAGTTAAAGTTAAATTTTATTTTTTCTAAGACACATCAGTTAAAGTTTAATGATAATAAAGATGTGAATTTTCCTATACAAGTTGACGGACTCCAGTTAAAAACCCTTGGCTAAGACATGCGACTACCGATATAGTTTTAACTGTCTTACCTGGTCAAATCTGCAGCAAGTGACAACAGCCAAGGTTTCCAATCTTTTTGTCCGCAGTAATACATAGAACCAAGGTGCAAAAGTGGCTTCACAACATACAATGTCTAATAACACAGAGGAGATGCAACACATTATTATATGAGCTAGAATCATAAAATTACAACTTGTACAGTGACCACACTTTCCGAGTGGTTCCACCCAAGATCAAAGTAAGATGAATGGTTATGTTGCTGGTTAACAGTTAGCATCAAAAATAGCCACACACACTTCCTTTATATTTAATTAATTGAATACATGGTAAACTAGATGTTTTGATGCCCTATTCTACCTCTTTGCTATCTCAGATATTTAAAATACATCTGGGTTATTCATGCCTGATTATAGAGAATTTGAATCACTAGTATTTTTCTTGAGAAATACCTGTAACCAACATTTGAAAAGTGTAATCTGGAACCCCCATTTGTTGGTAGTTCAGCACCTGAGTCTGACACATATTCACCTTTTTTTAATGGTGTAAATTTACCCATTTGCTGATTGAAGCGAAGAGTAACAACTTGTTATAATAAAAGTTTTAGTTTATCTTATTTCTATATAAAGCTTAATATATTGTACATCTGGGAAGGATGAACCTTTTTTTCTGAGAGCTCATATTAAAAAATGTTGGACCTTATGAGGTTGTACTGAAAATTAAAGTGCTATTTATATATTGTGTCTACTGCTGGATCCACGACAAGGGGGGCGATTCGCCCCTCCCATGACCACCAATAATTTCAATAAGATCCTAAATTATGTGAAGTATAACTGAAATATATAACAATGAAGAGGTTTTGAATGTAAAGGTTACATTTTAAGACTTTATATTAAAAATAATACACTATTAAACACATTTTAAGTGCTCTCAAAATCCACAATTGAAAAAAAAAAAAGTGCAGAAATAATAGCTTTGATCCATTGTGTGTAAGGCCACATACATTTTCTTGGCTCTTGCCTGTTATAGGTCCGTTTCCATGACGCCCTCCGCTACCCCCATTTCCCTTACAGAGATTTCATTTTGGCTACAGCCTTGATCATATACCCACCCAAAAGTACATTTCTGGGTGCGCAACTAATCCACATATTATCAACTTGGATAAAATGAATACCATTTCTAAAAATATTAAGTTTCCTTATCATTTATTTATCTTTGCATTTTATCCGTTAGTTCTTCAATGGTCCATTTTTAGTAAATAATAATTTTATAATAATTGTCTCACAGGCCAGAGTTTCCCCATCCTTCCTAATCACGTTAGTTAAGCCATGCAAATTTTATCTCATAAATAAAGGTAGTTAAATATTGACATGGACAGTGGATGTAAGAGAGACTAGGAGAGTGGAGGCCATGGAACTGAAGTTTGTGAAGAGCATGTGACCTGTCACGAGAAGAAACAAGATTAAGAATAAAGTTATCCGTAAAAGAGTGGGGGTACAAGGAGTGCATGAGATGAAAGAGGAAGCTAAACTAAGATGGACGCATGTGATGACAGAAAAAGAGAGGATGCCGAGGAAAATGTTGGCAATGAAGAATGTGTAGAAAAAAGACACAAGGGAGGCCAAGAAAGATATGGGAGGAGCAAATAACAGAAAGTGTTTACGTGAGAGGAGAAGAATGGAAGAGATTAAAGGTGGAAGAATGGTGGAAGGATAGAAGAATATAGAGGCATTTTACTAAAGTGACCTGGCCATATACAATACATAATTGATATATTGACAATTTAACCCCCCTCCCCTGTTTTAGAACTATGTCATCCCAGCTCTGATGAGCCTCCATGCCTCTACCAGTATTATTGTCCAAGGAGAGGATGACTCGTACTAGCCATGAGAGAACTCACCTCAGAAAATGTGTGTAACGTACTAAGAGCTTGGTTGTTTGGAGCACCTTCTTCTTCAGGAAGGTTCAGTTTTAACAATGGTTTCCAAAGTCTCCCCTGAATTGGAGGCGCTAAAAATAAATCAAATTAATTAATTTTGTCAGTCGTTTAAAATTATTTACTCTTATCAGACAACAATACAAAAATGTTTAATTTAACTTAGAACCTCACAGATTTTCACAGCTGGATAGTGAACTAAAATCTTTTGAAATAAAAGTCTAATCCTATTTTTTGTTTGGACTGGGAATAAAGGCCTGTTGTGTCTCATTCATATATTTCATGTTTTCTATAAATATATTAATTGAATAAGCACTAAAATATCAGATGTTTATAGATGGTATTTCTCTTTAAATTTGATTTATACATTTTACTGATTGTTTGGTAAAAATAATTAATAAAAATTGTCAAGGTAGTGATAATGAATGAGTGCTGACTCATGTAAAAAAATTAATACAAAAATAAACTGTACAGAAATATGCCTACCCATTTCAACTCTTCTAATAACTCTCCCAGATTTCTTAAGTGTAAATGTGGCAGACTGCCACTGCACTCTGCGCTCATCCTGCAGCTGAACATCAGAAGCACTTTGTCGTTTAAGCGGGGTGACGGGAGGGTTTTGAATTATGCCAACTTTGTGTTGAAACACCAAGAGTAACCTCGCTATACACCTGTGGGGTAATTGTGGATATTAGTGCCGCAATCTTGACAGTGAGTAGTATAGCATTACAGGAGAATCTTTAAAACACAGGATTTTATAACAAAAAAATAATAATTCTGAGATCAGGTCTGAATCTCGCTCAGTGATTTTAAATAGAGATTTATTTGCCAAGGCAAAAGTTGTTTGATCAAGAGGTCCAAAAAAATAACTTTTTTAAATCATGATCAGATTTCTAACCTAAAACAAGAATTTTGCCAAACACTAGCCAGATATTTTAGTATTTGATGACCATTTCTTAAGTTAAGTTAATAAAATGATCCAGTACAGAACTAAAACATATAGATTACCCATCCTAGAAATCACATTCCAAAAGAAGTGACATATTTAATTATTTTATTTGTTTGCAAAATGTAAGCCCTCTTATCAAATTAAAAATGAAGGAAACAACGCCTCAAGTGAATAACATAAAAAACAAAACACACAGCAATAATAGATATTAACTAATTAAAAACAATTTTAAATACTTGTTCTTTATAATTTAAATATATATATATATATATANTGACAGCTCACAGCTGACTTCTGACGGCTTTGAAAAGCTACCAGACCAAATTATGTATCCCTACGCCGAACCATATGATCTGCAAAAAACACGTCTTTAGCAGTTGTCACTTCTGACAGTCAAAATGTAGGTATATACCTAAATGTTGATTGTCAGGAGTCAGCTGTGAACTGTCAGTCAGCACCAAAGAAGCCATGGGACTACTGTACTATACAATGAATGTGAATTTTACAATGTCACTAAAAGGAGCTTTTCAATAATCCTTTATCTGCTCTAGTGCCTGTGTAGGCTTATTATTTATAATTAACTGTAGTAAATATGATGCAATCATGTTTCTACTAGCATTCACCTGGAGAGAGGGTGTGAAGTCACAATGTACAAATAAATACCCACTGTGCACTCAGTCTGGGACCATTTGTAAGAATTAAATACAATAAGGTGTTCCAGTTAATATTTAAAATTTTTACAAAAAGTCTCCAGAAATCATATTACTTACTTGAAGATTTGAAGGCAAACCACGATGACCCATCTGCTTCGTTCACCCCAAAGCTTCCTTGAAGATATCTCAATGAATACTTCGGAATATTCCAAAACAGTCAACCATATTTTTAACTGCTCTCCAAATGTCACATCTCCCAAATGGCTGGCTTTGTGAATGATACGGTCATTGTAAAGAACAAGAATGTTCGATAGGGAAAACACCAGTTCAGAGACGATATTGGAGTTGTTTATTCGACCTGGAAATGTAACAAGTGTTGATGTAAATTACTTAAGAGTAGGTACTCTTAGTGCCCTTTTACACAAGTGACCACAGGTGATGCACCAGGTTACTTCATTGCTATGATGGGTGTGGAAGAATCTGTTTTGATTTGATAATTGCTACATACCTAGTTGAAATTCAGGTGTGCACAAAATTAATAGCTTGAGATTGACTTACTTTTATACACTCTAATTATGAAAGCTGATGATAATTATTTCAAATAATATATGAAGAAGTGTTTGAACTTATTTCACTGCCTTACAATACAGAACTAAGTAATGAAGAGATTACAAAAATAATTAAAACCATGTAAAATGGATATACACTAAAGAATGAAAAAAGCAACTGAACAGTGAAAAACTTCATCAAACTATAGTTTATATTTATTTTTACATAATTATATATAAAATACTAAGGATTTAAGCTTTTTGAAGTCATGTTGTTGCATGAATTTAATAGTACCGTAGTTGTAAGTTAATAAAAATAATTTCAAATTTGGTTTATCTTTAATTTTTTGAATGAATTTAGCATAATCTTCATTTGAAATTTTTTACACTTTTCCTTGTTATTTCTTTTTGGAAAATGTAGGACCTGTGACAAATGTTATGATACTTACTTAGGCCCTACGCTGCTAATAAAGACCTTATGTAAATTCGTTAAAATGTTTTTTTAATCATTTCAGAATGCCAGTGAAATGTTGTAATAAATTAGTTAATGATCAATATTAGTAGAGTCCAAAAGTGCTAGACGGGCTTGTATAGAACATATCAGGTTATCTGTATACAAGCTGTAACCATTTTACATTAGCGAATCACCACAAATTGTTTTGTGTGAAAGATTTTGTTCAATTGCAGGTGTTTCGTGTGACTCGAACACAGATTCTGTGGTACTCAACTAAAAATAGTGAACCAAAGAAATCTTGTAGATAGATAAGATAGAGACTCTATGACCCGTCCCATGTTAGAGTCCTTTTATGCAGGCATTTTGTGCCACGCAGCACACAAAGGCAACCGCTGTCTTGTCCTAGAGAACATCAGCTGCAAAAGTTGCATGTCATATTCTAAGTACATGGCATTTTATGGGTCCATTTATGCAAACGTGCAGCTTGTCTGTCTGTTGTCTAGACATCAATAATGCCAACTCAGACCTAGTAAATAAGATTGGTCCAGTTACGTGGAGATTTACAAGTGGGAATATTGTGTCATTTG
The DNA here is from genome assembly GCA_902151455.1 of Timema bartmani. NCBI lineage: Eukaryota > Metazoa > Arthropoda > Insecta > Phasmatodea > Timematidae > Timema > Timema bartmani. Next base: position 178,244 of record CABFWB010000383.1, on the reverse strand, counting down.
AATAGTTGACTTTTTCTCATTTTTATAAAAAAAAGTATTTAGGTACTGAACCTTTTATAAATGAGGTCAAGAAAATAAAGCCATTTGGGATTCTTCATCGGAGGAGTACAAAACCAGAAATATAAAGAAAAGTCAATAGATAGAAATTAGTGTGTAATGTGTTTTACTATTGAAAAATAGTTTTTTTTAATGTGTCCCTGTCGTCTCTTAATTTTTTTAGAGGTTATGAAATGCAAAGTTGATGGGATGAACATCCCATTTTCTTTTCAGTCTTTTCAACATAATATGACAATATGCAATTTAATAGATGATGCATGGATCCATCTTCCACTTTCCAGCACAAAGGCATTGGCAACACCTCCCACTACTATTTTTGTTCAATGGGCGGCAAATGCTGCGTGCCTAAAATGAACCTACAAAACATGATGGCTTTGGCGCAACACAAAACGTGTAGACAAAAGGGATCTTTCCATTTACTACAATGGTTTAGCTATGGCTCAAAAGGGTCCTTAATAGTTTGGACACAGCTATTTCCAGATAAATATAATCTAAATGGATAGGCATGGATCCCGATGAGTGTAAAGGGTGTAATAACCAAGCCTGTAATGTAATGGTCAGGGCAACTGGCTACGAGCCTTGGGGTCCCGGGTTAAATTCCCAGCTGGAACCTTGGGTATTTTTCCCAAAAGAGAAATTACCACAACAAATACCAGACTTTGGTTAGTTTTAAGTTTAAGTGTTTCCACTGGTTCCACACCCTCATACTACCTATCACCATCATTTCACCTCATCGACACATGGAAAGAGCCTCAACGAAAAAGGTTGTATGATTAGTACATTGGGTGCGGGCCTGGTCAACGGTACATTAGTACTGACTGATCTTTCCACTACTGGGCTACAAATTATGTGACCCAGACAAACAATAATAATAATAATAATATATAATAATAATAATAATAATAATAATAATAATAATAATAATAATAATAATAATAACAATAATAATAACAACAATAATAATGTTTTTTATTATTATTGTCGTCATCGTCATAATATACTAAAATAGTGTAGGCCTACCATGAAAAATAAAAAGAGCCTTGTATGTCTATGGATCGTATGGAGTATATCATCACCCCAATAAATGTCCCATAACCCAAGAGTTATAATCACAATTTAAGTCAACACTAGTTTTTTAAACTAAATTTATATATTGATTTCCTTGCTATTTTGAATCGGGTGGAGAACATTTAGGCTATGGTTTCTTTTAAGAAACTAGGTTTATAATTTTTTTTCACCAATATCTTATGGTGTGATTAATTCCATAAGAAACAACAAAACGTCAGGCACTAAACTATTTTGATTTGTTAGTTAAATAATTAACTAAAATGTATTTACCAGTGGCGGAGCATGGGTTGCCAGCGCCCGGAGCAAGGCAAGTATTGTGCCCCCTAGTCCACGGACCTTTAGCACTCCCCGAGTCTTTTCCAATACAGAATTAAGACCGCTGACCCCTAAGCACATGTATTGTTATTTAAAAAATATTGACTTGTTAAAGTAAAATTAATTTAAAGCTAGTATATTTAAATTAATTTAAAATCTCTTGGTTTTAATTTATGCAGATTTTTCAACAACAGTATTGAAATCTACATTGAAGTCTCGTTTTTCCTGGCAAAATAGAGTTAATGCTTTCAACTTAAGCATACATTGATCAAACGCAAGTGCTTCTTGCTGTAGGTGGATCTGAGAATCATTCACTTTGGTTAGTACTGGGTGCCAATGATCCAAGAATGAGAAAAAAGGATAGGTCATGATGCAAACTAACAGACTTCCTGCATCACCCTTGGTTTGAGAGGTTTCGTCTGGCCCATCTCTCAGCACTTCCAAAGCGTCTATTATTTCCTCGGTGTACTCAGTAATTAGGCGTATAGCTTTATGCTTTGAACTCCATCTTGTGTCACATGATCACTTTAAGTGAATTGGTACATGTTCCTTAAGAAGATCCCACCTATGAGTTTTCCACAGTGCCAAAGAAATTCACAGACTTTGTCCAACACCAACAAGGTTGAGCGCATGGTTGTTACATGACACAAACACTTCTTTGGGATTAATATTCAAAATACATTTTTGTAAACCACTAACGTGTCCAGCCATGGTTACGGTATTGTTGTATCCTTGGCCGTAGCAGTGCTCCAGCTTAAGGCCATCTGCTTGCAACTTGTCACAAATCTGTTTTGTAATGACATCAGCTGATTTCATATGTAACTTCTACGCCCTTCACCATCTTAGCCATTAACATTATTGCACTAAAGAAAACAGCAAATCACAACAATCACATACACATTGAACTTCAATGATTGAAGCCTGGCAAAAAGAATTTTGTCATTCGAAATTTGCTGCCCCTAATATCTGGCTCTGCCACTGTAGCCACATGTCTATTAGGCCTATGTGTAAATCCGCCCCGGTTCTTGAATGATATCATGAACCAAGACACACTGTTTCTACGTGAAATAATCACTACCTTTTTCTTTTGAAATTTTGTGCCCCTAAGAGTTTTGCACCTGGGGCAACCGCCCCTAAGGGACTCCCCACCCCCATGCTACACCACTGGTCTTTACCATTATACACACATGATAAATTCACATCGAAATAACTAGTTTAGTCTCTAAATGTATTAATCCACCCAAAATGTTATTGTAATTTAATTTTCATAGACTTGAAGAGTTAGGTTCAGCTTGGTTGATTAATTTAAAAGAATTATAAACAGAGTAAGTTTGCTATGGAAAAAAGATGTTCCAAGGTGTGGTTGACCTAAACTTTTGCGTCTTGTGATACCCTGTGAAATAGGTGAGTCATGTAAATATTTTCAAAATTATTAATTAAATAGTCTAATATCTAATATTAATTATAACAGTGGTAAAAATATAGCCCCCTATTTTTTTACCTTTTTTTAAAAAAAGAAGTCTGTTATGGAAAAGCAAAATGTTCAAAGCATGGTTGCTGTAGACTTTTACATCTCACAATACCCGGTGAGATAGCGGAGTCGAGCAAATATTTTTTAAATCATGAATTAAACAAAACAACAGTTTTTGACCCTTTGAAACCAATTTAATCTGAGGGCAATTTGAATCCTTACAGTAGATTAAATTATTAAATAGACTTTGTTTAGTATGGTTATTAATTTATTTATTTTTGGCACATTAACCTGTTGAAAATTCTGATTTGTAACGTTTTCAAGGTTAACTAACCTGCTATCAAGTATGAGACCCACTTAATCATACTCTCCACTTCACTGACTGTTTGAGGGTTTGCACTAACCCACTTTTTATAAGATAAATATAGTTCGGGTAGAGAAAAAACAATAGACGACATCGTGTTATGCTTTCTTTCATAAACTCATAATAATATAAAAGATAAAAATTAAGTTCAACTTTATTGAGTTAAATGAATCTCATAAAATGTTGAAAATTGAAACAAGTTTGTTTACATTTTTCATTTACAATACAGTTTGGCCACTTGCTAATTGCTATACAAAAATTTATCTTTCTATTCAAGAAATAAAATTCTCTTTACATTCCGAATCCCCTTTCAGACTTTCTTATCACATTTAGCTGCCGAGGCGAAAAGGGTGATTTCCTTGTTTATTTCTCTTTCAGCTCCCTCCCTTCATTTTTTATATTAATCTCGTTTAATTTTCCCGTATTTGAAGAAAAGAACTTCACCTACTCCACTAGCGCAAGTACTTTTTTTTTAATTTGGATTTTTTGCACCAATACATTTTATGTTTTGGTTTGGCAATCTTGTATATTAATCAAAACAAACCTTTTCAAGGTCACCACCAGCTGTCATCCATAACCAGTTGGTATACAAGCTTGTCAGACGCATAGATAAGACGTCAGCTAGGCCTTTATTGTCTGGTTTGTAGCTTCTATAGGTTGGGTTAACACTATTTGAAAAGTCGACAATTATTATTATGTGTGAAATTACGTCTCCAAAACAAGTGGTTAGTGACATTTACATATTTTATTTTTCTCACATTGTTTTAAAAATAAATATATATCTTTATAATGTTAATAAATAATTCATTTTAAAAACCTTTGTTTTACTTAGTGAAAACTTTTATTAGATAAGTGAACAAGAGCATTTATCTTGTAAATGAGATTCCATCAGGTGGTCATGTATATTGCAATAAAATTCATAATAGTTTTTATTTAGAGTTTCCTTAAAAAAGTTCTTAGATTTTTAATCCCTATTACATCACGTTTTAATTAATTCAATTGCAAGAAGAGAACTTCCCCACCTTCATTATGCCTATCTTCCCTTTTCAATCAATCTTACCCTCTTATCTCCCTCCACCTTCTCCCTAATAAACCCATCTGTGGCCTGTCATCCCCTTTCACAACAATGTATTGCCTTTGAAACTGACAGTTATTTTCTCAACTATTTAACTGTTTCCACTGAGATGACATGGCTCCAACTACATTCATTATTGCACATCTCACCTGTTTACTTAACGTTTACAGGTTTAATGCCCGGCATGGCCGAGCAATTTATCATTAGTGAAATCAGTGTTTCCCTGTACACAGTGATGGGTGTTGTGTGTTAGAATTTAGTCAGTTTGTAAATTATGCGCTGATATAATCAGTTGGCTCATAAAGTGCATGTTAGATATCCCAAATTAAAAATAATTATCATATACCCATATTTAGGGACACGCAGACTAAACATCAAGATCATATAGTGTGGTTTTCTGGTTTCATAGAAGTCAAAGTTCGACTCCCAACAGGCTGTACCAAGGGTGTGTTTAACTAATGGTTTATTTCTATGCCTACACACAAATTCAGGTACATTTCCTTTAAACTCTTTCTTCCTCATCCCTACCCCATTAGTGTGATTAAATTTGGAACTTCCACACTGGTTGTGAGATGCGGTTCAAAAGAAATAAGTTCATTATCATCATCATTACCTGGGATACATCTCAGAGCTATGGCTATTAATTGTAGAAGAGACCCATTGATAATAATGGTGATACATTATACCACTAAGGTTTTGATGCAAGCTTGTGTTCAAGGATTGTACATAGAATATTACAAACTGGTATTCAACCTTTTTTGTTCGCATAGCCCCAGATATAATTTATCTTCAGCATTGCAACTCCAAAGTTGTTGGTGTATAATGCAAGTTTAATATTCTATAATCTACATCTAGAAGAGAAAGGAAAAAAATGGCCGAACATGTGGCTTACTCTAAATTAGGCCCTGAATATTGAGTCTTTATCATGAGATAATTTATATACAGAATAACCTTTTGAATTCACATTCCAAGGGATATCTAAAATAATTTGAAGTATCCAAAACTCAAATTAACCTTTTTAATGACTATTGAGGCAGCTGATACACAATAAGTCATTATTAAAATATGCTACATATAAACACTTTTTATATATACTGTACAAAACACACACACATTATACACAGTAGAAATTATAAATACATGCAAAAACAAGAAAAATTGCAAACTTAAAACAGTTTTTGCACTTAAATGGCATTGCTTTGAAAAACAAGAAATGATCTTAGTGTTGTAGCTTGCTTATCTTGACGCAATAAACCAACTCTTCCATTAATAAAGATTATAAAGTTAGGTTTTAAATGGGTACAAACTTGAAATCCAATTGGCTTCGAATTATTCAAATATTTCCTTCTGAAATTTGATTTAAATGTTATTTTTCTATCAATTATTCACATAGTAACTTCAGGGGAATCATGGTGGGTTTGAATTATTCAATTTTTCTAACTAACCAATGTCATATTATCCAAATCCTACTGTATTGTAAGATGTCTTTGCTTACCCTCAGGGGTACACGGATCCCAGGTTGAATACCTGTGGTATAGACTATAGTTGACTCAAGATACTTGGTTTGTTGCCAAGCCATTGGCTCACTAATGGGAATAGTAAAATTATTATGTTTATAACATTGCTGGTTTTCTAAGCTATATTTACAAAATATTTTACTGTATAACACTTTTCATATTGTACCATTAGTCTAATACTTTTTTTTTCACACATGCTATTTAGAATGATTTGGCCATCATTAACGAGTTTTTTTCTACCCAAGTTTGTATCTATGACACTTAACTTTTGAAGGTTGCAGGGCACTTGCTTAGGTCCCTTTGTTTCAGGAATAGACACATCTTTGTATTTGATGTTGATTGGAGGAATTTTATGTGTTCTGATTATTAAGTCAAACTTGACTAAGGGGATAAAAAACTACATATGGTTGACATTTTCTTTGATAACACATATCTTATCATATGGAAATGTGAAGAAAAAAGTGTAGGCAAAACATGGCTTTCAAGGTCATACACAAATTAGAAAAGGTTGTGATCCCCCTCATTGCATTACTGCTGTTTATTATGAAGTTAGTATCAAGGCTCTAAATTTTTACTCTAGTTAGTATTAATGAAATCTAATCATTAAAAAAGCCAAGAAAAAGTGTACTCTTATAATCATGCAGGCCAAATTCCCCAGTTCATATTCCAAACAAACAATAATAAAAAAAAGAAAAATTATTTTAAATAGCAGAGAAACTAAAAAGGTGTACTTTCATCGTGTAAGTAATTTTATACTGTATTTTACGTTTTCATGATTACAAATATGAATAGTAACTATAGAATAAATTATTCCAATATTCTTGAAAGCAATTGATAGTTTGTGCTAGTCATTGGTTTTTAAATCATAAAATTGATTTCACACATAAGAACTTTTGAGTCATTTTTAACAAATTTCATTTTTGGGGGGGACCAATTTGTTCTATCTTGAGGCAAACTTTGTTTTTTTATAATTATTGTGAAGACTTTCCAAATATTTTCATTGTTATATAAAAATACTAACTTATTACATATTTTTTTAAAGTGTTATAAGCTTCTTTGTAATATATTTCTTAGCAATGAAAATATTTAGGTCCCAAACATTGTTTGTATACAAACGTTTTTTTTATCAAGAAAGTACAAATGGTTCCCAAGCAAAAAAATAAAATAAATGTTAAAACCCAGTCAAGGTCCCGTTTGTACACCCTTAATATCAAATATTGATATATTAGACTAGAAAAAACAGTTAAAACTCTCGTACTTTATGATACAGAACCTAAATCTTTGATGAATATGCTGCTTTATTAGCTGTAAAACTTACCCCTCACCTCCTTTTTATGAGCTGTCCATTTATTTGTTTCAGTTAAAGAGTGTGGGCCCAAAGTTAGTGCCCTTCTTTAAGACTTTGGCTATTTACTTTGTGCTGTTCATCCCGGTGGAGCGGCCGTCATGGTTCGCGATGTGTATCAAATGTCTGCCCATTGTCAGCCTCATAGTGTTCGTACTGCTGCACGGCATGAGCCTGGGCAATGAGTAGGTACCACTTCTCTACTTCGTGGCAGTGGTGATCACTTGGTGTGAACATGTGTTGCTTTTTTATTAAGTTATTTGTACAGTTGAATGTTTGTAGTTTATCCATAAAATTAAATATACATTTTTCTCATTTAACACCATGGATATTAATTATTTAATCTAATAAATGATGGTTGTTATAGAGGAAGTGTACTCGCATCAGCATGAATATGAGATGGGATAACCACACATGGAAACCATAACTCTCCCCCTAGTGCACCCGGCCAAGAGTTAAACCTCGACCACCACATTAACGGCAATAGTCTATTGCAAGACCATATTATGACAACCAGCGACGGTAACAATTTATTGATTCCATACTTGGTCAAGACACTGACTGACCTTACTGGGGATAATGTTTCAGATCCCAGTGATAGTCTTTTTTATGGTATAAAGCAAGTGAGAAGAGTATGAGGGATTCAGTGTACACTCAGTATATGGCTCCAGTCGCTTGGCCTATTTCCACGAGCGTATTTAGCAGTGCCATGCTTTCAACAGTATAATGGTCTTCAAGGATGAAGTACTTGCATTTGTTTTATTACATAAGATAATATAGTCATCATTGGTACTTGGTTCACCCTCTGCTTTCAACAAGACTATGAACAGGACAGTTCTTTACATTATTTTAAAAAATAAGGAAAGATGAAAATACATTTTACAAGTATTTTTGCACATCAGTAGAATACATTAGTAAGTTATTACATAATAATCTTGTACCCCAAAGAGCTGGTAGCATCTCTATCTCACTAATAAACATCTACCCAAATCTAGAATGGCCGTGCTGCGAGAAATTGCTTGGTGTGTTGCCGGAACAGGCGATCGAGCGAAGCTGCAGCACTACTAGTTTATCCACACATGCTTGCTTGTGGAACCACCGACATTTAAAACAATGTATCACCAAGCGCTGCTAAATACGCTTGTGTAAATGGGTTCTTAGAATTAGTGGTTTAAACTCCTAGTTGAGCCAGGATGTCAGGATTCAATCCTGACTGATATTGTTTTCCACTTTGTGACTTCCCATCCTTCCTTCAGGTGTGTGTTGCTAAAACATATAGCAGACCCGTTCTATGAGGAGTCTTCCCTTATTTATAGATATGCATTCTCACGTCGGATCTTGACAGGCCTGGTGTTCTCTTGTGTTGGGGATGCGTTGTTGGTGTGGCCCCATTACTTCCTGCACGGTATGGCGGCATTTGGCGGGGCTCATATCATGTACATTGCGGCGTTTGGCTTCAAACCTTTGAACATTGCGCTTGGGGTACTACTATTCAACTTTTGTGGTGTAGGTGAGATCAACATTATATTCATTAATGAGCACAATTCTCTATATTTTCTGTCTTGGATGCTTTTCAACCCTCAGAGAAATTATGGTCCAAATCCTGTTGAGGTCAAACATTAATGTGGTGTAAAGCAGGTTAACTTAGTATGTTGAAGCTTACAACAAGTGTAGCCCAAATCACTAATGATCTTTTTAATATCAAACACCTGAAAAAAGTATGATTAAATATCATTACTAAAATATACTCATTTGGTTCATCTATTAGCATAGAAATTATGTCATTATATCATGTTCCAGCTGTTTCTGCACTTATGCGGAGACTGAGTGGTGTGCTATTAGTTGGAATTCCTGTCTACAGTATCCTGCTTATCACCATGACTTGGCGAGCCATTGCTAGGGTGCAACTATTCGAGGTAATTCCACTCATAGACCAACCTCGTTAGCTTAGTGATAACATAGTTGACTTTGAACTGAGATTCAAATCAAGGTAAAGTACGAGTATACCCTGATTTTGGTTGGAAGATCAGTTTAGAAAATTCAAACATATTTCTTTGTGGCCATATCCACAACTTTACGTTGGGAGTGTGTGGTCCAAACAATGGCTGTGACGATGGGGGTTCCAGGAACAGGGTTTTTTAATGTCTTAATGTTAGTTTGGTTTCACTAATTAGGATCAGCTTTAATCTACTACTATCATATTACCAAATTTTACTTATTTTATTAATAGTACTTACTATAAGGGGGGACCACATTAACTCGGAGGAAAATGTCTACACCCCCCTTAACTGCCCTCCCCTCCTTGGTAGCTACATCCATGTTTTCTAAACATCTGACATTTTTAATCTCTTCTCCCCATTACAGCTCGAGTTTATGTTACTATTAGCACCACGTCTTACTACCCGTTCGGGTTATATGCACTTACACTAATGTGCAATGGTAGGGTGATTGTGAGATGAAATGGAGGACCTACAGTTTAACGTGGGATCCGAACCACGGTGGAGCCCTGGCATTCCACACATTCACAAGTTGTGATTAATACACATCTTGTCAGAGGTGAAGGAAGGGTTTGGCAATCAGTTAAATCTGTGCCAGGACCGAGGATTGAACCCCAGACTCCCAGCACAGAAGTCTGACACCTTACCCCTAGACTGCCAGGTCACCTTAGTTTATGTTGATTTCTGTGTTAAGGTTGTATGTATTGTGTGTTGCAGGAGTTGTGGACTTGGACCAAGTTATGTTCCTGTGCAGGTGGTATTATATTTGCCATCTCTGATGCTCTCATAGGTTTCAATCACTTTCATCATCCAATACCTCATTCACAGGTAACCTAAAGAGTAGAATACCGCAGATAAGCCCTCATTAAAATGTAATATTTTCAATTGAGTTGAGTATGATCTTCAATTTTATGAAACTGGGTCTTGAATTCAATCTTAATTTTACTAAAGAATCCTGGGTATTAAATTAATTTCAAAATCTTAAAAAATGTTATAAACGTATGAGGGTTTACTTTAATTCTTAACCCTTTCCCTGGCATGGGCTTTGAACCTCTTTGTCTTCCCGAACGTTCCCTGGGGTGGGTGTGAATCAATGTTTCATTGCAGTAAGTTATTGTAGTGCTATCTATCAATGGACTACTGTACTTTTAGCCAATTCGAATACTTCATATATGGTAGAAGGAGCTACTAATTCAATGCTATATATGCCCATGAATAACACACTAAATGAGTAGGTAAAATATTTGTCCGATAAGAGTAAATGAGTAGAAAAATGGCTGAAAATGGTTGCCGGCCTATGTAAATAGCTGTGCTACAGGCACACCAGGGAATGGCTTCATTTTCTTTAGAAAATAGTAAGAGTAGCTTTGTTTTTTGTATTGGATTCAATCAAGTGATATATCAATGATCTGGGGTCTTGTTAAGTTTGAGCTATAACTACACTGCGCGAAATCACCAATAAGCAGTTTAAAGGACTGTCCTTAAATTCACATAAGGCTTTTTTCATGATTTCAAAAAAAAACCTCCCCCATGTAAGGGATAGTAAGATCTCCCCTCCTCTTCCCCTATCCTACATAATTGTTTACTATTAGATAGATTAGCTTATTTTAATTATATTTAAACATCAGGATTGGTAATAAAACAAATTATTTGAAATTTTAGAATACTTTAATTTCAGTAAAATTAGATGTAACACACTATAAGTGAAACATATATGATTAATATATCTATTTTCTGCCAATTTTTTTTTTTTAGATTTTGTCTTGCCATAAACAGTGATTAAAAAAACCTTGTGAGATATATTCTGACCCCCACGTCCCCCTCATAAGAAAACATAGGAAAAATACTAACTCCCCACCCCCCAAAAACCTTAAATAATTTAAGGACAGCCCCTAAGAGCTCTAAACAAAGTTCAATCCAAAATTTGAGGAAAAAAATATCTCTAACTTTCAAACATCCATAGGCCTCTTGTCCGTGACAAGAATTTTTGCCGGCATGGTAAATCTACCGGCCGGTAGAAAAACAGTCTAGTCGGGTCTGAACTCGGGTGCATGGCAGAATAAGTTTGCTTAGTATTTTATGTAACTAAATAATAAAAAATAATAATTTAATATGACAACTACATACTTATTTATATCTTTTTTTCCTTATCCGACAATATCTCAAAATCTTCTTTGATCTCTCTACATACTTCCTTCCAAACTTCAAAAGTCAGCTGTTTGTCTTTGTACTCGTCAATTGTTTTATCCGACAGGAATGTTCTTTTCTCGACCAGCATTATTAAATATTCATAATCAATATTAAATTCTGCACTCATTTTTACTAAAAATAGATAAAACTGAGAAACAGGAGGAAACACTACGCAATCTTCAAAGCCCAACTAGTGACTTACAGCGAGTTTGCCGGTTCGTGGACATGTAGACAGGTAAAGTTTGTTCAGCGTAGGAATTGTTTTCTGAAAGGCCTTTTTTCCTATCAGAAAGCTACTATATAGTAGGATTTTGGTAGGAAAAAAGACCTTTCAGAGAGTAATTCCTATCGTGAATGGAATATAGGTACATGTTTCCCTGCAAACATGGCACACCGTCCAGCTGCCGTCTCTACAGTGGGAATCCGGTGCTACAAACGGCACCGTGTCTGGAGAATTTGCCGTGCCGGCTTGTGGACAAACGTGTATATAAAATAATGTATTATTGTTAAGCCAGTAAATTTTCCGGAACGGTGAACATTCTTGTCATGGACAAGAAGTCTTATGGATTCAAAGGTCCCATTCCTAACTAAAATTAGTGATGGGTCGGTTCTATTTACTCATTTACAATTGTTACTTACCAAAACTATTCCAAAGTCATTTGTAATCCATTGGGTTTGGTTTTATATAATACGGGTATCTACAAATGTTGGCATCCAGTAGACACAATAGCTACAAAGAATTTGTATATGGAAAATTATTAACTATTTTCATGTCAGAGGGATTCATATGTTTATTAAAAATAAGAACCAAGGAAATGAAAAGCACTTCATAGAAACCAAAACCAATTCTAGCTCTTAGATGAAGAAGTGAACCATTCTTATTTTAAATTAGTCCAATAAAGGGTTTAAAAACTGACATTTCACAGGAGTATAATTTTTATATTGTGCTATGCATTACATTATGATGTAAAATATCTTTCAATTTAAAGTATCATTAAACGAAACAAATATCAACTATTTTGCTAGTATCCCAATTTTCAGTTTGGTTTCTGTACCTTCCCCCCTTAATTTGGGTTTTATTGTTATATTATTGTTTTTGAATCTGAGATAACACAATTCAAACAGATCTTGTTGATCACTTTCACTTAGAATAGAATATATCAACATAAAAATACTAACACTTCTTTCTTGCTTACTCTGATAATTATTATTTAATGGTCTTGTGACTGATTTGTCCATGTCCATATTGTTGATCTTGGCATCACTTCTAATAGATAGCTATTGAGGAAAGAGGCACTAATTACATAACCTTGACCTTCAAAACTCATTAAGACAAGTAAACAAGCTAGTTTGTATATTATCTTCAGCTACTTCTGTGAAAAAGTGTCCTATATTCAGTGGCATAATTAGGGTGAGGCAGGTGGAGCATGTTTCCTGGGAGTCAAATTCATTAGCAATATTAACAACAATATAAGTTTAATTTTTTAACTATGAAAGTGTTTTTTAATTTTGTAACCAGTAACCACTATGAGTAGTGATAATAATTCAGCCAAATTTTAATCAACAGTTTTCAAGGGGCGATATTTTTGTATTTGTCCTTGGCGTAATCAACCGTAGTTATTCCTCTGCTTATGTTACAACTAAATTTTCTTATTAATAGGAGTTTGTATAGCTTTAATTTTTATTTTTTTATGCTTGTGCTTTTTGTAGTGAATATATTGAATAACTGATGATAAATTTATTGTGCTGTATTATTTGTTTTTACCTAAGACCAGCTGTTAGTAACCTTTGTGTTAAATGTAATAATTTAAAAAAAATCTTAACATTTGATGGGGTAGAATTTTGATTGATAACGTTTATTCTACAATAGTTGTTAATATTCTAGTCTTAAAACTTCCTTGGAATCTAATTTTCACGGCAATTTTCAAAGTCAGGTTGATAGTTGCCACTACCAATAATAGGAGTAGGTTGAAGCCACTGTTTTCAAATACAAATATTTAAATACAAATTCCCAAAATTAATATTTTCCTTCCCACACACATCTATTTCATTTTTAATTTTGTTCAAATGTAAGTACAGTCTCTCTTATGGGGTAAATTAATTATCTGGGGCTGGTTGTAATGTTGGTCCTTAATTTATGTCTGACTAAACCACTAACACCAACAGCATAAATGCTCTAAAAATATTAATATATCTTAGATTAAATGAATTTAGAATCTGATAGTTTAAAAAAAAATCTTTGATATCCTTTGAGTATTGGAAATACCCATCCCTATTCAATTGAACACCTTAATCATGTGTCATGTTCCAACATTCGATTACGCCCTGTTAAATGTTTGATGATGGTTGCAGGCCCTGATTATGGTGACATACTATGCAGCTCAACTTGGGATTGCGTTGAGTGTGGTGGACAGCAAGGCTAGTTATAACAAGGCCCAAGCTAGTGCTCAACTGATCTCTAAAAGTCACAAGATCAGGAGGGCGATCCGCCTTCCCTCTATTAATTGAAACTAGGTCAATGCCAATAACAAGGTCAGTATGCTTAGTTTTCACTTACAGGGCTGAGGTTCGATCTCAACTGACTGAGCTAAGGATATTTTCCTCACGTGCCCTTTTCTGGATAAATCCTGTGCAATTGATTTTTATTTTATGTCCTACTTTCTAGCCAATCCATTTGCATTTAATTATAATCTTGTACAAGGGTAGAATTGAGAGGAAATATACCCACATTTGCATGGATGTAACTTGGGTAACTGTTTATGAAAGACCATTTCAGTACACTCGGCTGAGATTTGAGTATCAACCTCACCATTATTAGCAAACTACTAGACAAGACTGACGCCTTAGTCTGTGTATTCCCATAGATATGGATTTAAATATATTTTAATTTTCATTCTATGGTCAATCATTGAAGGAAAATGTTAAATTTTACCAGGCAATTAGTTGTTTTGCATTAGCCAATCATTTCCAGACAGTTTTCGACTTGACACAACTCTTATGTTTATAAAGTACATATTAAATATACATTAGTCCCTCTCCGAATTTAATTGCTTATTTAACTTGGTTTTACTGATATTATATTTCTTACAGTGAAACAATTTTAGGAGAAAACAATGCACAGCAACAAATAATTGTTCCAGACTGAGTAAAATCAACAAAGCTGCCACATCTTTATTGTGTTTGTCATTAAATTTGATAATCTTTGGACAGCCACACTTGCAGTTTGTTGGCGGCTGTGAAAATATATTGTAAAGCCAAATAAATTGAACAGCATTTATGTTGATAATTCCATACAGTTATTTGAAAATGGATTATTGTTAGAAACAAATTATTATTTAAGTTATGGAAATAGGAGAGTCACAATCAAGCCAATTTTTAGTAACGTTCATAGAAGCCACCAATTTTGTGTTTGTTTACAAAAGGTCTAGAAAAATTAGATCTGTTAACAGAGATTATTAAAAATAAGTAGGGGTGTGTAAAGACCACTTTATGAATCAAAGTTATGCTAATTTAAATATATGAAATATGTTTGAACTTAAAAGAAATATATTATTTTATGTTGAAAATAATCATTATATTTGGCATAACTTTTGACTAAATATAAATTAGAAATATATTTCACCTATTTGGTCTAAACTGGTAAATTGTGTTAACCAGAATACCAACTTGATGGTTATGAAGCATTTCTTTATTTTATTACCATTACTAAGAATGCACTGTTTCAAATAAAAGTGATAGTTTTTTAAATTCTTACCTCTTTCATTTTTAAGATCACAAAAAGTCTCAAAAGTATTAAATAATTAAACTTTCATATACATAATGAAAGTAGTCATACATATACAAATTTATGTGTGTAGTAGATAATAAGATATGATTATTTTTAATGTTTGTTAATTAACTAAAATGTCTGTGATGACTTTTATATCAATATTGTATGTTATTTCAAGACAACAGATCAAAATGTGTTAGTTAGATATAAACTTATTCGTTAAAATATTTGCCAAAAGTAAGCTTGAATGTATCAATGCTTTTACTGTGTCATTTATACCCTGAAACATTCAACATTGTGATAAAATTTAACAATGAGGAGGCTCAGTAGCTAAATGATATTACAATACAAAGGAATTGATAAAAGAAAAGATAAAAAGGAGACTATATTAAAAGATTAAAAGTGAGTGAATAGAGCCAACTTAGGGGAATTGGAAAAAAATTAGTAGAATCCAATACACAAAGGTAAAAATCTTCCTTTTGTCTATTTCTATAGTATATAAAGGCAATAATGAGAACATATAAAAACTTTGTGTCTCAATGTATGTGTGACTTATTACTTTAAATAAAATAGAAGAAAGGAAGAAGTTACCTTTGTGCATAGGATTCTACCCTCATCATTTCTTCTTTCTTTACTCAATTCAATAGTTTATTTTTGCTCATTTTTATCAATTTTCTTGTACTATAACAATATTATAATAAGACAAAATTGAGCATAATAATCAAACATAGCTTGTTTAGAGGTGACTTTTCAGATGAATTGGTATTGATGTTAACAACTAAAGTGGATCATCGCTTTTGGTTGGGTGTATTTATGACCTAGACATAACCAAAACTCGTATTGTAACAATTTTACTAGACAATAGGAAACGTGTGCCAACTTCAAAATGTTTTGGCAAAATCGCCCAGTGTAGATTTATTAAAAGTACAATTTTGTTTGAAAAGAGATCATTCAAATAAATGCAAATTCTAAGCCAAAAAAAATTAAGAGTAGAATTTCAATGGTAAAAATTGCTAGAAAATAAACTTAAGAGCCAACATTTTGTTTAATATCTCTTATATTATATGCTTTTAGTAATTATTGGGTGTGATGAACTTTTTTTTTCCTTTTACTCGTTCATTAACACTTGATAACAACGAACCAATTTAAAGGTGAAAACTTGTCTATTGGCCTGTCGCTATGTGCCTGTAATATACTTTACCTGTGTTAGATTGAACCAAAACTCTAATAATCATTGTAGCTCCTATTTTTGGACTAAAATGAAGAATTGTTCATGAAAAATAATTAGGATTACAAGATAATAAACATAACTTGGCAAACACATTAAATATAATTATAGCCTAAAAGAAATGTAAATGTAAAATACCTGGTCTTATTTATTTTCCTGATGTCATATTGAAAATTAAGATGTGTTTATTTCTTAGTTAGTGTATTGAACACACAAGTTTTTAATTTCTTAATATAAGCAGTAAGGATGATGTACCTGCATTATTGTGGCGAGAAGATGGGAAATGAGTAAAATACCATGTGACAAACCACTTCCAACACATACCTTGACCCCATTAACCACATTGTTATACTATGCGAGTATGATATTTAAAAAAAGTTATATTCTGTCATGGTGTTTTACATTTATTGTTTGGATTTAATTTATATTATATGTTTATAACTGATCAGAACCCTTAAAATTTTGTATAAAAAATTTAAACTATCCACAGTTCTGTTCAATTGTAAACTGGGATCATTTATTAAGGGCTATATTCAGCGAGCATAGGTATGGGTTTTTGAATCTTCGCCTTTGTTACAAGTTGTGAAGTGGTGTACTATTTTCTCTGTCATCATTAACCTCAAAACAAAATATAAACTGGGATTTTAAAAGATATAGATCATGCTTGTGATGTGTCAAAGTTTTATTTAAATACTATAAAAGAAAAAGATAAATCTTGGCTATGAATATAAAGAGGAACTAATTTTAAAGTTGCAAAACTCTCGAACACAAAAACATTATGCCTTCTTGAAATAATATTAACTTGGTCTTTTTTTTTTCTATTTATTACAAAATCACCTTGATTTCATATTTCCATATCTTTGTAAATAATTCTGTTCATATAATCTTTGATCTAAGCTTTAATTAAAATAATTGAGCTATTAAAAATTTTGAGCTATGGCCCTAATGACCTTATTGTGTCGATGGGCCTCTAAAAATAATAGCAACTATGTTAAAAGCCGAGCCTTGTTTTTAAAACTTTGTTTCTCTACCCAAAATAAGTCTCGAGTCAAAGCATCACAATAAAGAACAAAAATAAGTTTAGCTTGTAGATGTTAAGGCCCCATAATAATAAAAATTAAAATGATTCCAGATCTAAGGAAATTTTTTAGTGATATAAATAACTTGATTATTTTTAATCAATACACTACACTTGGGAGCTATTTTGAAAAAAAATTCTCGGTCAACATTTTCCCGGCCCAAGCGCTTGAAAGCACTCGCTGTTAATTTGTCTTTCCTGGCCTAAACACTCAAAAGCGCTCTCCATAGTTCGGCACTCTCTAAGCCATCTGTTGGGTTATTTGCTAACTATTTTATATTTAGTTGTTATTTTTGAATATAGAGGTCTATCTCATATTAAATTTAATATTTTCTTAGTGTTGTTAGTTTTGCTTTAGAATGGCGTCAGCCATTCAGGAGGGGCTTTAGTCTTATGATTGTTTTAGAGCTCAATAAAGACGTATCTGGCAGTTAATCTGATAGTTCTGACGATAACAATATTGAGTGTAATAATGATAATTTAGATTCTGAATTATTTGATATAAGTGATGGTGATCTGGAAAACAATTTAAATGGGGGTAGTGATTGTGATGATGCTGTAAGGCATTTTCAACCACCTTTGTTGACATTTACTGACAGGCTACAATTTGATGTTCCAAATGAATGTGGGCAATACTGGTTCTGTGCATGACTTACCTGTAGGTTCCAATGAACTATGTTATATTAAACTAGTGTTAGGTGATAACATTTTTCAGCACTTTGCCGAAAATACAAATAAATATTCCAAATTTAGCAACAAAAAATAGGTAAAGTGGAAGAAATTATGGCCTACATAGGAGTATTGGTTTTATTGGGTGTATTTTATTCGCCACAAACATCTGATTACTGGCACAGCTCAGACATTGAATGCCCTGTAATTCGTAATTGCATGACCTGTCCCTCTGCAGAATTGATTGTTTTCTTGAATACCACCAGGAAAGGGGAGTTGGAGTTGAAAACTAATTGTAAATATTAATTAAATAATTTGTTTGGACTATAATATGTAGTTCCTAGTAATGTAAATGTGATTCCAAATATAATTAGTTGTTTCTAAAAAATTCAACGTAATATGTTAATTACATCCAGAGTTATTGCTTAGACTCCTGTGTAAATTTTCATGTTATTAAAAATAAAGGAAATAGTGGTGGGGAATTGGGCTCTTATAATAGGGCAAAGAAAGGGTTAAATTTTGTTTTGTGCAGCATTTAGTTTTATTAACAACAGGTTTTATGCAATAGTTTCAGCTTAATAATTGCTAAAGTGTGTTATATGTGGTCCAACACCTTAGCTCAGTCGGTAGCGTGTCTATCTGCTGAGTTAAGGGTCCAGGTTCAATTCCCGGAATGGCCAAAAAATGTATCATTAGTGAGACATGTGGTTTTACCCTTTCACAGTGATGAATTAACAGCTGGGGACTGGATGTTGTGATTGTCCTAGTCTTAAGTTAGATTATAAGGCAGATGAAGCTAGGCCTAGCAAGCTGATAGTGGAAAACTGACCTAGGCCACAAGCTGGAAACAGTAATGGCTGTAAAAAAATGTATGTACCATGGTGATATTTTAATTGTTTGTCGAGTGACAATTAGGGATATATAGTTTATCTACAACTTTTGGATACTTTTTTGAAATTTACATTTATTTTAATGTATTCACATGTCATACTGTGGTGTCTTACATATAATGACATTGAAAACTATAGTCGAAATGTCATGTATTTTCATTAGTATGTTTAAATCCACCCCAGTGGAGTAGTTAGCTACTAAAGCGCTAGTTTCCTGTTGAGCTGGATTGCCAAGGACGGGGAGATCGAGGTTAGAATCTCGCTTGGATGAACTGGGGTGGTTTTCCCTAAATGGTTTTCCACTCTCCCTCCACGCAAATGTGGGTTCACTTCCTCTATATTCACCCTTCAAAATTCCTAAGCCATTAGGGAAATTAGTAATTAAGTGTATAGCCCGAATGGGTAGTAAGACATAGTGCTAAGTATTAGTATGTTTAACACCAAAGTTTGTTTTATCATATGGCATATAATTATGACATCCAGATTATGGCCGCCTTGTGTGAAACACACAGTGTGCTGCCCAGAGTGTACCATATGACATGTCATACTCACAATGAGATGATGTGATGATAGTTGTGGAGTCAATGTGAGTTTTAACCTAAGTCTAATTAACAAGACCCTGATGACTTTTGGCATGATTCACCTTAGGGGAAAAATACCCAAGGTACTAGCCCAGGAATTGAACTTGGGACCCCTATGCTCATAGCCAGTTGCACTGACCACCACACCACGAGACCTGTTACACCAAAGTTATTAACTACTTAATAATCTAAAAAGTAGAGAGGAGGAAAGTAAGTACACCTGCATTGGTGTGGAGCTATGATGGAAAAATTACTGTTAAGAATCACATGTGGGTGAAACATCCTTAATGCACCCGACTTGGATTTGAACCACAATCTCCTCATATCCAGCAATCCTGTTTGTTAAGAATTCGTCACCTTAGACCATAGAACCCCAAATGCACGTGTCATGTAGTTTGTATGAAAAAGTATTAATGTTGGAGCTTGTGAAACTATTTGTTCAGAAAGTGTCCACTAAGTTATAGATAAAACTCAGATTTAAGGAACCGGTAGTTGTACTTGTGTGTATTACTTATTAGATGTAAAGTATGAGCCTTTATGTTGAAGGTGAAATGTTTATCTATGTAATCATTAAAGGTGATGTTAAAAAAAATATGTAAATGTTATTGGTAAATAAATTTTATAAACTCATTTCTGCAAATATTTGTTCAGTTTGTTTGTCTATTGAAGAGATGCTAACTCTTAGACCAAGAGTCATGTGATCCCTTAATAAGTGAACGTCTTCCATCAAGTAGTCTCCTATTAAAATCCACTCTTGTCAACCTAAATCAGTACCATGATTAAATAAAAAAAATTCTACAAAACATGAAGAAATTTAAAAGCATTTTATTTAGGATCTCCTCCAAAATGTAGTTTAAAAACCAGCAAACTGTGCTGAAAATAGAAACCTTAGAAATATATTTAGCTATTGATTAAATTTGCTGCTTTACCGACCTTTTGTAATTATGTATATTTTATTATTGAAATGATTTCTATTATCTGTTAATTTGTATTTATAATAAAATGCACTTGCAATAGATTCAGGGTGACATTAAAAATCAACACTCAAATTATACAATAACTCATGTCTACTGTTTGTTTATACATTTAGAATATTCATAAACACTTTACAAATACATTAAAATATAAGTGGTCCACTTTGTTTAAGTGCACATTTAACCTGGATTGTAGGCGGGGAGATTTTCACATTAAAATAGTTTATATATTACATGGGATATTCAGACTAAAGGGTTGGTCATGATATGGCTAGGGCCTAGTGTTATTGATAATTCTGACAATCATCTTACATCACAATCACCTTTATCAGTCAACAATTGGACATCTTGGGGTGGCCATACTTTGCACAACGCTCTGCCTCGAATTAACCCTTGTGGTACAGGTCCAAATGTTCGAGAATCTGATGAGTTCCTGTGGTTATCTCCTTCTAACCATACATGGCCGCGAGGAATCTATATCAAGACAAAAGATCCCCAATCATTTGACACAGACAAGAAATAAAAACTTATGCAATATAGTCTATATAATTATATATAATACATCCATTTAACATTTAACATTGAAAGGAGGATAGAAGGGGGAAAAAGGCCTATCACTTATCTGAAAAATATAGGCCTCAAAGTGAAAATTAAAACACTTTACAGTAATTTTTGAGGCACATAGGAATGTATGAAACAGCTCAGGATGGCTAAATTTGAACATAAAGTGAGTATTTTAGCTATCAATATTTTTACTGACTAAGCTTTGAAGCCAGAATTTGTTTCGAAGCTTCACACACCCCTACTAGCTAGCCTAATCTTAAATAACTGACCACTTTATAAGAGAATCCAGAAAATATTTTGTCCCCGGGCAGTCCTGTCACTCGCTTACAGATGTGGATGCGAGGGTTTGTTGGCGAGGTGGCAATGACAATGTCTCCCTTTTTAACCTGGTGCAAGCGAGGTGTGATGTGCTCTGTCAGGAGGACATTGTTTGTTACTATAGTGGGCTCCATAGATGGTCCTGTGCACTACAACATAATACAACAGCACAAGTACAACTTACAGACCTAATCAATTTATTTAACTAATTTGGATAACATGTTATTTTTTATTAGTACCACGCCTTAATACCTGTTCGGGTTATACATTTATGTACTAATTAGGCTAGGATTTTAGGGATTAGGAAGGTTATATTTTAGAGGAAGTGTACTGCATTTGTATGGAGGAAGAATGGGAAACACTTTTGGAAAAACCACCCTCTGTAAATCTGACCGAGATTTGAACCTAAATCTCCCCATCATCGGCAGACAAGTATACTGCAAAAGTAAGCCCTTAGATCATGGAGCCAAAAAAGTAGATAACATGTTTTAACTTACAGAAGATATTTATTTACAGTGACTATTTTATTCAAACCTAGTTATAATGATTGTTTAACAAGTTTGGAATCTTCTCTAAGGTTGGGAAATTATCATATGTTCACTCCAACTATTTTATGGTAATAGTGCGCTTAGTGTTAATACCAGAAACATGTTTTCCTTGTTACTGTACATTACACTACAAAAATTAATTATTATTCACAACACATCAAGAATTGGGACATAGGTATAATCTACCCCATCTACAGTGACAGCTTGCAGAGCTCCTTTATTTCAAACAGTGGCTGAACATGACTAATGTCAACCTATTTGGAAATAATTATTTGCTTAGTAGTACCATATTATCAATAATTATTACCGAATAGGTTTACATTAGCTACTTTCAGCCAATTTATACGATAAAGAACCTTCTGATATCCGTCACCGCTTCTCCTAACCATGGAGAGGGTATACCAATATTAAGATTGTTTGCAAGTATTCTACAATTAGATACAGTAGTAATTAGTTTAAAATGTACTCGCCCATGTCAAAGAATAGTATTGTGCAATATTGTTTAAAATTGCTTGGAATGCCTCAACCTTGAAACTAGCATAAATGTCCATCCACATAAAATCTATCAATATGCTTGTAAATTAATTTGGATGATAAATCTCCTAGTCTTCTAATTATCTTGTCGAACACATTCTAATATAATTTCCTAGAAGCAAACAAAATTATGATATAGTCCAATATAATCCTATAGAGGAGAAGAATGGAAGAAATTATAGGAGGAAGAGTGGTGGAAGAATAGAGGAAGATGATGATGAATAGGAATGTAATAGCCCTAAGATGGTGTCAAAGGAACGCTATAATTGATATATTTACTATTAAAAATATCCTAAACTAATCTAGCCTTCCATGAGTCATCAAATAAAAGGTTCAGAAAAGTTGAGATGGATAATATCTCCACTATAATAATTACCAGTTCCTCTGTCCAGCCAAAAAAAAATCTCAAAACTCAGAAGATCTAGGAAGCAGAAATTTTGCAAGGAAGTAGCCCCAAACCTAAAAGGGTGCAGGAATAGGCTTACATGGTGACAAAATTCCCAAACTTGGAGGATTTCCAAAATTCAAAGTAAAAAATTCTCAAAATTCAAAAGACCATAAAGCTGAAATTTATTATACAGGTAGCCCCTAACCCAAAAGGGTGCAAGAATATTTGTTAACGGTGAGGAGGTCCACTACAAATAACTTTTAAGGACAACCTATTTTAAATATTTATTGGAGTGAAAATTAAGTCCCTAAAAAAAACTTGCC
>CABFWB010000383.1:128504-142189 GCA_902151455.1 Timema bartmani | reverse complement strand
AAAGTAATGAAATAATGTGAGAAAACTTAAGTTTAAGTTATTTTAAATGTAAAATATAACATGTAATTAAAAAACTTAACATTCATAACAAAACAGTGTTCTTTTACAAGTGTTGGTAACCTAAAACCTAAACATATGATTTTTGAACTGTCATCCAGGTAAAGACCTATCGTGAATGAATTTTATACCAGTTTAACCTATGTAGTAACTAACTAACTTTACAATAGTCTACACTCTACATTACACACTAGATTAGAAAAAAACTAAAATCATTCACACGACACAGTATTTGTAAAACGTAATAATTGTCTTCAGGTAGGATGTTCTCAAACTGAAAGCCAGCTGTGGGCTGATAGCTGAATCCCCAGTCCCCACACCTCTCATTCTGTCCTTACCGACGTGTTCTCCAAAACTCCAAACTACCTTTCCAATTGTTTCCAGTCGAAAGTTTTTGTTGTTTCCTAATCTCAAACAAAGTCTCGCCAGCTTCCACAGTTTTCCTCACATTCACTAATCCTTATTTCCTTTGGCAATATTCTGTCTGTCTACTCAGCTTTGTTGGCCAAATATAAGAATAGAACATAATTAATCTACCTTATAAAATATTTAATTTTAGTTTTTAAGTGTTTTGATTAGTAAAATTCCTATTTTCTGGTTTTGTTTAGACTAATTTGTCAATATTATTTTCGGTTAAACCCCCCAACCAAAGGCCCCTTGGCTGTAGCCATGGCGCTGTATTAATATTATTTAGAGTAGAGATGGGTCTAATCCTATTTTTTTTAAATCCAAATCTTGAATTTCCTTTTAAATCCACATTCAAATCCTCAAATCTGTACAATTTAAGTAAAAGTGAAAATATTTCCAATTGAGTTTAAAAAATGTCGTTTAGGGCTTGGTGCCACTGACAAATGCTATTTTGTTTGTCATGTCTTATCAACAGAGAGAATATGTTTTAGTAAAGTAATAATATTGATACCATTTTGTTACTCTCCCAACTATACAAGTCTATATAATTTATTTTACCTACTTAAAATTGTTATATCAAGTTGAGATCTTCATCTGTGTATTCGAGATACTCTTTTGAGTTTTTTACGAATCTCGAATACTGTAAGATTCGAGGTAATCGACTTGAATGAAGACCTAAACATCGCCTCTCGGTTTCTGTGGCAGTTGTCGGTATCGGCTCGTACCTTTCCTGGAATCATTCACGTTTCCTGGGGTAATTTGGTCGATTGACGTATTTCAAGGCTAAATTCTCTTATTTCTCTTCTCCCATTTTCTCTATCGTTTTCTTTTATCTATCTTCGTATTTTCTATCTTTCTCTTCGGTCTCTCTTTTCTTTCCTTCTATATCTTTTTTGTCTCACTTTTCTTTCACTCTCTCTCGCTTTATTCTCTCTCTTGTTATAAATATTTTAACTAAAATTTCACATTTTTAAAGATTCGAATTAGGATTCTAGATTTGAATGAAAATGTAACGTTTGGATTCTAGTGATATAGGATTCTACCCATCTCTAACATAATATAATATCATACATACGGTTTCTGAGAGACAAGCACCGCGCAGAACTATCTAAATTGAAATCAGAAGAATGGTACAACTGTATCGTGCCGGGGTCAAGCTCATCTAGTCTGGTTTGCTGGGGTTTGAATCCAGGCTGGGTGTATTGGAAGTTTCACCTGGCTGTAGTTTTCTATCCGCTTGGTACGCGTGTGTCACTCTTTTCCATAAGTTGAATAGTTTTGGGAAATGCTTGGAGGCAGGGCTGTACTGTGGAAAAGGGGTGGGGTCTCAAACCCCTTCCGAAAGTATTGGTGACTAGCATCTACAGTTATAAAAAGAATAACTGATTACTTTAAGAGTGATTCATTGTTTAAAAAAAATCATTTCCATCTCCTCTTGGTATTACTACTAAACAAGCCACCCAACCCCGACCTCCGCGGTCTTGAACACCCTTCTTGTATAGATACATCCTGGGAACAATTAATTTTACAGTCAGCCGGTTTGTTTGTCATCGTATATTCATACGCCATGCTATTTGCTGTAACGTTTGAAACCTGCATTGGGGGCCACATGGTCTATGGGGTCAGGCTTGTGATGCCTAGGTTTTTGGTGAAGAGGGTGACGTTCCTATATATATTTATTATTTAGCACCTCGTCTTACTAACCGTTCGGGTTATATGCCTATGTACTAATAGCGCTAATGGTTTAAGGGATTAGGAAGGTTATATTTAGATAAAGTGTACCCGCATTGGCTTGGAGGGGAAGTGAAAAACCACCCTCAGTACAATACACCCACCCGAGATTCGAACCTTGGTCTCCCCGTCATCGGTAGTCAAGTCTACCGGGAGAGTAGTGCCTTAGACCATGCGGCCACCGAAGCGTGTGTTCCTATATCTGCCTGGTGTGTCATGGGGTATGAGGGTGAGGTTTTACATCCTCTCTCCACACTAATATGGGTATGCTTCAATTAAACAATCTTCCTCAACCTCCCCGCTTTACATTAAGCCTTTATTAACCGTGGTTAGACTGGATTGTCGATGACGAGATCGGGGTTTGACTCCCGGTCGGGTGTACTGAGGGTGGTTTTACTAAACAGTTTTCCTCTCTCCCTTTACGCATATGCAGGTATATTTTCTCTAAAATCCCACCTTTCTCATTCCTATTTCACTGCGTATAACCCGAACAGGTGCTAAGCTTAGTAACAGCATAAACCATTGCCGTCACTCTCGCAATAGACGACGGGGATATTGAGGTTCGAATCCCGGTTGGGTGTAGTGAGGGTGGCTTTTCCTAAATAGTTTTGCACTCTCCCGCGGTGCTAAAAGAATGGCCACCTTTGATTGGACAAATGGTGTCTTTTTTTTTTTAGCACCGCGTCTTACTACCCGTTCGGGTTATACGCTTAAGTACTAATTACACTAATGGATTAGGAATTGGGAAGGTTGAATTTTAGAGGAAGTGAACCCGCATTTGTGTGGAGGGAGAGTGGAAAACCATTTAGGAAAAACCTCCCCCAGTTCACCCGACCGAGATTCGAACCTCGATCTCCCCGTCCTCGGTGGTCTGGCTCAACACGACTGGCGCGTTAGCCAACTACGCCACCGAGGCGGGTGTGTCAATGTTGACAACTTTAAAGGTTATTTCTATGGCGAGCTGACTATACATACACTTTCGATAACAAGTTTACTGTCTCGCTCATTAGCAACCATTTTCATTTTGGTCCAATCTTTTGTTTGGACAGGAAGACGGAACTTGATGATTGGTGGTGGGGACGCGGGCTAAGACGTTACAACTTTGTCTCGCCTTTTTTTGCCGCTGATGGGGAGATCGGTGCTCGAACCTCGGACGGATGCACTCATAGAGTGTTGTTCTTTTTATTAAATTTCTAACCGCTTCCCTTTCACGCAAATACGAGTTCACGTCCTCTAAACCCTACCCTCCTCCTCCGGACTCTTATCAGTGCACAAAACAAATATTATATTTTCAAACACGGACGGCAGGGAATGTAGACCCTGGGTAAGAACAGGGTAACCCGGGTATTTTATATAGGTAGGGTAATAAAACTGTTATACACGCATGTCATGGGTACACTCAGAAATCTACCTTGGGGGGAACCTTATAAACAGCTATTCTTTTACTTATGTTCTTTTTTCTAATTTGAATTTTAGAGAAATATATATTATTTATTTTTTCACAGCGTTTTACTGCCTGTTTGGGCTATACGCACATGTATTAATTACGCTAATGTGTTAGGGACGAGGAGGGTTGAATTTACAAGAGTGTACCCGCATTTGTGTGGGGTTGAGAAAGTGGGTGGAAAACCACTAAAGAAAAAAAACACTCTTTGTACACCCGACCAGGATTGAACTCCATTCTCCCCTTCATCGGTAGTCTAGTTTTTGCAAGAGTGATTAGGGGGATTTGGGGATTTTAAATTCGTTTAGCGGTAGCCCTTTCTTAGGCACCAAAACGGGGGTCGTGAGGTATGAGTACACGTCCCTTCCCGTTTCCTTACGGGTGTCTTGGAGAAATGGTTTGACAATTTACTTATTCTTCTCGCCAACAGTAATATTGAACAAGATTGATTATACTCATCTTTTATTCAAAATTCGCATTTCTGATTTTTAGTGAAACGTACCACAATATCAAAATATATCAAAAGTCTCCACAATATCAAAATATATCAAAAGTAATGAACAAAATTATTGGTATCATCCTTAGGTTTTGTGAACAAACTAATTGACGAGCAATTAACATCAATAAACCCCCGGCCGTTAATTCATCACTTTGAAAGGGGAAACACATTTTACCAATTATAATTTTTTCGGCAGTGCCAGGAATCGAACCCGGGTTCCTTAGCTCAGAAGACAGACACGCTACCGAATCATCTAGTAGAGCAGGGATGGAAACACCTACTATAGAGTTCTTTAAAAAAGGTAGGTTTCTGGTGGGTGTTTTTGTAATTTGCAGCAGTCAAATTCTAACCCTGAAATTAAAAGAAAGGAGTAGTTTTGTTTCGTGGGTGAATAAAGTTTCTCAGAATGCGTTGTGAGTGACCCCTTTTGATTTGGCCACTGGCCTAAATAAAATACCCAGAACATGTTATCATTTTTCTGTATCCAAAAGTAAGTATACATTTCGGGCGTTGGCCTGATTCGGCTATCGCAAATAACATTCATGCGATTATTAACCATCTATATAGTTTATTTTTAAATAACCTGGAGTGCATTTTATATTATTTTCACCACCCCCTCAAAAATATAGCCCCTGTTCACTGCCAAATTACCATGAGTGGAGGGCGCTAGAGTACTTGACTCATACCCTGGAGATGGGGGTTCAATCCCAGGCTGGGTGCATGGAAAATGTTGTCTTCCACTACCTTTCGGCTCTCAACGTAGTCGATTAATTGGGGAACTTCTCTTTTTAAACTCATATTTTTTACCTTTGGTTGGATCATTTAAGCCGCCAATAGTTAGAATTGGCAATTTTACAAACTAATAAAATACTTTAATAAATAACTATCATAGCTAAATAAACGTCCTTTAATTTAGCTCATTGTAGTGCGTCTGCCTACTGAGTTAATCAGGGATCTGGGTTAGATTCCTAGCACGGCTGAAAATATTATCATTGGTGAAGTTGGAACTTCCTCTTCCACAGTGATGAATTAACGGCTGGGATACAGGATTTTGTTTCTTTTCTAGAATTTTGTTAGCTTATAAGTCTTCGGATGACATGTCGGTCTGCTCATAAAGTGCACGCACGTTAAATACCCTAAATTACCATCAATATTTACTATGATAGTAAAAGGTAAGACCATTTGTATAAATACATTATTAATTGAATACTTTTATTTGGAGGCCAAGCGCGTGTTTATATGAGCACACTTATTAAAAACCAACTTAACCTAAACCAGCTTCAACTAACACCAAAAAATACCATCATAGCGTGAGTATTTATGCGTAGCGTCGTGTTCTTCTGCGATCCACATATTTACTCTAGCTAGGGTAGAGAAGTGTAAGATGGAATTTAGAGTAAATGTGCCAAAATGTACATGGAGGGAAAACCAGCTTCGATACACCCGCTCGGAATTCGAACCCGAACAGACAAACCAGACAAAACTAAACTGATGCCTCTGTATGGCTACTGTTGCCGGTTTTATAAATGTGTATGTGCCTGTAGAGTTCTAAATACCATCCACATATCCACGTCTGGCTGCACACACAACGTACAATTTCTTCAATTCCACTCCAGTCTCCTGTATCGATGACGCTTGTGTCACCGGAAACAATGTCTTCTGACGACGATAGAAAGCTAACGTACAAATAACAACAATAATAATAAGGCTGTATCGGGTAGACGAAAAACATTTCACCTTTAGTTCTCAATAATATGATTTTATTTGACATGTTGTTAGTGTGAGTTGAAATAAATCGGGTATAGTCTGGTTATTGAGTCATTGCACCAGAAATTATCTAAACGCTTATTTTTATAAGAAGCCCACTTTCTTCTACCACCAACATTGATTGAAAATCATTGCAATTTGGCAGTCTAGACATATGTCTTATTTGATTTAGTAATTATAAAGTTTATCTGATAAGTTATCAAACGCTTCCAATAATAGTGTGTTGTATAATATCTCTTTACATAGTTAAACTGACTAAGTATGTAAATAAAATCGAAATAACAAAAGTTTCCATTTTTCAAAAACGGGCCTACTATGAAAATGAGACTATAGCAGATCATTTCCAGGTTTAATGATCTAGTAGAATACTGTATATCATTTCCAGTTTATCGAACGCAGTAGTGCACCTAGAAACTTAATTTTTGATACATAGCGGGGGGGCATTATGTGGTAATGAATCTTCTATTGTTTTACATTTTTACTTTCTCGTATAAAGAGAAAGTGTTGTAATCGTTAACATTTTCGGCCTAGAGATTATGATGAATATTTACATTTTATGTGACCCTGAACCCAAAAAAGTTGATTTTACAACTCTCTCTGTCTGTCCCTGGGCCTAGATGAAAAACTGTTCCGTGGATTTGGCTAACACTGATATTTAAATGCTATATGGCTGTACGTCGGGAGATTTTATTTTAATCCTATCCCTTTAATTAAGTTTAACTGATGAGTGATTTTTTGAAAATTCTATTTTTTTCGAGAATAGTCCAAACTATTTTCTTTAAAATAGATATCCAGGAAGTGTTTGGCCTAAAAAAAACAGCGCTGAATACTTCTTTTTAAAAATTCGTTTAAGGGTAGTTTACTGATGAGTAATTTTTAAAATTCTAAATTTTTCTATAATTTCTGTAACGATTATATTTCAAATATGTATCTGGGGAGTATTTGACATGAAAAATAAAAATCTATAATTGTTTTTTGGGTAAAAAAAATGTTTAAGAGTAGTGTAGAGATGACTTTTTTTTTCTAAATTTAAATATTTTAAAAATTGCCCTAATGATTCGCTTTCAAATTGGCGTTTGATAAGTTTAAATATAATATAAATAATGTAATTTTTTTCTGACAAAAAATCATTTAATAGAACGTCACTAATGACTTATTTTTGAAAAATTCAAAGTTATTTGAAAATAGTTTTAACGATTTTGTTCAAAATTGGTATTGGAATACTAGGATTTGGTTCAAAATGCATATCTGGACATTGATTTTCATAATAAACAATAATACATTTCTATTTTTACAAATATTTAAATAATTTGAGGGTAGTCTTACAAACAACTGATTTTTAAAAATACAAATTTTTTAAAATGTTTTAAACAATCTTGTTGAGATTTTATTATGTTTTTTTTTAGCAAGATTATAATTGTGTAGGCTCTATTATTAAAATCAGGGTTGTGGTCCCAAATGTAGCAGTGCCCGGAGATCTTCATAAGTGGTGTTGGGGAGGGGGGTAGGGATATGCAAACAAAATGAGAACAAACACACGTTTTCTCGCGTTTGTCAGGGTGGGAGGGGGGGGGCGGATCCGAGATCCACTTGCCCTTCACCCCCACAAATACGTCACAGATCGAGTCGTACTTGTTAATTTCGTTCGTTAAAAATGTTTGATGAAATGGGCTGATCCCAAGTGAAGAAATACAAAATCCAATATCAATCATTTAGTTCCTTTCGATCAAAAGAAACTCTGCTATGGTTTTCAGGAAACAAGCTTTACAAGTGGGCTATGGGTCCTGAGTTAAATTCCCAGTGCGGCCGAATATTTTATAATTATGAAATATGGGCTTCTTCTTTTCAAATTATTGAATTAACGCCCTCTTGATTGAGTATTGTGTCTTTTCTAAAGTTAAGTTAGTTGTAAGTCTTGTTATGACATACCCTGATCAGTTTATTCACAAAATGCACTTTAAACACCCTCAATAATAAATAAACTTTGACATATATGGTTCTTAGATTGAAGTCTTGGTAGCAAATGCGGTGGTACCATTCCAAAAATATATTTTAATTTTGTTCAAGCCTAATATATCGTAGCGACTGTGATACTAACCTTTCAAAGACACTAGGACAGCCTAAAGGTCAAGGCGATGGCCGGTTGAAAACTTATGTTTATGTTTTTAAGTTGTTTAGTATCCATAGTCATATATTCTACTCGCGCTGGTGTTGACACTGTCTAACCATAACCAGGCTCGCAATATACCGGATTTACGTTGACAGAGGGATTGAGATTCGAATCTCAGCCGGTCGAACTGGTTTTTTTTTTCGTCCTTTCTTCTTGCTAATGTGGGTACAGTTGGTTGAAACTACTCTCCTCACGCTAATGGAGTAAGAACTAAGCTAGAGGATATATTACCCGCATATGCGTGGGGGAAGAATGGAAAATTATTTAGGAAAAAACTTATTAAGTATATCCCGCTAGGATTCGAACCCCGATTGACAAACTAGACTAGATACCAAGTATTGGTCGCTCATAAAAATCATGGACTTGCCAACGTTTCATAATTATTCCTTTTTCTCTCGCCTTCTTGTAATCACTTGACTCAAACAAATTATATATATATTCGGACTTTAGAGCATTACTCGCTCATCTGTGATGCATTCATACGCCAAGACTTGTTCTGAAACCGTCACGTTTGACACATCATTTTAAATGTAACGGTTGTAGGATAAACTTAGCTAACTTATGTAAAATTCTCCTAGCCTAATTTTATTTGTAACATTTTCTAAATGATTCTTCTCATGGTGATCCGATCCTAGAAATACAA
Organism: Timema bartmani; assembly: GCA_902151455.1. Lineage (NCBI taxonomy): Eukaryota > Metazoa > Arthropoda > Insecta > Phasmatodea > Timematidae > Timema > Timema bartmani. Next base: position 133,470 of record CABFWB010000383.1, on the reverse strand, counting down.
GTGTGTAAGGCCCATGAATATAAATTAATTGCAATTCACAAACTTGTTTATTCGTTACATGCAACATATTTTGTGAAGGTCGGGCGCATTCCTGACCAGTTGGTCACTGTACTCCCCATCAGCTGTGTCACTCGTTACGTCACTTATGACGTCACAATGTTCTCCGAGCTGTGGCGGTCATGCTGTTTCTTTGTAGTGGCAATGAGTTTACCTTGACAGGTGTTCGGTGTTCCCAAGAGGTTAGGTTTGTGAATGTTTCATGTGTGATAGGGCGAAATGATCGAAGACTTACCTCCCTGTCACTGACAAAATCAGACTAGGTGAGCCTGACATTTAGTCTGCGTGCCCACTGAAGCGGATTTAAGTAAATACATAAGTATATATTATGGAATTCAAGATTCTTCTAACTAGAAACTACTTTTATTTTCTTACAAATATACATTTGTAGCACTTTTTAGAGTATACAAACCTATTCTTAGGTCTCAATTATAACACGTTACTACCTATTATTGATGTCATTTTATAGCTATTAATAATCTCTATCAAAAGCTGCAGGTCACATGACTACACGTGTGAATACGTGAAAGTAGATCTAATAGCTTTTTATAACTATCAGATATGTCCATTCGAAAGAAAATTAGGATATACTGGTCTGAGCATTGATTATTCAAAAATGTGCCTGCTACCGCGTCTTACTACCCGTTCGAGCTATACGCTTAAGTACTAATTACGCTAATGGGTTAGGATTTGGGAAGGTTGAATATAGAGGAAGTAAACCCGCATTTGTGTGGAGGAAGAGTGGAAAACCATTTAGGGAAAACCTCCCCTAGTTCACCCGAGCGAGATTCGAACCTCGATCTCCCCGTCCTCGACTGTATAGCTCAACACGAAACTACTCCTACCAAAGCAACTCGTCCCTATGGGACTAAAAACATTAAAAGTTTGATAATTTTAAAAATAAAAATGAATAAACGAAATAGTTTTTTTATCGACGTGTCACGCAGATTGTCGCAGTTCTAAGATCAAAGTTAATGGTTAGAAACATAGATCTAGACGACCTAGAATAAATAAAGCCTAGTTTTAACAAGGCTACAACATAATATTATGTTAGAAAATTGAGGATTGTTTTAGTGGGTTTTATGATTCTGAACCACCATTCCCGTAATAAATACAACAATGTTAGGATATTTTCCTGTAAGTAGGCAGTGCCCTTAGTTAATACTTTCTTGAGGGAGGGGCTGGTCTATCCCCCAAATTAACACCACACCCCTCCTCGGAATAGCCCTGGAAACGAGGACATCTCACACTGCTACAAGCATCTCATCAGCGTTCCTCGGAAAGCTGTCAGTCATTAAAAGCATGTATTTTTTTTATCACTACATTTGGAACAATCCGTTTGAAAATATCCTTTAGGTATTTTTAGAAATAAAAAACAAATCTTTGTTGAGGCTTATAAAAGAATAAGGGACCAAATCTTAGGTTTCATAATTTGATCTAGCTCTTTTCCATCCGCTGTGATGTAATGTGAGGTGAGGGTTTTGTAACTCGATTTATCAGTTTTCCTCCAATACCTCTGCATCCTTATCGACATAGGAATAACCTTATCAAACAGCAAAATATATTTAATGCATCTATACGTCAAGCCATGTGATCTGTAATTGAAACTTTTTTTTTTCTAGAGAGATATTTTTGATAGCTGTAAGATTTAGTGACTAATTGTTGATGTTGGCTAAGCCACAACTTTGTTTTATACGCCTTTTAAGTGTTTTTTTATGGTGATCCTAGTATAAAATATGCTGACATCGTGGCGGGTTTACTGGTAGGAAATATTAATGTTTTAAAATGAAACGTGCCTTCTCATGGATAACTAGATATGACAGGGATGTTACAGACAAAACTGTTATATAAAACATACATTCCCAATCTGTGGACACCATTTTGGTGGAGTGCGGAAAAAAAAGTTTTCGTTTAGCAACGCGTCTTACTACCCGTTCGAGCTATACACCGATGTACTAATTACACTAATGTGTTAAGGATTAGGAAGGTTGAATTTAGATTAAATGTACCCGCATTTGCGTGGAGAGTGTGGGGAAAACCACCTTCACTACATCTGACCGGGATCGAACCCTGATCTCCCCATCTTCGGCACTCTAGTCTCTTACGAGAATAACGCCTTAGGCCATGCGGCCACTGAAGCTGGTGTGAACATTTCTGTCTAGACGTTATTTAATTAAATTGTCAAACAGAACAAGTTAGTGTTGGCATATTTATTTCTTCCCAAACCAGGGTAGCCACACTTTTGGGCACAAATCCGGCCGGAGTACTCAGGCCTTTCCAAACAAGTGAAGTATGTTATGTCTTTTAAGATAGCAATATTCTTAGTGAAAGTTTGTATAATGTGCAGGCTTACCAACGGCACTAAACTATTGTGAATTAAGACATTTTTATATCGTCGAAGAGAGACTATATTTAGTAGAATCCGTACTTGTACCGTACACGCCAATCTCGTCTTGTATTATGGTGACGGGAAGTTACGGGCTCGAATGCTGGCCATCCCTACTCCATTAGTGTGAATATACGGAAATACCGAACTATTAAGACGTAGGATCACATTAACAACAGATCACTGTTTCTCTCGAACTTATTTTCATGTACTTACCCACATGACAACCTATCTTTGCCTTGACCTTCGACAATTGCATGTTAACTTTAGTGACCTATTGTCGATGGTGGCGATATGCCGATAAAAAATATGTTGGTAACGTTGATCTTGATTTCTGTAAGTGTTTGTGTGTGCGTGTATTTTCATTGTATTCAAAGCGCGTGTTTTTTTTTCTTTGTAAAGGCTTTACTTATTTCGCAATTGTCTTGCCAGGAATTGAGGTAAAAAAAGAAAGTAAATAGTATAAACGAGAGAAAAGTATAGAAGAAATCAAACAAACCTTTGTATTCTCTATGAAACAGTAATCGCTTTAAAAAATGTTATTCTCTCGTGCATGCATCCAAATCAAAATAATCGTTGAATCATTATTTTCTATATTATTTACAAAGAACTGATTCATCAGTATGCGAGTAAAAAAAAGCTTTCAATTAATTTAGAAGGCGACACCAGCGGGGATTGTGTGTTCGAAGGCGTCAAGCTCGTCTTGTCGGGTCTGTCGGTGACGGCGAGATTGGTTGTTTGAATCCCGGTCTTGTGTATTACGACTATTTTCCTAGATGTTGTCCCACCTTGTCTACTCGGTACGCTATCGCCCTTTAGTGTGAATGTAAGGATAGCCCGGACTGGTAGCAAGAGGCGAGGTACGAAAGATAAAATGATAAAGTCCGTACATGAAATGTTAGGTTGAATGATTCAATCACTTTTCGGAAGTTTGTGCTCAAATTTCATTCGGCATTCTAACTGGACAGTTTAATCGGGGTGTTAGCCCACTATGTCGGACCGACACGTTTGCCGTCTACCGGCTGTCGCACCCTCTGTTCATCATAGCTGTTGTCAATTCAGTCCAGAACACTTCACTCCGTGGCTGCGATAGATTACGAGCTACGACGAAGAGCTGGTTGTAATGGGGTACTTTTATAATTAAAGATGGAAGCAAGTGAAAAAAAAAATATTGGGTGCAACAAATTCTTGCTGAAAGATTTTTCTCTAGGAAAATATCAAACCGGTAGGATTATAATTTCGGGATTTATTTCAACCTCCATAATAGCAAGCTAACAACTTTAAACAAATGAACACACAAAATAACAAATAATTGGTAAGCAAGGTCCTATCTGCGTGTGCGCCTCCCTTCTACTGAGGGTGGTCGGCGTTGCAGGTTGTCGTCACAAGTGTGAACTGCACAATACAATCATACAAGCGATTAACTTCCGACACGACACTTTTATCGGGTCTCTGCAGTGACAAACTGTTCAGTAAAAGTGTCGGAATGTATGTGAACAGTTCCATATAAATAATAGAGTCAGTAGCGCCTCCGACATAGTGGGAACGGGCCCTTACTCGCTAATATGTGAATCTACAGTGCAGCCTTGTAGTAAACAAACTAGAGTCAGATCGACATAATAACGGCTGTGTAGCCAACTTTGACTAAAAGTTTGGACCATGTTTATCTCGCAATTGAGCTTACCTATCAAACACGACAGGGCTTGGCGTATGGAAGAATATTAATTAACTCTATAGACTGTCAAATAGCCTGCACTGGTGGGCACGCAGGTGAAGGCTTCACTGTTGTATAACTCGTTTCAGCTTGTTGGTGACGAGGAGGTCAGGGCTCGAATCTTGCCCAGATGGGCTGAAGTGGTTGTTTTTTTTCTATATAATTTCCCAGTCTCCCCCCACGCATACCCGGGTACAATTCCTGCAAATTCTACCTTCCTACTACCCTACTAGCATAACATTAAAATAGACCAAGAGCCGATCTACAAACTAAATAAATTGCAATATGGTTTTTTTATATATCAAGCTGGGCACACATTGTCAGATAAGGTTTTTTCTAGGATGATACAAGCAACGAAAAAAACTCATATAAGGTGCATTCTATGTCGATACTAGAATAGACCTATCAGATAAGGTTATTATATGTCGATACTAGAATAGATCTATCAGATAAGGTTATTATATGTCGATACTAGAATAGACCTATCAGATAAGGTTATTATATGTCGATACTAGAATAGATCTATCAGATAAGGTTATTATATGTCGATACTAGAATAGATCTATCAGATAAGAATATTATATGTCGATCTTAGTATAGAACTAATTGTCAGATAGGGTTATTCTATGTCAACCCGAATATAAATTAAACCATCAGATAAGGTTCCTCCTACGTTGATCTAAATGTAGATATTTAACTTTGCCTCACTCAAGTCACAACCACTGTGTAGATATAGAGCTAAAACAAATTTTCTTACACGTTATTCATGAAGGACACCGATGATGCTTTCCCAAGCTCTAGTGACCCCC
>CABFWB010000383.1:116606-128487 GCA_902151455.1 Timema bartmani | reverse complement strand
CCCCCGCATGTCAAAACAACACTCCCGCTCTTTTGGAAACCTTTCTAATTCTCACCATTCTCGGTCCCTTGACATGGTATTCACGACCTGTGATGTCACATGCACCACATGGAAACACCTTTCAGCTTCGGTTGAGCGCTTTATTGATATAACTTACAATTACAAGTGTGGTAGCTACTATAGATACTTACAGAAAACAGTTTTTATTACTATACATTAGAATTTTAATTTTGAAACAATCTCATATTTTAAAAAATTATGAATTCCTATATAAAATACATTTAATTAAACCACTCTAATCAATTATTTTTTCCAAACAAAGTTATTTAATAATTTTTTTGTTTGAAAGACAATGGAATTACTGTTTAATATGTTAAATAAAATATCTCTACTGCGCATGAAATCTGTGACTTGCTTTATTACCAAATTACGCACAAGTTTTGAATATAAATATTTGTTTTACAAATGGACGCCATGATAGTTGGTCGCTCACACTATAGCTGTAGACTTGTACTGAATTCCGTACGGAAACATATCCCGTGCTAGAGTGCTGGTCAGTCAATATTTCCACTGACCTCACCCGTCTGTGTAGGGTTTTGAAATTAATATAAGTGCTTCTACAACGAATGATTCGTCAGACGGAAGTATCTTTCTGATGATTTGTCCAGGAGGTGACACTTTACGTGACCTGTGTGGGTTTGACACGTCCTTACGTTAAGGGGAGAGAGCAGAGGACAGAATGTTTGCAGTTTTTTATATATCAAAATAAATAAAATATTGATCCTGTAGAAACATAAATCTTAGTTTTCTTAACATAGTGAGTGACCTCAACAGTTTTTTAATATCTGTCAAGTCCGATACCCTAGCTCAGTCGGTAACGTGACTCTCTACTGAGTAAAGGGTCCCGGGATCTATTCTCGGCATGTCCGAAATATTTATCATTGGTGAAATGTGGGTTTCCACATTCAAATTGATGAATTAACGGCCGGGGGCTGGATGTTGTGTCTGTTCTAGATTTAAGTTAGTTTATAAGTCTTGTGCTGGTACAACCAATTGGTTCAGAAAGTGCACGTTAAATACCTCAAATAAATAAAACTAGTAAAAATATTTGTTAAGGCTGTCATATAATGCCTCTTATGTTCATTAGAAATATTTTATAACTGTTGTGGTAGCATGTATAGCAAATTAAACTCTAGATGTTTCTACTGGAGCAATATTATATTATATTTATTTTAGTCAAAAAGTTTTGCCAAAAAAAACTTAAGACACTGGACGTGGGGTGGTTGTCGAACGCTCCCGATAGGCTAGTTTCAATTTGACGTGTTTGACGGTTCATTACGGCATTATTACCAGACTTACTATTAATTAGTTATCTTAATTTATTGCATTCACAGCAACCAGATCTCAAGCTCGTAGTGTTATCAATAATACTTAGCACCGCGTCTTACTACCCGTTCTGGTTACACGCTGTAGTGCTATCACCTTTCTGATAAGGAAGAGAACCCCAAGTCCAAAGTGAAACATTTTCGGCGCTGTCGGGTATTGAACCTAGTACGCTTAGCTCGGTAATAGGATAAGATACGGACTGATCTCAAGAGTCGGACTAAAAGTTGACATAATTACATATTTTTCCAGTTCCGGTTGTGGCTTAAGGCGTCCAATCGCAATAGACTGGATTTCTGGTGACGGGGAGGTCGAGGTTAAGATCCCTGTTAGTGTAATGGTCGGGGTTCGAATCTCTACTCAGTGCGCTGGAGGTGATTTTTCCACATGTAATTTATCACTTTGCGGGCACATTTCTTCATATATTGGTTCCAATTGGTTCCAGCCCCTTATAATGTATTTAATAACCTTGGCATTGAACCTACAAGTAGAAAACACATACAAGTTACTGTTAACACCATATAAAACTAAGGTTCAAAACCTGGATAGGGCCAAGTTTTAATCTTTACAATGTACAAAAGCTATTCAGGAAACGATCCACTCTAATTTCATTTAGTGATGTTCCGCAACGAGTCCCAGTTGTAGTTCCCACGCTCTAATGGCCCCGTTGCTGCCTTTGTGACAACACTGTCCATAGCTGTGTTGAATTTAAAAATACCGTTTCTAGCAGAACACACTATAGGAAGAATTCCTTTGAGAGGGCTCGGATTCCTCTACGAACAGGTCTCAAACTTTACTCAGGTCCAATATTTATAGGAATCAACTGATCTGACATCTAAGGAATAGGTACTAGAATATAAAATAACACAATTAATAGAGTAAAGTGTTATAATTTTTGGCTGCATACAAATGTTTGAATTTAAAAAAACTTCCTTAATTGGACTACCCGAGAGTTGAACAGCGTCGTTTCTAGGTGATTTTTTTATGGTAACAGGTTTTTATTATTATTATTATTATTATTATTATTACTATTAGTATTATTATTATTATTGACATTTAGGAGTTTATTTTCTAAACACAAGGTGACACTAGAACATGATTTACTAGCTTAACGTAGGACAACAATACTCACAACACTCGATCTCAAGTTGAAGATGTAGTCAACGTGAGTCGAAAGAATTATTTTTGCAGTTTTTATACAGCAACACTTGTTTTTTTGCCAAAATAAATAAAATATTTCTCCGGTAGAAAGTTTAATTTTCTTAACGTGGTAACCTCAACAGTTGTTTAATATCTGTCAAGAGCATTGCGGAATTAGATGATAAACTTTTTAAATGAAGAGCAAACGTGTCATTAAATTCTAGTACACCCTTGACTCGCGTACCCTACAGTCCCACCTTAAAACTGGTCATTTTAATTGTTAAATAATGTGATTACTGGATCTGACTCTCAATACTAGCAAAATTTAAACCCTGAGAAGCAGATGTCATTTAGATCGAATGAATTTTACTACCAACATTTTAACGAGCTCACATTAAAACTGCATCGATAACTCATTCGAAGCATGACCTCTCGTATGAAATATTTTTTTATTATTATTATTATTGTAACTGTGAGCAGAGGCCGCTTGAGTGCGTCTCGTTCACCTTGTTACGTCACGCTCTGGCTCGAGAATCTTGGGAGTACGAGGTAAATCGTTATTTAGTCTGTTGTCCCTCCACGCCCGGCGGTTTCACTTCAGTGTAGTGTCGGACGCGAAGTGATATCTTTCACCTATCCGAGTGGAGTGATAAAAAAAAAGTATATGTGCATAAGATTTTGTTTCTTTGTGCGATTGTCTTCATGAAATAATTCCGCTACGTCCGCGTGTTATTCACCTTTGTTCTAAATAAGCAATAGGTTAAATCTGCTTGGATAACAATTACCTCGCCTTCTACAATAACTGCTTTATTTTAAAGTGAACTGAAGTGACTAATCTATTGTTCTTATCGTTTAGGATAGATTATGTGTAGTGAGCTATTATTATTATTTCATTGATGAGATTATATCATTATCTAAGTGTTCTAAAGACACTGATTTCGATGGAAGGAATTTGACAAGATAAACAATAAAGCGCCAGTAGTGTTCCTTGTCGACTTTTGTTCTTGGTGAATTTCTTAAATTCCACATCAGGTATATAATCTACAATAAGCTAAACCTTTTTTTATAGATACAAAATTTAAAATCTATATAATTATTACTATTCAAACTTCATGAAATAGCCTAGCAGTCATTGTTGACAAATTATACATATTGTTACATTTAAAGGTGTTAATATAACTTAATGAATATTACGTATTTATTTGTTGTGCATATACCTATATAAAAAGGCACCTTATACATTATTATTAACGATGACGCGTCTCCCCTTTTCTAATAAAATTCACGCTTTGCGAGACTGTTGGAAATGCGATGACGTCACTCATATATGATGTAACTTTTAGTAAACTCCCAAATTACAAGAACCTTACATGCTTTATTTAGGCTAGTTTTTATAATCATTAAAACTATCTCTAAGATCTAGTACAGAAACATTAGAACTAATTAACATAAGTTAAAAAGTGGAATATATTTCTAAACAATTATTACTGGTACTTGTTTTTTTTTTACAATAGTGCAAAGTTTTTCTGTGCGTTTTTAATATAGCTCATAATATGATTTGACGTATCAGAATATATTATGAAGGTAGCTTTAATAACTTTTAACTGGCAAAGACCCTCTTCGGTGGCTGCGTGGTTTAACGCGCTACTCTCGTATTAGACTAGTCACTAGACTACCGAAGACTGTGAGATCGGGGTTCTATCCCGGTCGGGTGCACTAAGGGTGGTTTTCTTAAATGGCTTTCCACTCTCCTTCCACGCAAATGCGGATGCACTTCCTCTCAATTAACCTTCACAATCCCCAAATTAACCTAACTAGTACATAGGCATATAACCCTGACGGGTAGTAAGATGCGGTGCTAAAAAAATTGTCAGCCAAACTTGATTTCGTTATTTCCCCACCTTTATTGGTCCGTTTTGCAGGCAGACTTTTCCAAACCATTTCATGTTACAAATAGTGTCATAATAATATCTAGCAGTCAAAACATATAGGTACTGTGAATATTTCTAGAGAATTTTGTTTGAAATAAAAGTCCTTTAAATTTGAATACAAACCTTATTATTTTTTTAAATAACCAATAATTAATATTAATTTATCTTAGCGTTTTGAACTGAAGCATCTAGATTAGTTTGAAAAAGGATAGGATAATCCCCTAAGCCTAACCTTTAAAAAACGAATCGGCTTAGAGCCAACATTATATTTTTGGCGCTTCATTGCAAACTTTTTGTAAAATATTGATACTCTTAACTAAAACCACTGAAGATATATTCACATTGTGACATGATCATATGTTAAGACGAGAAACTGTATTGTAACTGTATAATAATAATAATAATAATAATAATAATTATTATTATTATTATTATTATTATTATTATAAACTTGACTAAAGCAAGAGCGACTGTTAGCGGCTAAGACCGCACTCATAGTATCAGTGTATTTGTTGCTCTGTGGAAATATAATATAAAGACGTCTGCTATTTGTTTGTCACAGCGTCCTACTATCCGTTCGGGCTTTGCGTGTATATATTATTACACTACATACTGTTGTAGGGGTAATGAAGCTCGAATTTAGAGGAAATGTGCTCGAATTTGCGTGGGAAGTGAGAAACCGTTTAGGGAATAGACACCCTCAATACACCTAAACGGTATTTTCACCCCAGACTATTGAAAGAACGACGCCTTAGACCAGGGATGGGGAAGCTGAGGCCTGAAGGTCACATGTGGCTGGCTATTTGAGGTGTTCATTGTGGCCTTTTCGCTTATTTTTATCAATTATGTATCTTAATCGTTTTAAATTATATATTTTCAAAACATAGTAATTAATATAAAAAAATTAACTGCTCTTATTAATCCCTCCCTCAATATATTAATTATATCTATCTATGGTTGAAGCACTATCGTATTTTGGAAAAAAGTATTGTAGGCCTACATGGCGAGTGCGGTCTTAAATGATGATGTGTGTCCTTCCTTAATCTGTGCACCTTAAATCCTCGTACACACGCCGCGATTTTTGTACAGGAAATTGAACACGATCTTTATCACAAGCTCTACTCAGACTGTTCACAAAGTATTTACTCTAAATACTTTCTTAAATCATCCCTAAATATTATCGATATGAAAAAAGAATTGTTTTAGGTGTTCATTGTTTATTTTGATTCAATTACATTTAATTCAGTATTTACTTAACTCTCTTAACTGTTTAAATTATAATTGTTAACAATGAATAAATTTTATAAGCTGACTCCATTACTAATACGTGCGTGATCTAACAATCACTCGGTTCTACCAACTTGGCTTCTACAAAACTTCCTTCCCTTAAATAAACACATAACATAGTATTACAGTTGACCATTGTTAATATCGAAACAAATTGATTCTTTCCAGTCACTACGTTACTTCCAATACCAGTTACAACTTTACTCAAAAATAACTTTCTCGCGTTTAACTGGATACAAAATAGACCTAACAGTCCTAAAACTTCAATCCTAACTAGATAATTATAACTTGTTCAGCGAAACTGTTTGTTAACATTATTCTTCGCCCGCGTCTGGATGTCTTCGTTTCATCAGTCTGCGTCACAGCCATAGGAGGTCATCTTTAACATCCACAGAACTTGGGAGCACCTCTAATTCTGGTCTTTTGCGACTTGAATTTGGTGTTGATCGGGTCTACCGAGTGTGGTTTTCCTGAATGGTTTCCCACTCCGCGGAAATGCGGGTACACTTTTATAACTCTAACAAATGATCGTTATTAGTGCACATGCGTACAACGGGTAGTAAGACGCGGTGCTAGACAAAATTAGCCAGGGAAAATGGTAATTTTGACTTCCAAGGTAAAATAAATGTTTCTATCGCATCTTAGGGAGCGTTCAAGTACTACTTAAGCACCTGGGGATGGGGGCCACTTCAAATAGCTTCTCTAGGGGCATCTGAATTTTAAAGAAATACCCGTAGGGGGCCACTTCAAATAGCTTCTGTACGCATATCATATTTTTTTAAATTTGAGCGAGCTTCTAAAGGCATCCAATTAAAAAAATTAATAATCCAATCAAGGACCATTCTAAATAGCTTCTAAGGGCATCCAATTTTAAAAATTTGCTAGTGGAAGACCATTCCAAATAGCTTCTAAAACATTCCATTAAAAAAAACGTGTGAGGACTACTTCAAATATATTTTAATTTCAAAGGAATCCCCCTAAAAAACATTTTTAGGTGACTTCCTCCTTCATCCTACACAAAAAAAGGTTCCTCCATCACTGACCAGGAAATGACTTTTTTTAGCACCGTGTCTTATTACCGGTTCTGTTTGTGTGAAATAATTATGCTAATGTGTTAGGGATGAGAAAGGTTTAGTTTAGTGGAAGTGTACCCGCATTTGTGTGCAGTGAGAGTGTAAACCCAAATTTAAGAGAACACCTAAGGACACCTGATCAGGATTTGAGCCCTGATCTAGTGTGAGAGTGACAGCATAGCCTATGCAGCCACCGAAGCGGGTCATGACTCTTAAACCGGAGGTATTGAACAGGGTGATACATGGAAGGGGGTGGGACTGTTTGTGTTCTGGGGCAAGTATTACATAAGCACCTAGGGGGAGGTGGGTTCGAGCTTTGCTTATATTTGCTGACAGGTGGGAAGGGGGGTCAGAACAATGCTTACGTAAAACAGAGAAATACGGAAAAAATTGAGGAAGGGCGCATCGTAATTCGCAAGCCGCAGACAGCAATGAAGATGCTTAGTGGCTAAACGACGAAGAAGTGGAGAAGTCTATAGAAGGAAGCCAAAGCTTGAGTGACCGAGCCACCCCAAATAGAAACATGATAATTGAAAGTGTTGAGACGTGGATTCAAGGACCTTGGACATCGGATTAAATGGAGTTTAGGGTGTTTTTTATAAATATAATATTCATGTATTCACAAATAATACTTTTTTTAGTAATTTCAATTAAAAGTAAATTAAAATTGTTAACTTATATAATGTTATAACGTGTTTTAATTTAACCTGTTCAATAAATTTAAATTCAGTGTATACCAGTGTTAATTGTCAAGTATTTCGCAATATTAATTTACACCTCTATGTTAATAATTACCAGCAATTTATAAATTTCATGAATTTTTTATATATATTTTTTTTATCATCACGTCTTACTACCTGTTCAGGCTATAGGCAACATTGCATGGTTATTCCTGTGAACAAATGAAAAAATGTTGACATATCTTACGGAAGCAAGAGCGGGGGACGGAGGCGGGGTTCAGGCATTTGCTTATTTTTGCTTACAAGGAAGGGGGAGGGGGTTTAAAATGGCCAAAAATGTGCTTATGTAATACTTGAATGCCCCCTTATTCCAAACTGTTTTAATTACTTCAACGTTAATTATTTCTAAGTTCATTCCAAAAATAACCATACATAACAAAATATGGAGTATTATGATTTTATTTTTTTAACATCCTGGTCAATTGTGATGTTTTTTCTTTTGCTGTGTAGCCAACCTTTAAGTTAAAAGAAATGAACCACTTGGGGAATTTCTTATTTCCAAAGGAATGTTATGGATAAAATGCCTCGATACTTTAGAAACCATTTTTATCATTTCTACTTAAATTACTTTCAAATGGTATTGTACTATTATTAAATCTCACTGATGGTTACTTATTAATCAGTAAACTTATTAAAGATAAATCGATAAACTCATGATATGACAAATCACAATTCTAATCTATAATAGGCCTAAACAACTTTGTAGTCAGATACTTTTGATTATTCATTATTTAATTAGTAATTGACCCAGTTCAGATATTCTTGTTTATCTTATATACATGCCCATGTAATTTCTTACTGTAGCTACCCCAGCTCCTTTACACGCTGATGCGAGTTCATTTCTATATTACTTCCTTCATCCCTACACTTCTCTAGTAATCATTGTATTAAAACTTACCTCCTCAGGCAAGTTATTTTTAAATATATTAAAAACTTATTTCACTTGGGTACTTCATAAACTGTTGGTACAGTCGCTTATAATTTTATAGCTCGCAGGGGAGGAAAACTATTGACCAAAGAAATGTTATTTAAAAAAAAAAGCATTATTAGTTGAATTATTACGTGATAGTATAAAATATTTAATTTTAATTTTAAAGTATTTTGATCAGTAAAATTAACTTAAATTAGTTACTGATAGTTTTAAATAAAGTGAACTAAACTTACTAATAGGTTAAGATAAATTTACTTTATAATATATTGCACACGTTTCAACTAAAAATCTTTGTTTTCACAATAGCTGATAATTCATTTGAGGTATGATTTTAAAATGCATTTTTTTTTATATAAAGATAATCAACCCTCACTTTCTGAACTTATTTTTTCTGTACTCTACTTAAAAATGAGCGTCTACTACTGTACACCCAGCACCAAGGTATAATTTGCTAATTTGATAGCAGGATGAATCTGCACATAAACGGTACATATTCTTTTCATCACCACCCAGGCTCGAACAAGGGCCCACCAGACTTATGGCCCGACCACTTTAATCGTATGGCTACAAGGACAGGCGCTTACTTTGTTACGTCAATTTAGTAAGATACGTTTAGATAGAATTACCAGAAATATTTGTTACTGTTTTTAAAATACTAATAATTATATGCCGGCGAGATATTATTTGGCTAAAAACCCGATTCTCTATTTTAATTTAAAATATAACGATTGCATTTGAGTTTTCTTTTGTTGTCCTAGGTTTGGGTCTCAAGACTTCAAATCACTATTACATTCCCTTCAATTGCTATGTCAATATTATACTTTAATAATAAACGTGTGAAGAAATACTGGATACCGGTATGACATAAAGACATCAATATTTGGTAGAAAACATGCGCTAAGACAATTTGCACTATTCTTTCTTTATCATTGTTGCAAAGTAGTGGCGTTGTTTAGAAAGTCAGCTGAGCGCAAGTTTTTATTTTCTTCGTTATTTTATATTGTCAAATTGCTTCTCGATATAGATAAATCATCCTTATTGTTGGACCTCTGAAGTTGGCAGCAGTCACCCATCTGTTTCTCTCTCGCTCTCGTATGTTCAATAGCTCTCCCCTCCCGTCTCTTGCGCGCGCGAACACACACACACACGGTCCAAATATGTAATATAAAAGCCGTTTTAATGATTGAAATAAGGGGCGTCGTTGGAATGATAGCTTTAAGAAAGGATTTTAGTTCGAATTTACCTTAAAATTAGGTAATTTTTATTGCCAACATTTTATTTTATAATTAAATACAGTAACTTTAGCTGGACACCCTAAAGATATTACTTATCTGAATGTAATATAACAAATTACCTTTGTTCCTAATTGTTGGCAATGAACCACCAGACAGCAAGGATAATCTTTGTCGTTCAAAGCCTTCCGATTGCAGAGACAAAGATCGAAATATCAAAAGACCTTGTGATTGCGTTTTTACAAAGCTTGCCAAGTTATTTTTAAAAGTTCAAATTTTGAAATATTTCTAACAGTGTAGTTTACGCCTATCCTCAACCTAGAAGGGTCACTTAGTGGCTCCACCCTTTTTTATCAGGGGTATTTAATGTGGCTCCACCCTTTTTTATCAGGGGTATTTAATGTGCACTTCCCGAAAAAATCTTTTATCAGCACACGACCTACAAACTAACTTAATTCTAGAACAGATACAACATCCGGACGTTAATTAATCACTGTGAAAAGCGAATTTTCAATGTCACCCGTGATAAAAAATTTGGCCATGCCGGTAATCGAACCCTGTAACTTCAGCTCAGTAAGCAGATCATGCGGAAGAAGCATTTAATTGTTGTCGCCGCGTCTCACTACTCATTAAGGCTGTACTCACGACGCCAGGAATGAAATAAACCAAATTGATACTGTGTCATGAAATATTCTCATAATGCACATGACTCCAAAATTAAAAAATTAAATTGTATTCGTATTTAGAAATTTAAAATGTTTGTATTTTTTTTAATGTAGGTGACTTAATTGGATTCTTAATGTGAATACAAAAATATACCAAAACATTCCTTAAACATTCTTTAATTTGTTAGAATATTTTTATATTGGTCGTACCCAAGTTCATAACTGATACATTTAGATACAGCGACATAAACGTGTCGATACCCGTCTTGAGTGAAAAAGTCTATAATTATTTACCTCTACCAATTTATATTAGGTATATAAAAAAGATATATTTCAAGTGAATTTAACACCAAACCGCCGATGATCACACAAACAAATATACCAGTCTCGTATTATGGGATCCATTCAAGCATTTCTCAGTTATAAACAGATTTACTTACAAGTCTTCTTTACATTCACCTGCATTGTATCCACTCTGAATGGACTCCAGAAATTTCTCAAATGAACAACTTTAGTAAAAAGTCTGCCTTGTATTCACTGTGAATGGGCTTCATTCAAGCATTTCTCAAATAAACAACTTAATTAAAAATTCTGTATTGTATCCACTCGGATTGGACTCCATTCAAGCATTTCTCAAATAAACAACTTTATTAAAATGTCTCCTTGACATCCACAAATGGCAGACCTTAATTCTTATTTCGAAGTTAAATGTTTTTAGTCACATGTCTGGGAGAGGGCAGCAGGATTGACTTCCTAACTAACTCACTACACGTTTATTAAAGTGCAGAGAAATCACTATGTTAAAATAAAACTTAACAAAAAAACTTATAGCTTACATTTAAGATAGTGATATATACAAATTAAATATAATATATTGACGTCATGTTGGTGTTATAGCAACTATATTAATTCTAAGCATGCCCGTTTAAGGGCCAAATTTATTTTATATAGTAAACAAAGCTATAGACTGGAAAAGTAAATATTTTTTGAGAAAAAAAATAATTCTATAGGCCCTACTGATATTAAGATATGGACACACACATGTACAAACATGTACAAACATGTACAAAATTGTGCAAACATGTACAAAATTGTGCAAACATGTACAAAATTGTGCAAAATTTCAATATATCTTGTCTCTATTTTATACTAACCAATAATCAAAACAGTAAAGTTAGCTATGGGCCTACATAATTATATGTATAGTAGTTTCTTTAGTCCATTTTTTTAGCCTTAATTTAAATTGATGCCGTGGAAGACTCATATATTCGGTATTTTATCAAAGAGCCTGGTACCAATGCCGTGAACTTATTTTAACCCCTTAGATCAGTATAAATAAGCTAAAAATCAATTTAAAATTTAAAAAATCGGGCCTGGTATTTTATTGCTTTAGTGGGTGCATTTTGATGTTAATTTTTGAGGATTTCATTTTGAAGAAACTAATTCAGAGGGGATCATTAAAAACAATGCTGGAATTCTATAATTTCTCTCTTAAGAAT
>CABFWB010000383.1:63820-92622 GCA_902151455.1 Timema bartmani | reverse complement strand
CTCTAAATTATACCCTCCTCACCTCTAATCTATTAATATAAAAATAAGATAGTTCATAGATGTAGACCAGCGCTCACTGTTCTTTAATGTTTCAGTCAGCGTTGCAGAATTAATTGCGACTGTTCAATTCATGATATTCTTTTATAAGGTCATCATTAGTTCTAGTTATTTTCACCTACATTTTTACTTTAGCAAACCCTACAAAAAATATGTCAAGAAGTGTAAGGTTAAGCTGACGCGTTGGGGGGAAAAAATTATTTGAGTGTAAATAAGGACAATCGTGTATTGAATTAACTGTTCTGTCACTTAGCCCACTCTTAACTGGATGATATCAAAGTTTGTCGAGCAGTTGGTCCTCTCTTGTCGACCGCTTGGTTGTCTATCACTTGACCCACCCAGCCTTCCAAATAATTATTTTCATTTTGTCTACTGGTTGGCTGTCTATCACATGGTCCAGCTCGTGTCGATCACTTGGTCCACATCGTTTCTTTGTGTCTAGCAGTTGGCTGTCTACCACTTTGTACTCTCGTGTCAGCCACTTTGTTGTCTATCACTTTGCCTGCTCCCAGGAAAACCTAGCAAATAATAGAAGTTTGTTTGTTTCATATTTTAAAATGTGACTTTGAGAAAAGGTAAACAGGGAAGGGACATTAACCCTTCCTTCACCTCTGACAAGACATGTATTAATCACAACTTGTGAATGTGTGGAATGTCAGGCCTCCATTGTGGTTCGGATTCCACGTTAAACTGTAGGTCCTCCATTTCATCTCACAATCATCCTACCATTACACAATAGTGTAAGTGCGTACAACCCGAATGGGTAGTAAGACGCGGTGCTAATAATAATAATCTAGTAAGATTGAAATTTGTCAAACAGGTCTAAGAGCCACTCTAATCACTCTTAAAAAACATCAAAATGATGGACCAGAAAATGGCACTAAAAATTTCCAAAACCAATACAATAATAATAACATAATATAGAAAACTTAAATATTTACATTAATCTAGAGGTACAACCACAAATAATAAGAATATGAACATTCAATATTTCAAAACTAGAAACATTGATAAAGGGGGCTAAGAATTTGAAAAACTAATACAAAAAAAAATTCTCAGTGTGGTTGAAATGTATTCAAGCCGGTACAAAAACCACCTCATATATCTAGAAAATACTGAAAATTTTAAATTGGCTATTAAGAAATAGGTGGGAAGGGGGACTATTTCATCATTTACAAAACAATTAGGGAAAACTGTTTCTTGGTGGGGTAGAAAATTGAAACTGGGCCGGTAAATGCATGAATGGATAGGTATCTTTAACAGTCTATTATCTCATTTATGGGCTTTATTGAACTGTGATGCTTTATTTTACTTTCACACAATTCCTCAGAGGGCAGAAGTATTGTGATCGACAAAAATCAAAATTTAGATTTTGGTGGCTGTCGACATTTCATACCCCCCCTGAACACGAAAAAGTGGTTTTAACTATCTTATTTGGTCTGTTTGTGTCTGTATCTCAGCCTAGAAGCGTAACTAATTTATCACTGGGCTAAAACTTGGTATTAGGTTTTTAATAAGATTCTACAGAGGGTTTTTAAAATTACAGTAGAGTCTCGGAAACTCGACATTCTGTGTAACTCGAGTGGAACAGTCGTGCTGTGGTGTTTTTACAAGTGTTGTGTGTGTTAGTTTTCCAATCCAGTAACGTGTTATTCGAATAAATACAATATTACATGTACAACACTATACTGCATTTATGTATATTACACATGTATAATGTATATATACAATTATATTAACACATAATATATTGTACAGTACAGTACAAGTATATATATAATATTCAATACTGTACTGTGATTCATCCTTTTTAGTAAACATGCATCTTATGCAAATTCATTCATAAAACTCGACATTTCAATAACTCAACACCATCTCAGTCCACATTAAGTCGAGTTTCAGAGACTACTGTATTTTCATTCCAGCTAGGTGAATTTTGGTTGCTTTCCAAATGGGATTTTCCACGATATTATTTTCTATTCTCCCTTCATGGTCATGCATCGTGCATTTTTCCTAAGCTACCTTCCTTATCCTTTAAATTAAGTAATTGATTAGCTTGCTTTGTGTTAAATGTACAAATAACAAACTAAATATTTGACCCCACTAGAATTTTAGACACTGTTGAACATTTTCTCAAGTACTATATCTTAACAACTTCTGATCACAGCCTAGGCCAACTTAAAATAATTAACTATATTGGTTCATGACTTTATTGGCATGGTCTAAGTCGTCACTCTTGCAATAGACTGGACTGCCGATGACAGGAAGATTGAGGCTTGAATCTTGGTTGTATGTACTGAGGATGGTTTTCCACTCTCCCTCCGCACTAATGTGGATAAACTTCCTCTAAATTTAATTCCTCAATTCTAACATTAGCGGAAAGTCTAAGACTTATTGTAGTTGTTAAAAATGTAATGAAAAGGAGTGTCAAACTGATGTTAATGTTTGTAAATTCTTGTTTAGATGTCACCAAAGAAGTGGTCCAAGAATACATTTGGTTGGGCGAGAGCCGAGGTGTTGGGAGCCTTGGTGAATGCTGTGTTTCTGGTTGCATTGTGCTTCTCCATCACCGTGGAGGCCTGCAAGAGGTCATTTAAATAACAAATCAATTTAATTTTAAGAACTCGGTGTCTTGACAGGGAAGAGACTTAATCAAAGACGTAGGGATGGCAGGTTTGAATAATTGAATCATTGTATTCAAGAGATTCAAAATAAAATATATCTAATCCAAATCTGAAATCCTTGACTTGAAATAATTTTGTTTATGCAATTAAGTAAATGTCTAAGAGAGAGTTGAACAAGAGAGTTTAGGATTTTAAAGGGGCATTAAAGGGTCAAGCATTTTGTAAATATGTTATTCTTAATGATTTGTTATATCATTGAAGTAGTAGGATGATGATAATTATTTTTGTTGCAGATTTATTGAGCGGGAACCGATCCATCAGCCACTGTTAATTGTTGGTGTTGGTGCTCTAGGACTCCTTGTCAACTTGGTTGGTCTCTGCTTGTTTAGCGGTAAGTTCCTGGAACCAGACAATATACAATTAAATATTTTTAATTCATGTGTATCGAAATCTGATACATGACGGCCATCCACAGGATAGGATCAGTCCTAATAACTGAATCAGATTCAACTCGGGATCTTTGGCTTTGCACACCAATGCTTTATCATCAAGACATGGAAAGCCAAAGATCCCGGGTTTGATTCTCAAGTCCAGGTTGTCATTTTTCACTTAACTTGAATGTAGTTAAATAGTTTTTGGTTCGTTTTAACAATACCTAATTTGAATTCTCTTGAACATCTTAAAGGTTCCTCTTTATTTTGAAATAAATCCCTCTTTTAATAGTTTTTAGGTGGATGAATGAGTTTAAAACATATGCTCACCTGTAATTTTAAGGAATATATTAAAAGATTCTAAGCACGAGAAATAATTTAGAGAAAATGCATCCTCACTATTGTAGAGAAGGGGTGATAAAACCACTGATAAATCACATATGGTAAGCCACCCTTCATTGCTCCCAACCCTGATCTCCCAGTTGCCAGCATTACAGTTTATTGTGAGATTTACACCTTTAACCATGTAACCATCACTGCAGGTAACTTTTTAAATATAATATGCAACACTAGATACTTTGTCAAGCTTATATAGTCTTGTTTACTGAATATAAGGAGGCTTGGTTTGAATTCTGGTCAAGTATAGAAAAGGTGGTGTACCTAAATAGTTTCTCACTTCCTCTAAATTCTACTCATCCATACTCATTTAGTGTGTGTATAACCTGGACTGAAGGTGAGATAAACACATTTGGTGATTACTAATGTTGTTACAGAGCATGGCTCCGCTCACGGCCATTCACATGGAGGCTTGTCTCGAAGCCACACCCGACTAACACACCTAGTGGCCACCGACGACAATGAGAATGATGAGACCTTCCGTCCTCCACCAACACTAGCCGTGGTGGACAAGGACAGCAAAAAGAAGAAGGAGCCTCCTGCAGCGTCACAGATGAACATGCGTGGAGTGTTCCTGCATGTGTTGGCTGACGCTTTGGGTTCTGTCATTGTTATTGCCTCTGCCACTGTGAGTAATTGAGTGTTTTGTTATCTGACATACCATAATTGTGAATTAGTTAGATTAAAACAAGTTTTGTGAATCCAACATGGAATAGTTTAGTGTCTGCTTGAAGTGTGTTTCTTCTATTTTTGTCCTTTTAAAGACAGTAAATTTGAGATAAAAAACTTTGTTTAAATGTGTCTGTGGCTTTTCTCCTATAGAATAAAGAAATGTCAGCCTTGTGCGTTGGACTTAACCCATATTATTTCCTCCTTTTCTGGGTGGGACGTCTTGCCTAGATTTTCATTCATTATTTTATTTTTCCTTAATATATTAACTTATCATATTATATTATGATATAATGTATCCATTGCTTTATTGTTAAACATAATTAATTAGTAAACTATAGCATCAATAATTTATTAATGTTCAGTTATTAAACTATTTTAGAGGTTGTTTGATAAAACAGGAATCTATTTGGAAAATATGGTTTTCAAGGAAATGAATTAATTAGGGATGGGCCTCCAAATCCTTAAGGCCATTCGAGATTCGAGTATTTGAGAAAATTTCAAATTCAATACTCAAATCCTTAAATTTTGTTGGGTTTTTTCAAGGGAAATTTGTTTTATAGCTCTAAAACTGATTATTGGTGGTTAAGAACTAACTATAAATACAGGATCAATTAAACAACCAGGCTTCAGACCAGTAATTAAATACTTAACTAACTGTATAAATATAATAGTGGATGAATTAAAAGAAAGAATGGTAACATTTAATTACCACTCATGTTTTTTGTCTAAAAATGAGGTGACCCAATGGCTAAATAATTTTATAGTAAAGGAAATTGATAAAACTAAAGAAAAAGGGAAAATAAACTAACAAGAATAAATTTAATGAAGAAATCCCACCAAGGGAAAGAGGAGAAATGTGGGAAGAATCCAATGCACAAAGGTGACATCTTCTTTCTTTCTTCTGTCTTCTATAGTAGAAGTAATAACACAAATAAAATAATATTTCGGTATTGTTGCCTTTATCAAACACAAAGAGAGTACAAATAACACAAACACTGGATTACTTCATTTTGAATTGTAAAGAAAAACTGTTAGAAACACTTTGTGCCAACTGTTTTTGGGAGTAAAGATAAATTTCTTGGCTATGGTTAGTATTTATATAGGCCTATTTAAAAAAAAGTTATAGTAAAAATAAACTTTTAAAATTATTATAATAATAATAATCATAATCATAATAAAAACTACATCCTTCAACAGCAAAGTTACCAAATTGGAATACAAAATTCCTGGTAATTACAATTGCAAAACTAATAACTTGATATCAACTACAGTGCAAATCATGTGATGCAGAGTATATAGGCCTTACTACAGGTTCTCTCAGACAGCGAATGAACAATCATCGTTTTGACACAAACCACAAAGATCCAGACAAGCCTGTACCCATTCATGCTGGTACCCACAACCAGGACTTTCAAACCTGCTACACCACCAAAATATTAAGAGCATTTCCCAAACAGTGCAACAGTTATCAACTTAGACAGTGGGAACTGGCCCACCAATGGATTACCAAATCAAGATTACCACCAGGCCTCAACAGAAGATATTTTCTTTCTTTCTATAAGATCAACACATTTCAAATTATTGTTGTTATTATTTTAAAATACTATTTCTATTATTATTATTATTTTAATAGGTCTATATATATACTAACCATAGTCAAGAAATTTATCTTTACTCCCAAAAACAGTTGGCACAAAGTGTTTCTAACAGTTTTTCTTTACAATTCAAAATGGAGTAATCCATTGTTTGTGTTATTTGTAATCTCTCTCTTCTTTGTGTTTGATAAAGGCAACAGTGCCAAAATATTATTCTATTTGTGTTAAAATGTGTGTGTGACTACTACTACTATAGAAGATGGAAGGAAAATGATGTCACCTTTGTGCATTAGATTATTCCCATTTTTTTTTCTTTAGTTTTATCTATTTCCTTTATTATAAAATAATTGTGTTTTCTATTACTCTTCTATATTTAAATTTCCTCTTATGTTCATAATTTTCTCCAAAATTTGGATTCGGGATTCAAAGGTAAATTGGAGATTCAGATTCAAGAATTGGATTTGGAAAATAGTGGATTCGACCCAACTCTAATTAATGTCATTCTAGAAATAATGATTTACTTTACTCTATAGAGTTCACATTTACATTGCTGCCACTGGACAAAGGGGTAATGGCTGTCTCTTGAAGAAAATCGATCCTTACCAACCAATCCCTTGACTTAGGTTTCATTCTATCAGGATTCAGCAGAAGGGAGTGTAAAACGACATATTGTGTTTGTGTTTTCTTTTATATGTTTCTATCCACCTTTCCTGCATCTTCTTCCAAATATAACAAACTATCCTAAAAGTTAAGAAAAGAGGTACTTTATTTTATAAAAAAAATAACACTTATCAGTGATCAAACTCTGGTCTCCTAGATCAGAGTTAAACATGGATGTCAAATATCGGTGTTTATGTGATGTTGGATTTGGTTTTCAAGGTGGTGTATTACACTGATTGGGAATACCAAGACTACATTGACCCGGCTCTGAGTCTGATCTTGGTGGTGCTAATCCTGCGCTCAGTCTGGCCGCTCATGCAAGAGTCGGCGCTCATCCTCCTCCAGACAGTACCCACCCACATTCAGGTCGATGCCATCGAGCGGCGCCTGCTGGATAAGGTGGACGGTGTGTTGGCAGTCCATGAATTTCATGTCTGGCAACTGGCAGGCGATCGCATCATTGCGTCTGCACACATCAGGTAAACCCTTCCTTTGTAAGTTTGGTTCCAGGCTGGGAGAAATTTGCGACACTCTTCACCTTGAAACCCTGACCTCATTTCACTTCTGTCATCATAATACATCTCTTAGGATGGTGGTGCAAGGTGCAATAAGAGACCTCAAGTGTTATACACTAGAGCAATGATTCTAAAAGTGGAGTATCCAGATTGTACAATTAGCAAGCACACTCATCTCACTGAGTACCCACAATATGATATTGATAATTTTGTTAGATTTGTTCAATCACACATGTCATTTTTTGTGTTTATTAATATATGTAGTTGTGTAAAGTAAACTGTAAATAGACACAATTAAATATAGATGTTTTATTATATACCCATTATTATACTAAAATATTTTATATCATTAGAAGGGGTACGCCAGTTATATAAATATTCCCAGGGGGTATGTGAAGCATACAAGTTGGAGAACCACTTCACCAGAGAATCACTAATCTGAACTGTTTAGAATTAGTTTTTAGTTCAACTTACTTGACAATCTACTTATCCTAAAAATGTCTACATTCTTGGATGTCAACACAACCTCTAAAGGAGGGAAAAAAATTAATAATGGCTACCAACTATTATTTTTAAGTGTGTGTACTACTGTTAAAAAATTTAAGTCAGAGTTTATTAGTTGTTCAAATTCATTTGTTTGGTTTTTTTACTTAAAAAAATTCAAGCATTAATAATTTTAAATTTATCTCACAAAATATGATTTCATTCAATTTTGAAATATTGTTTCATATGAACAGAGTCCATCAATATTTTATTAATGAGTTAAGAAAATAATTTATCAACTTTAATAAGCTTAATATAGTTGACAAACTATGTCAATAAATAGAGATTTTTAACCAAGCATAATATAGTTGACAAGCACGGGGGGCTTGAGGGGGCTCAAGCCCCACATCTTAGTTTGGGGATGCCCCGTGATATACTCAGATCCGAAGATAAAATAAAATGGGGGAGGTATATGACCAATTAAATATTGTGGGCAGAGAAAATATCAGGTGATCAGAAATAGTCTCTATATCAATCACCAAATGTATTTATTTCATAGGGGTGGACTAAATTTCATGGAATGGAAGTGGGATATCTTCACGCTCTGAAAATATTATTCTTTGGTCAGTGGGATTAACCCCTTACTTCTCTTTCAGTGCCAGCGTTTCTTCGTAAGATTATTGTTTACAACACTCAAAAGTTTTCCTCTTTTCTATGCCCAAAAGTACGTAGCAAAATATTGCAGCGATTTAATGTTTAGTTTAATACAATGTTGAGTGTTAAATTAGTGCTCTTTTGATGTCTCACAATAAATAAATTGTGTACATGTGCTCAGTTAAAAGAATATGATTCGTCTGATACAGTACCTGCTGCCTATGTGACAGTTAAGTCAACTTTAATTTAGGCCTGTTTATTTATTATTTTGTTAGACTATCATGTTTATAATAGTAAAAATATAAATGATCAAGTTAACGAATACTAATAAAAAAAACCTTCTAGGTGTATATAATGGTAAAAAAATGTGCCTCCTGCGAACGCAAGCGAAAATATTTAGGGACTCTGTTCGCTATGAAGAAACAATATTTTACAATAGAATTAAATCATAACATTTGAGATAAAATTAAAAATTATTAATGCTTGCATTTTTTTAAGTAAAAAACCAAACAAATGAATTTGAACAACTAATAAACACTAACTTAAATTTTTAAACACTAGCACAAACTTAAAAAGAATAGTTGGTAGCCATTATCAATTAAATGTGTCCATAAATTTGTTTCACCAAAAATGTTTACTCTAAAATTAAAATTCAACTTGAAATATTTGCGATACAAATTTGCTCTATTTTACTCTTAATCCCACCGCACACGATGTAGGATTTGTTGTTAGATTGCTTTCTCAGTGTTGAGCAGCGCACGCTGCTGGCTCGGCTGCATGCTAGCCTGCTGGTTTCCTTTGATAGGTCCCGTGCTTGGTTCTTCCTGCTAGTTCAGGAGGTGAGCCAATCAGAGAGCAAGCAACCTTCAGTCACGTGACCATGCACAACGATCACCACTGTTTACGTGCAGTCACTGATAGAGGTGGCTACGTCCATGTGGTCTCCTACATTTTCTGCGCCTCCTCAGTGCATCAATTATTGAATATATCGCCATCATCAGCGTCCATGTTTGTTGACGTTCTCTTGTAAACTAGCCGCATGACCTGCAGACGGCGAGCCTCATCTGAAGCCAACACAGCAACGAGCAGTGAAATCCAACAACAAATCTGCACCATGTGCAGCGGATTTTACTCAAAACTCGCTGTTTTCATTCATACTTGACTAGAAGTTGAAAATGCCTTCTCACACACCTCAAATTATTTTATCATCTTAAAAAAAAACTGCAGCAGATTGATTAAAAATTTAGTTTTGGTTTTCAACTACAATCAAAATAACTTAATGCTTTTTTTTTAGGTGCAGAAACTTATCAGAATACATGAAAATAGCAGAGAAAGTCAAAGAGTTCTTTCACAATGAGGGCATTCATTCCACTACAATACAACCAGAATTTATTGAAATACTTGAAGTAAGTTTGACTTGTCTATAGTATTTTATGTGTATTATAGAATCCTACAGTATATTTTTTTTTTACAGATTCAAGACTTAAAAAATCCATATGACTAATATTTAATGTGTATAAAATGAAGTGCATTAAGCAAAATGTTATATAAAATAAACAAAGTCTACAATTCTAGTAATAGTAGTACTGTTACTTCCTGAGGAAGAATTCAATAAGATGATCAAAATATTGAAGTCTGTAAATATGTGTTAGTGTTTTTACTTTTATTTGTGCTTTGTTTTTCTATAATTCAATCATTTTATTCATTCTATATTATAACTAATAATTAAAAATCCCAAGTACAGATTAGGCTTGACATCTGTTCACTTTCTTTAAAAACACGTTTAAATATTTTTTTATGTTTGTACTTGTTGTGTAGGTATTTATATTATTTAGAGGTGTGATTTTAGTTTGTCTTAAATGCTGCTAAAAAATGATTTATTTATCCAAGCACTTAAACATATTTAGAGCAATAACTCTAAATTGTTTGTCTCAAAAATGTCTGATCATTGCCTAAAATTGTATATGTTTAACCTTGACCAAAGCCTAAGAAATAGGTTTTGCACATCCCAGTTAAATATGTTTGTAAGATGTTCAGTACATAAACCATCACACAGGCAATTGTTAAAATGTGTGTTATCTTGCTTTTTCCTAGTTTCCTGAGGACACTGTCCGCCCAGCTCCCTCGGAGGACTGCGTGTTGGATTGTCCTAAGACGGACAAGCCCTGCAACCTCTCGACCTGCTGTGGACCTTCCAAGCATGTGAGTTCAGTTCGCTGCTTGTGAATACTACTACCTACATGCCTGCTAGGCAAGTATGGTGCACGCTCTTGTAACATTTCTTTAGAACTAAAGACTTGTTGCATTCCCAAGTATCAAAGTTGAATTTTGAAACTAATCTTAGAGAGATAAAAAAAACTAGCAATTTAACTTTTAGAAATTTTATTTAACACTCTTTCGATAATGTCTTAAACTATTATAAGTAATCAAATCATTATAAACATTTGTTTAAATGATAAATTAATATTTTTGCGTCTTTACTGTTCTGTTTGTCCTGGAATTATGTTAGTAAGAGGTTTGCACAGTTTTAATATGTCTGTGTTCAATTAGTGTATAAACATTGAAAATTATTTCTTTCTGTTACTATCCTGCACCTCCCCTGGTTTTACCGTTCCTTCGGTCATATTTACATTACTTGGCTATGAATGATTAAAGTATTATTCTAAGAATGTATCTACATCTGCAGAGAGGGAGAGTGGGAAACCATGAGTTGGGTCAGATGCGCTATTTTATGTGTCTGAATCTGGGGGGGGAGGGGGGGGGATAAGAGGGAATATAAATGTAATAGAATAGTAGAAAATACAAATAGTATCTAAATCTTAACATTCATTCATTCAGTTTAGTGTCAGATTACTGGTAAGGAGCCTGGTTGTTAGGTTCATTATATAATTATAATTGGTTCTGAACCACCAATAGACAATATCAGAGCTAGCTCTAAAAAATATTCATTTGCAAAATTGAAGAAAAAAATATAGTTTTTAAGGATTCAAACCACCCTCATTACACTCACTTGGTATTCAAACCTCAATCTCCGTGACACCAACAATTCAGTTTATTCTGATATATAATTAAATAAGTATGTTAGAATTGTAGAAAATCAATGACAAATAAAAGTAAAACACACTAACACATATATACAAACATATCATTTCATTTTGATACCACATGGCATTAGCCTGTACAAGAAGTTTTCTTCAGGGATGCCAACTTGGTAGTGGAAGGATGAAACTTCTCTGGTGGATTGAAAGCTACCTTGAGATTCTGCTATGCTATGAATGGAAGATTAGTGTTAATGATACAATAAGGTTTTTATTTATGTAAAAGTTAAAGAATATTGAGTTTTACTAATTTTCTGTATCATTTTTGAGCCATTGATGTGCCAATTCCCATCTTATCTAGAACATATTGCATTGGGTTCTGTTGAAGGATTTTAGGACTTTTACTGTGTAGCAGTAATCAACATTGAGGCTATGAGTGGAGGCATGTACTGAAACTGTTTTTCCTGGCTTCTTGATTTTGGTGTCAGTGGTGATATCAGTCCATTCGTTTACGAAGATTTTCAATGATGGAATCAATATATTGTGCAGTACATTATTGGCATTCTTGTTGGTTGGGTTACCAGATTCACAGGTTGCTTTTGACGGGATAAATAGAGTTGGTTGGTTATATTGCTAGAGAAAGTGGGTCCTCGATTATGTATTTGGCTGGATTTGCAAGGTTGAGCGCCTGGTTGGGGTTTTGTGTAAGTTAGGTAATTCTAGGTATTGAGTTTATGATTTGGCAAAAGATTTCTAAGTGACGGAGGTGGCTTGTGTACAAGGACCTCTGTTTTTATTTGTGCTTCATTTTCTACAATTTTATCATAGTATTTTAGTCTATTAATATACTTTACAAAAGTGACACCTTAGATCATGCAACCATTGACACAGGTCAAATTGATGTTTACATAGAAAAAAATTAGGTTATTATATTACTTATTTATTTAGAAGAAGGTACAGGAAAGGCTGAAACACAATATGGCTTTTACAATGAAAATAAGGACACAGTCTACACTCTACATTGCTGTCACTGGACAAAGAGGTAATGGCTGCCTCTTGAAGAAAATCGATCGTTACCACCCAATCCCCCGACCTAGGTTTCATTCTTTCAGAATTCATCAGGAGGGAATATGTAACACGAAATGCAACTTCCTAATAGAGGAAACCAAAAAGCAAAAGGGAAAAAAATGTTATTAGTAAAGGATAATGAGCCATATAGATGGGAATATGTAAAAAGGAACAAATAACTTAAAGAACAAATACATGAAATGTACATTGTATGCAAGTATATGTGATGTGAACTTGAATTATAAGCTTATGCGAAAATATGTTGAACATTGTTGCAATTAAAACATTTTGTAAATAGTATTATTGAGTAAAATATGCACAGTATTTTTATTATTTTAACATAAAACCATTTTAAAATAGTCCAACCTCCATTCAGATTTAGGAATATTTCATACCATACATTCATTTTGGATTTTCTTTGAAGACCCCTAAAGTTAAGATAAGCTGGCTATTACAAATACACTAGCACGTTATATTTGGAAGGGGGGTGGAAACAAAAGGGGACAAACCCAATATGGTTTTATAATGAAAATAAGAACACATTTCACACTTGACAATGCAGAATAATAATAATACAATAGACTAGACTGCCGATGATTGGGAGATCGGGGTTTGAATCACGTCGGGTGTATTGAGGTTGATTTTCCCTAAGTTTATCATTATCCACGCAAATGAGGTTACACTTCCTCTAAATTCAAACTTCTTCATTCCTAATAACTCATTGGTGTTGTTAGTAAATATTCGTATAACCTGAACAGGTAGTAGGACGTGATGTTAATAAAAAGCTATCATGCCCTATATCTCAGAGGTTTTTATCTACATGCTTGTGTACTTTTGATTGTTCCTTGCTCTTCACCTCGTCACTTGTGCTTGTGTTTATCAGGTGGCAAGAAAGAAAGCGTTGCTAAGTTAACCCTTCACTCCTTGACCCAATCCTAACGAAATACTTGAAGACTTCCTATGAATTTAACTGTTTATTCAAATATACCATGAATGCTATTTTATTAAATGTGAGATAAATCTTTAGTTTTACAAGAAAATAAATGTTCAAGAATTGTTGTTTGTATATAGTTCATTGGCACTTTAGATTTGCCGTTTGTTTATTCAGCTCATTAATTCCAAATTAGATAATGTGTTAAATAGGATATTTATCCTTGGCAACTATTATTGCTTATTAGCCTGTCTAAACATACAGGTAAATACATCTCAATCAAGACATAAGTTCATAACTTAGTGCAGGTTTTTTTTTTNTTTTTTTTTTTTTTTTTTCATTGGAAGACAGTTTTTTGAATTGGGTGAAACTCTTTGCCATATTAAAATAAAAACTTGGGGAGAGGGGTTGGGGGTTTAAATCACATAAAAAATATGAAATATTCCCAAAGGCAAATCAAAGTTTAAATATTGTTTCTATTGATTTATGTTGAAAAAAAAGTTATATTATATCTATTTAACTTTAGATGCCCTGTGTGGAAAGCGGAGTACAGGGGAATAAGTTTGTGAGGAGCGTTTTAGCTGTAACGAGAAAGGATTAGGAATGAAGGAATCTTGGAAAGAGTGGGGGTACAGGAATTACATGAGAGAATAAAGGAAGCAAGGCTGAGATGATCATGTAATAAGGATGTAAAAGGAGAAAATACTAAAAAGAATTATGAAGGATGTAGCAAAAATACCACAAGGAAGACCAAGAAAAAAATGGGAGGAGCTGATAACAGAAAATGAGCAGGTGAGAGGAGAAGAATGTTGGAAGGTTAAAGAAAGATGGAGGAAGCATTTTACTAAACTGACTTGGCCACAGGATGATGATTAAATATGATATGACATATCTAAATTACAAAATACTTTATTTAAAAAATGTATAGTAGCTTTCATCCTAATTAGTAAATAAAGTAATTGCAATACCTAAACATTAATAGCTTTGGTAATGCAAATAACACTGAATGATAAAATTTAAAATGAAAATGTATTTTTAATCATTACTGTATATTTGTTTTTGAAGCTTCAAAATTGTAGATGCCAAACTTAGTTTTGTAAGTAAAGTGTAAGTTTTCAAAGCTTCACTCACATACCCAAGTATTAGAGGGATGGATGTTGTACCTAGTCACTTCACTCACATACTCGAGTATTAGAGGTGATGGATGTTGTACCTAGTCACTTCACTCACATACCCAAGTATTAGAGGGATGGATGTTGTACCTAGTCACTTCACTCACTCTTCTCACTCTTACTCTTCTTTACATCAATTTAGACCGTAGTTTCACAAATCAGTGTCTCTGACCACATGATAAACACCAAATAAAACTATGTTGTTATAAAAACCACTATGGTGAACCCTTTTTCTCCTGTAAACTCTTCATCGTACCAAAACACTCTTGATCAAAAAAAAAAGTTCAGCATGTTCGGTAGGTACCAGTATCAACAGAGAAGTGTGTCCAGTAAACTCGCATCCCCAGGCCTCATCCCTCCCAAATGCTGAGCACTGATTGGCTGGATGTCCCGCGCCAAACCTTCCCTTTACTCTGTGAAGCCATACGTGGAAATAGAACTCACTTTCAGAACAAGATAATAAAAATAAAATAGTTATATAAGAACCTCGAATGGAAGTATAATTTCAACCAAAGGCTTTAATAGAATGAAAATCAATAGATTTTAAACTTAATAGCATGCTAGTGGTGAATTGAAATTTGATATATATTTAGGGTGACCATGCGTCCCGTTTCTCTGCTAAGTCTTAGTAAAAATCTCGTTTTTGTCTTGTTTTTAATAAAAACCTGAGAATATACTTAAATATTGGTGTCAATCATAAGCTATAATCAAGTTCGCATCAATGGCTGCTATTGTACCAGTCATTCGTGTGACCATTTATATAGGCATGTTAATCGAAATCAAGAATTATTGCTCATTGAATAAATAGTGTAACTTTAGAGTATAATTCAGAGAAAATAAAAATGAAGTGTTTGCAACACTTGCATGTCTCAGCATAGTGTTAGTTTTGTTCTTTGTTTCTATGTTCTATGCGTTTGTTAGTTGCTTCATACATATGTTGCATACCCACATTTTTATTTTACATTAAAAGTTTTAAGCCTCAATTTTAAAATATAAAAGAAGCGAAGGTGCATATTAAACATTGAACTCCAAATATAATTAAAATTCGTTAAACTCAACAAATTGTGTGGTGATAAAACTAAAGTGCTATGTCAATATATTGCAATGAACATGTTTTCATTGTTTGTGGAGGTAGGAGGGACATCATTTAACATCCACCCAGCCAGAAACATACGGAAGCTGAGATAACTTTGAATTTAGTTAAAAACTTCAGCTTGTTTATTATGAGATTGGTGAGGGGGGAAAGTGATAGAATTGCAGCATGCAAAGCTTTTGCTGCCCATCATAGTGTGCGGCACAATCAGAGTTTTTGAACAAATGACTGCTTGTCGAAATTGATAAAGAAGATTTATGAACCATAACTTTCTTCGGCGCAAACAAAGTCAGAAGCAATAATTACCAATGTTTTATCACCATATATACTGGATGAAGTAATAATGGATTTGAATAAAACTAAAATTACTATGGTAAGTTTAGGTGCATTAAACAAACGAGACATTAAACTGTTTACGATTGTTGTGTGGTACTTTTACCAAACTGTGGTGTTCAAGTTAAAAATATTTATTTTACTTCCTTGCCTGGTAAAACATCCAACCTACAAAGTCATCATAATCATCATCAACTGTTTCCGGCCTGTGGCTGGGTCAGTTTAGTAAAATAACTCCATCTTTATCTATCCTTCCACCATTATACCTCCTTTAATTTCTTCCATTCTTTTCCTCTCACTTGAACACTTTCTGTTATCTGCCTCTCCCATCTCTTTCTTGGCCTACCTTGCGGTCTTTTTCCTACATACTTTATTTTCAACATTTTCTTTGACATCCTCTTCTTCTCAATCCTCATTACATGCCCATATCATCTCATTCTTGCTTCCTCTAATATCTCGTGTACTCCCTGTACCCCCACTTTTTCTCGGATAACTTCATTTCCATGGCATCCACTTTCCCAGTCTCTCTTACATTCGCTGTCCATGTTTCTGCTGCATGTGTGACAATGGGTACAAAGTACACCCTGTACAACATTTATATACACTTCAAGGGCACTTTCTCCATATTAGGTCTCTTACACATCGATACAACAACTATCCCTGCTGTCCTCTTCACATTAAATCCTCTCTACTTTCACCTTTATCCTCAATCACTCTTCCCAGATATTTTACTTTCTGTACATTTCTCAGCTCTACTCCATCCAACCTTATAACTTTACTAGGCCTCACCCTCTTCCTTGTCATTACCACCACTTCACACTTTTCCATGATAAATCTCGCTCCGTGCTCTTTAACTTCCTCATTCCATTCTTGTGGTTGTTCCTGTACTTGCTATTCCTTCTCCACCCATACATTCAAGTCATCAGCAAATATCATCGCTTTCATTCTTTCCTCGAATTTTCCTGCCACTTTGTTCATGGCCATTTCTATTATCATTACAAATAGTAATGGTGAATGGGCACTCCCCTGCTTCACTAACTCCCTTTTTCCAGTCTTCTGATACTTTATTCTTCTTCCAAACCACTCTCAGCATCCTGTATAACCATTGTATACCTACTTCACCTGCTGCTCTTATCATTTCCATAGTCATTTCGTCCACACCTGGTGCTTTTCCTTGTTTCATCTTCTTTAATGCCTCCTCCACCTCTTTCCCTGTGGGACCTCTTTCTCCCCTTCTGATATTTATTCCTGCTCCTCTGTTTCACTCTCATCCCATTCTTCTTCAGGCCTGAACATAACCTCAAAATATCTCATCCATAGTTCCTTTTATTCCTCTTGTCTTACATGTTTTTCCTTCTTTATCTATAATTCTAACTTCTTGTCTTTTCTCACCCCTCCTGGTTCTTACTTAGCTATATAACACATTCTTACATCTTTCCATGTCCCGTTCCAGCATTTCTGTCTATTTTTGCATCCAATTCTTCCTGGCTTCCTGTACAACTCACTTTGCTCTTTTCTGCTTCCTTCACCCTGTTGTTCCACTAGGGTGTGTCCTTACACTTCCTCTTATTACTTGTCCTCCCACATACCTCCTCTGCAGCTCCCACCCGACTGTTCTTAAACCTTTCCCATTCGACCTCTGCACTTTGCATCTCATCCTTGGGTCTTGCCTTTCTTAGATTCAGTGCTCTTTCCTTTTCATTTTTTAGCCTCCACACAGTTATTCTTTTTTCTTGTCTTATTACCTTTCTCCTACATTCTCATTCCTTTATGTCCTCCACCAACAACCTGTGGTCACTATCCAAGGACACACTTGATGTTTTCTGTCTGCCTTTTAATTTTTTCATCCATGATTAAGTAGTCTATCATCGACTTTTGCTGCCCATCCCAACTTAATCTAGTGATCTTATGACTGTTTCTTTCCTTCTTATGCCAGCTGTTTGCAACTTTCATTTTATTTCTTCTACATAGCTCCAACAGCCTTCTAACACTACTTTCTCTTTTCCTACTTTTGCATCCAGATCTCCCATTACTATCTTACACTTGTTTCCCATATGCCTTTCTAGGTCTTCCTCAAACTTTTCTTTTTCTTCTTCTGGGCACCTCACTTGTGGATCATTCACCTCCACCTTGTTTCCTCCATTTATTATTCTACCCACAACGTACTATGTTGAAAGGAGTAATTGATAAATTCGCCTTACAAAACAAAATGGTTGCTTTGTTTGCTGATAATACCAACACAAATGTTGGTGGTTTCAAAAGAATTGGTAAACATAATGTGTGGTAAAAAGTTGAAATTGTACTAGAAAGAGAGAGAGTATTGTTATTGGTTGTGGGGCACACTTTATACACAATTGTTTCCAGTGTGCTGTCGATGGCTTACAGAATTTTAAGCATGTTTGATGGGCTTCTTCATATTTTCTTTCAAGAAAAATACGTTGCCATGTTGCATAAATTGTTTGAACTTGTAGATATCATTTACAAGAGATCAAATGTCTACATTCCAAACACACATTAGCTTCATTGAAGAAGATACTATTTCAGCCACGGAAGTAGCCGGTAACATTGAAAATCTTGTTAACATGTTAAGGCCAGTAAAAGTGAACTTGTTTAAACAACTGATGCCAAAAATAAACTAATAATATTAATAGATTCAGACAAAATTAATGAGGTCAAGTTTTTTGAAGTAGTTCAGAACTTCTATGAAACCAGGCTAGAATATATAAACAAGTAAAAGTCTAGCTTAGGAAATAGTGAGAAATTTAAGTGGGTGTTCCTAAGAAAGATGCCCGAGATGAAAGAAATATAGGACAGTTTGAACGAGGAAATTATCACATGAACCAGAACAGATGAAACTCACGTGGTCGATCAGTGGGAAAAGCTAGAGCTGTAAGGAGGTTGGATGCATGGAACGAATAAACTATTCCTGTGTCTGATAGATGGGTGCAAATATTTTCTGAAATGATAGAAAAAGGTTTAGATTTTCAGAATGTTTGTAATGTCGTAGAGCTTATTCTTTGTTTGCCAGTACATTATCCATGGAAAGAATATTTTCCATTATGAATAGCATATGGAAGTAGAAATCTAGAATACGTGTCTAATCAATGAGAGCCATGCTAATAGTAAGACAAAATTGTAACATGGAGTGTGATAAGTTTAATGACAAGGTATTGGTAGACCAAAATCTGTTACGCAAACTAAGTTCATCTGAAAAAATACTCATGGTATGAACAGAATGAAATGCATTCAAATTGACCTAAAACTTTTGCTGTGGGTTATGTGAAGAATGATTGTAAGTTAACTATGTTCATCTTTTTTTTTTTAAAGTAGTAATATTGTATTATTTTTGACTTGACTTTTTCCCCATCTCTACCCCCACCTCTCCACACACACACACACACACACACACACACACACACATCCAGTTTTCATCTCAAGAAATTATGGTCAGCATATATATATATTATACTGCTTACAACTTTGATCATGGTTTGAGCTACTTAAAATATGCATAGAGCTCTGCAGGTTCTTATAACTAAACATTTTAGATAAACAATTTACCAAGGATAAGTAATTAATAAATTAGGTTAGAATATGCGAGTTAAAACATGCTAAAGGCTCTTAAGAACACAATAAACCTAACTACTCATTACTATATAATTAAGATGTTTCCTCATACTGACAATGACACCATATAATTACTAATGAACTTGATTGTTTAAAAATGAGATGGCCCAGTGGCTAAATAATTTTATAGTAAAGGAAATTGATAAAACTAAAGAAAAAAGAAAAATAAACTACTAAGAGTAAATTTGATGAAGAAAGCGTACTGGTAAAATGTCCTTGGATATTATAACTGTTTGGCACTTGTGAGCCTATTACATGAACAAATGAATCTAGCTGTCAAGCTCTAAGAGCCAAAACACCATGACCACTTTACAATAATATCCATGTTTAGACTGCTCAGGATGTGAACTAAAGTGTGTTTTTGGACTTTAAAAACTTTTGAGTAGTAATGAGTCATTCAAATTCTGAAGAGAATTCAAGGAATATAGAAAATATCAAAGATTAAAAAGGGCTTTATCGATTTTTTAAAAGAGATATTTGTTGTTTATTTATTGGCTATTCAAACATATTTATGGGACAAACCTAACAAACAAACCATTAATTTAACATTAAACTAAATGTGTATTCACATTTTAATATATTAGTAAGGGTTGAGGGAAGAGAAGTTGTGCCAAGGTGAGAAAAGTTCAACTCTTAAACTTAACAGGAGGTTTCCTGAGATACAAATGTAAAAAAACAGATTTCACCCATTTATACTTTTGGAAAATGCATTAATTTAAAGCTACAAATTAAAATGTATAGTCACTAAAAGAAAAAATGTGAGTTACAACATGAATAGGGCCATAAATTTTCATTTATTTAATTTTTGAACATTTTAAAAGTAACAAATCTTTAAAATAACTTAATTTTTTACAAATGCGCCAGCTTGATATGAAAATATTTTTTAAGTAAACTGTTTTTTTTTAATTATTCCAGACTTTGTTCATATGCTATAAAAAGATTAGTTTTTTTTTTTTAATTTGGAACTTTAATCAGGATAGTAAATATTTGTTTAGAAAAAAATGTGAAAGAAAGAACTAAGCATATTAATTCGAATACAAGTCTCGTTCTTTCTTCTTTCCAAAACTTATGGTTGTGTAACGGCTACATATATTTCCCTATCATCCTGTTTTAAGCACAAGTTACATGACTTCACACTAGCCAATTTAATGAAAAATAAAATTCTATTCCTCTCTACCTCAATCCAAGTTATCTGAAAAAGGGGAATTTGTTCAGAGAAACTTTTTTTTTAAAAAAGTGAATTTTTTAGTATAGACATATTTAGAGTGTAAAAAAAGAGGCTTAGGAAGGTATTTTGTCGATAAAGGAATGAGGCTGTGGGAAGTAGATTAAATAATGATGAGTTACATTACTCATCACAAGAAATTGTTAGGATTATCAAGTCTCATAGGGAGATTCTAGAACCTTGTTCAGGGTATTGACTGACAAACCCAATGGGAATAGACCATTGGGAAGACCTAGATGCGGATGGGAGGATAATATTAGAATGGACTTAAAAGAGATAGGGTGTAATAAGGTGGACTGGATAGAAAACTAGCTTGAGATGGGATAAGTGGCGTACTTTTGTAAGTGCAGCAATGAACTTTAGAGTTCCTTATGCCATGGAGTGAGTAAGTAAGTAAACATAGAAGCAATCCCTATGCTAGTTTTTTTTGTTGGTAACAGTTTGATTGACAAAACTCAAGTTATAGGTTTTTCTACTGATGATTACTGTGACTTTCCAGGGCCGAGACACACCCTCCCCTGGCGACACTCCATACCTGTGCCGTCAGCGCACTAGCGTTGCCAACCTGAAGGAGATGAGTGAGATGGAGAGTGGACACCTCCTGGAAGAGGGGACTTGCCAGTGTCCTCAGCCGGGTCCTGTCGTCTGACATTGGGCCCCCCGCACCTCACACTCTCTCTAGTCACAGCTGTGATACCACCATGGACACAATCAAGAGATTCCATTATCATCATCATCACTATTGTTGTGTTGGTGGAGCTTATGTGATTCATTCGTCTAGTTTGACCAACCTTTTTGTGTGTCATTTAAAATCTCAAACTCACATGATTAACCAAACATTCGATGATAAAACTCAATTTTTTTAATCTGTTTTGAGCTTGAAATTCTTTTCACTGCATAAACTAGAACTACAAGTAGTACTGATGGCACACAATAGGTATTTTACTTTTTAAACCAAAGCATTTTGATATTAGTTCCCTACAATCTTTACTCAACCAGAGGAATTTGTTTCAAAACTTTATTTAATTTCATTGATCTGTTGTTTACTTAATGTAACACATTGGGCATTAGGAAGCATTCATTAATAATGTAGTGTTGACAGGTAAAGGGAAGAGTTGGAACTAACTTGTGCTATGTGGCAAATTGTCATTGCTCTTCATTTCAATACAAGTACTAGAATCTATTTGACTGTTAATACTGATAAGTGAATGACTTTTTTTACTAGCCAACAGATAACATCACATACTTGTTTAATGGCAAACATGAAAATTCACTCATCTAAAAGAAAGAAAAACTTATTTGCTTTTACATAAGCCATGAGTATTTTTATATGCTGAGGCTAAAAAAGTGCAAATATTTTTAGCATAATTATTATTAATGAACACACCCTTACCACACTCATTAGATCATACCTTTGTGATCTCTCAAGTTATTTTTTTTTAAATAGTGTGTCTAACAAGAGAATAGTTTAAATAAATGTTGCTGGTTTTTCTGCTCTGCACATTATAAATGTGAAATAACATTTTAATAACGTGTTGGTTATATAAATGTGATAATATATATAGAGAGAAAAATTATATATTTCAAAATGCTTATTCGAACAAATATTTTTTTGAAAGCATTCTTTTCACTGTGTAGAAAGCGTTTTCATTAAAAAAAATAGCGCAAGTTCCTGTTGATCATGGATAAGTGATACCTACCTTTTATATCACTCTCTTTCATTGGCACATATTTTAAATTATTGTCAATGTGCCAATTGTTTTGGACCTAAAAATGTGTTGACAATCGGCGGTGCCCTGTCATGGCAATAAACTCTGTATGAACTATCGTGTTAGTCATTCATTGCTGGGCAATGAGCCACCAAGTATTAATTGGTTCACAAATTTTATGTTGGTTTGTGTTGTACAGAATAGATTAAACATTTGGTTTACATAACTTAAGTAATAAATAACTAAGTGTATAAAGGTAAAACTTTTTAAGTATAGATTTGCTGTGAACTGTTTCACTAATATTTAATTAATTATTAGTTAATACTTAATATAAAACATAAATAATATATATAGATATGTTTACTTTACGGTGCACAGTTAAAGAGTAATTGTCTCAAGGTTTGAAAAGTTAAAATATATAGTTTATAAAAGCACAAATAGTACAGTAAAAAATATAAATTATTTTATCTATAATATTATGATTCCCTCCTTAGATCTAAAGAGAGTAGTCATTAGTATAAATAAAATTGGATCTCATGTTTTTAGTGTGGAAGATTGAATTTAACATTTTTTTTATCTAAACATCATACAGATTGGTTTGCGGGTAAGAAGTGTATAAATGAAAGCTAATGTGTAAGTAAATACAATACAAAAAAATTAGTAGATTATAATTTAATGCTCATAGCAAGATATTAGAATCTTCTTTTTTCCACACTTTTGTATATTTTTATGTTTTGGAAAGGATAGAGATGTAACGCCACACAGCATTGTTCATCCATCCAATTATCTTTAATAATTATACTTCTCAGAATAACTCGCTACTTTGAGAAGTCATTTAATGTTTAATGGCTGTGCCAAAATCATTTTATCTTTATAGAACTGGTTTCCACTCATTGAAAAATTGTGTATTGTCTGAAATTGCTGTTTAACATAATTTTAATGAATTATATAGAAAAATGTACCTAAAAACCATTCTTACCATTCATCAATACCTAATTAATAGAATCAAATAATAATATCTACAAAATCTTGTATCATGACACTTTTACAGTAGTTTACCCAGATTAGATTTTTAATTTGAAAGTTTGTTAATGTATAATCATTAATTTATCAAATAAATTCAAACCTTTGAATATTTTTTATCAACTAACATTTGCTGGATTAACTATAAAAAAATTCTCCATTCCACATTATTCCCTTCATTAAATTTCTTTGTCAATTTCAATGTGATTATGACAATCTCCTCCTAACCAAAAATGGTCTTCCACTTGTAACAACACTTGGGTGGTTTAAATTTGTATACACTTTATTTATTATTACAACTTAATGAGATTTTTAAAGTTATTGGTAGTATTTAATCTACCCGAGTATCATAAAAGATTTAGCTAAATAAAACCATGATAAAATATTGAAGGCTGCATATGATGATTGTGGGAGTTGAGGGATAAAATATATTTCATTTTTGCAAGATTAAATTATGTGATGATTACCTGGAACTTATGATCTAGTTGTCCCAGTAGGTCTAGCTGGGGCTAAAATGTGACAAGTTGGATGTATCTTTACATGATTATCCTTTTCACATGCAAGTGTATAAAATAAATTCTATTACAAGGTTAATTAGTGTATAAGTTTATATCAAGAGTACGTCCATATGTAGGTACATGCGATAATAAGAGGGGGTTTTGAGCATCGATGGTGACAAATGTCCATTCACAGACCAACCATTTTGCAAACTGACACCCATAAGCTGTGATAGCACAGTTTAGCATGTGTACCGTCCTAACAAAATATTTTTTAAAAACAAGGTGATTAACAGAAAATATAGAACCTATATAAAGGTTATTTGGAATAGAGCACTAGACTAAATAATAGCTAAAATTAAGAGGGATAGCCAGCACACTTACTTTAGTGATATTGGAGTAATCAATTTCTACTCCAATATCACCAAGGTAAATGTGCTGGCTATCCCACCTAATTTTAGCCAGAAACCATATTATTAAAAAAGATAATTAATACAAAAAATACTAAAATAAGTAAATTAATACCAAACGATGATGTTCCCAATCTGGGCCCATCTAAATTTTGACATCGGGTTTGCAAATCCATGGTCAGGTCAAGATGGAATTTTGGATGATAACTAGGGGTGTGTGAAAATTTGAATATTAATTTATGTTTAAAAATGAGGTGGCCCAATGGCTGAATAATTTTATAATAAAGGAAAACTAAAACTAAAGAAAAAGGAAAAATAAACTACTAAGAGTAAATTTGATGAAGAAAGCCCACCTAGGGAAAGAGGAAAAATGTGGGGAGAATCCAATGCAGGAAGGTGACATCTTTGAAAAATGTTAGTTTTTTTTCTTTCTTTCTATAAAATTATCTTCTGTTGTGGCCTTTTGGTAATCCATTGGTGGGCCAGTTCCCACTGTTTGTTGAGAACTGTTGCACTGTTTGGGAAATGCTCTTATATTTTGGTGGTGTAGCAGATTTGAAAGTAGTGATTGTGGGTACCAGCATGAATGGGTACAGGCTTGTCTGGATCTTTGTGGTTTGTGTCAAAACGATGATTGTTCATTTGCTGTCTGAGAGAACCTGTAGTAAGGCCTATATATTCTGCATCACATGATTTGCACTGTAGTTGATATCAAGTTATTTGTTTTGTAATTGTAATAACCAGGAATTTTGTATTCCAATTTGGTTACTTTGCTGTTGAAGGGTGTAGCTGGTAGGTGGATTCCACATGTGCTGCAACGGGCGCTACCGCAGGGGTATGATGGACCTTTATTAGTCGGTTTTTCTTCTCGGATTCTCTTGGGGTCAGGAAGTTTGGGATGGACTAGAATATTGTGGAGATTGGATGGTCGTTTGAAAGTGACTCTTGGGGGTGAACTAAGAAGGTTTTGGGTCTGGGTAAAACTGGTTGGGAATTTGTAACCACTTTTAAGGATGCTGTTGATACGTTGTAGACCAGGATGGTATTGTGTTGTGAGAGGGATGTCCTCAACTTTTGTGGAGGTATTGTTGGTGATTGGTGGGTTTTATATGTACAGTGGTGCGAATTTGGTTGTTTTCAAGGAACAGATTCACATAAAGGAAGGTAAGACTATGCTGTGATTTATTATGGGTGAAGTTTAAGGGGCTGCAATTGTTGAGATTATCTAGACAGATTTCCAAGGATTCTTCGATGTGAGGCCAGATCATGAAAATGTCGATATAGCAAAGCCATAGATAGGGTTTGATGGGTTGAGAATGTAGAAAGCGTTCTTCTAGTAGTCAGATCAACCATTATCTTTCTCCTCTCAATAGACTGTTAGAAAAATATGCTGCCATCAAACTGAAGAAATTATCTAAACTTTATCTCAGTGAAATACAGAACTCCAGACCCATAGGCCTCCTTGAACACAGCCCTATCACTAAATGCCCACTCATGGATATGAAACCCAGTGTAGCCAGCCTGCTAGGGATAGCCACCCCTATGGGATCCCTGCCCAAACTACCCAGAAGACAACCCATGACACCACCACCAACACCACAAGCCACAGTTAAAACTTCACCTGTTCTTAATAT
Organism: Timema bartmani; assembly: GCA_902151455.1. Lineage (NCBI taxonomy): Eukaryota > Metazoa > Arthropoda > Insecta > Phasmatodea > Timematidae > Timema > Timema bartmani. Next base: position 66,775 of record CABFWB010000383.1, on the reverse strand, counting down.
ATCTAACCACCAATTTTCCAAGCCGGAATAAGTAGTTCTATCCAGAGGCCTAACCTTCTGTCCAACCAAACATCCTGACCACTTCGAGCTGACTAAGGATGTTCTAAACTTCGCCAGAAATCTAAGGCTTAGACTTCTTTTCAAATATTTCCTCCACCGACAAACCAACCACATCAAACATTTCCGCCATCGATAAACCAACCACATCAAACATTTCCACCATCGACAAACCAACCAAGTCAACTAAATCCAACCAGCTTCTAAGCAAATTTTCACCCCCTTCCAACTGGGACCCCCCTCCATTACCAGCTGATCACCCAATTGAAATATATATTAACTTTATACTTCAGCAAGTTTTGGATCCAAATTTCTACAAAACACTCCCCACAACCCACAACCTAACTCATGAACACCACCAAGCCATAAAATCCATACAACATAATCAGAACATCCTTATACTACCGGCCGACAAAGGATCCACGACAGTTGTAATGAACAAAGATGATTACATTGCAGAAGCGCACAGACAACTTTCAAACTCATCTGCATACCAAAAAATTGAGCATGATCCCACTGGCAAATTTGCCAACCAGCTTCAAGAACTCATCATTAGAGAAACCAAGCGACCAAACCTTTCTCCACCCTTGGTTCAGATTCTTCTACCAAAAAAGCCAATAACGCCTAAATTCTACATGCTTCCAAAAATTCACAAAGAAGGCCTATTGTCTCCAGCTGCAGATCACTTACAAAAAGAATTTTCAGCCTATGTCGACCTACAAATGCGACCATTTGTTACCGAACTACCATCCCACATCAAAGACACCAACCATTTCCTTTAAAAACTCAATAGCCTTCCACAACCTTTACCTCAAAGCACCATACTTGTCACCATCGATGTTGTGTCATTGTATACTAACATTCCTCATATTCATGGCCTGGCTGCATTGGAACATTTTCTCAACAAGCGTCAGATCAATACCACACTGACAACATCATTTATTCTGGATCTCACTAAATTTATACTAGAAAAGAACAACTTTCAATTTATGGATCAGAACTTCATTCAAATGATGGGTACAAGGATGGCACCTTCATATGCCAATCTGTTCATGGACAAACTGGAAAAAACATTTCTTGACCGCCAAACCACTTTGCTGGCTTCGCTTCATCGATGATATATTCATGGTGTGGACAGCTGGCCAAGACAATCCAACCCTATTTTTAAACAACCTAAACTCATTTTCAGCTTTGAAGTTCACCTCAAATCAATCCCACGACCTGGTGACATTTTCTTGATGTGGACATTAGGCTGTCGGATGGCCACTTCACAACTTCGGTACATCTTAAACCCACTAATAGACAACAATATCTACATTTTGATAGCTGCCACCCATTCAACACTAAAAGATCTATCATACAGTCTTGTCATATGGGCTCACCGCATCTCCTCCGATCCAGAAAGTCTTCCAAACCACCTTGAAAACCTTCAATAAGCCTTTACAGTAGAGAGGATACCCTAAACCTTTCATTAATAACCTACTTCGACTAGCTGAAACTCCACAATCACCCAAACCTGAAAAACCAAATATTATACTTCTAGTGACTAAGTACCTCCCAGGCCTACAAAAGATAAACAAAATATTAGCGTCGGGTTTTCACATATTGGAAGCATCCAGCCGTATCAACAATATTCTCAAAAAACCTCCGTTGTGTATAAACAGCCTCCATCATTTAGAAATCTTCTGGTACACCCTAAAATTGAAACTAAAAATGATCACAACCTTCATTCAACCACAACAAGGCTCTCAACCTTGTAACAAAACAGCTTGCAAAACCTGCCAAATACATCATCCAGCAGCCACTTTCTCTAGCAACATCACCAACTCTATCTAATTTACCAATTAGAATGCCAACAATGTTCTGCACAAGATGTTGGCCTCACCACTGAAACTCTCCGTAAACGAATGAATGGACACTGCCATGACACCAAAATTCAGAATCCAGAAAAGCCAGTTTCATCACACGCCACCAATCATAACCTCAGCTTTGAGGACTGCTACACTGTTCAAGGTGTTAAAATCATTCCACAAGACACAATGCAATATGTCTCAGTTAAGAAGATGGGAACTGGCACATCAATGGATCATGTCTAGAAAACCACCTAACCTAAATATTCGCTAATATCAACCCAGAAACTACACCAGCACCACCTACCATCCATAACTCATCACCATCAACCGTTTCTAACCTGTGGCTGGGTCAGTTTAGTAAAATGCCTCCATCTTCCTCTATCCTTCCACCATTCTGAAACTGACTTCCTATATTTACACAAGTCAACTGAACTGCTATCACTTTTGAAAGAAAATTGATTTTTTTAACCTAATAATTATTGGATTTGGGTGAAATCTAATGTTTTACAAATTTGAATCTCCAATATACCTTTGAATTACTAATCTGAATTTTAGAAAAAAGTATGACGCTAAACAGAAATATATGTATAACAGATAATGCACAGAATAAGTATATGTTGGATAACATTCTTTCTTATAATTCATTCTTTATAACATTCATAAATGCAGTTAAGTGTTAAAGGAGTAAGGTGTCAGACTTCTGTGCTGGTAGTCCGGGGCTCAATCCTCTGTCCCTGCACAGATTTATCCGATTGCCAAACCCTCTCTTCACCTCTGACAAGACGTGTATTAATCACAACTTGTGAATGTGTGGAATGCCAGGCCTCCACCGTGGTTCGGATTCCACGTTAAACTGTAGGTCCTATAATATTTATTATTTATAGGATGAACTTAACCAGACACTAGACCAGTAATTTAACACTCAAATGAATTCATGCCAGCTAATATAATTTGTTCTGAACCACCCATTATTAAGTTATTATAATATTAACACTCTAAAACAAATTTCGCTTGAAAATTTGAAAGTTTTTAAAAAAAAAGGGGG
>CABFWB010000383.1:41584-55338 GCA_902151455.1 Timema bartmani | reverse complement strand
ATATATTTATATATATATATATATATATATATGATAGTATTCTGGTATGAAATAAAGCCTTGCAGATTGGGATTATTACTAAAATCAGGGTTTAGTAGATAATGTACTTCCTACAAACTTATAACCTAAATTATCATTTGAATGTAAGACTTCTATACAGAGTATGTCACTAAAACAAATGTAATACAATTTTAGCTAACTTGTTTCATTAAAGTTATCGAACTTTCAACATAATATGTTTTCTGAAAGCAATATACAAGATATGAGAAAACTTTTTAAAAAAAATGGTAATGTAATAATACGTTAGACAAGCCTATAACCTAAGTGATAGTTTGAATGTATGGCAACTACACAAAGTTTGTCATTCAAACAAATATAATCAAGTTTTAATATACCCTAGTCATTATATTTATTGAACTTTCAATATAATTTGTTATCTGAAACCTATATACAAGTTAATAACCAACTTTAAATATAAGTGTAGTCTTGGCAGACTGTAAACAACATGAATGATAACTACATATTTAAATATACTAAAGATTGTATTCGTATTTGTACAGTAATACCTGTAAAACTGAATTGTATATCCTTTAATGTAAATGTTTCTTCAGGAAAGTGCAGTATAATACTTTACTATTTTCAAACAATAATACTTTTATTCATCAGATACATGTTTTCGCATAAGAACATTGAAAAAACCGTTAAATCTGTCCCCCCACAGTGTAGCAGACGATAAACTTGAACGTTACTCTTTTGTCCTTGGCAATGTGTATGTGTATGTCCATCCAGTTATATTATAGAGATCAATGTTATAGGCCATTAATGACTGTTGAGGTTAATTGTCGCTCAACAATTAATTTATTCATTGTTTTGTTGGTAGACATGTAACGCAAAAATTTTGTTTTCCATTGTTATAAAATTCTTTGAGGACAACTTGAAATTATTTTTGTTATCATTTTTAAGTTCAAGTAAAATATCTGAGAGAACGTCAGAGAGACAAAAACTAATGACGTGTCGAATATTTGTTATCTAACGGCATCGACATATAAAAGTTATTAATTTGTTCAATAAACTTTATAAAATTAAACAACCTGTGTCTTTGCTGTCTCAAACTTAATAGGTTATGGGCCCAGGACAGTGCTGGAGGACAACGTAGACAAAAGCAAAGACAAGGAAAAGCAAATTTGCAAGCCGAAAAGCAACAAGTCGAAGCCGCAAGACGTGAGCAGTAAGCCGTAAGTAGTAAGCCATAAGCAGCAAGCCATCACACGTCGACAGCAAGCAACAAGTCGTGAGATTTTTCGAGCGACACGTCAAATTATGTTTCATATTTTACTTATTATAATTAGAACAATATTATAACGTCAAGTCAAACTGTATTGAAAAATTTTGAAAGACTTAATTCACGTCTAGTCAAGTTAAATTAATTACATTGATAAATTTATATTAAAATCAGTCAGTATGGACACTGTAAGATCTCACTTAGAAACTTTAAGTGAAGATGCTCAAGGAAAAGTCAATTTCGTATCTTGGAAATTTAAATTAATTCTAACATTAAAGTCAAAAGGTTTATATAATATTGTAAGTGGTCTCACTGTAAAGCCAGAAGGTGGCGCTAATGATGAGCAAGATATAGAGTGGGTCAACAAGGACCTTGAGGCTCAGACTTTAATAGGCTTAAATGTTAGTAGTAATATTGCGATCAAAATTGCAAATTGTACAACGTCAAGACAAATGTTAGAGAAATTGACAAGTTTGTATGGTACTGTGACAGATGTCACTGTAGAAGGTCTGCAGAGAAAATTTTTCAGCTTCACTTATGATGAAAACAAGTCAGCCGTGGAAAATTGTATGGAGGTTGTGCAGATTGCCGATGAACTAGCAAGTGAGAATGACCCGATGAGATCTAACTGGATTATCACCAGGATTATCAGCGTACTACCTCAGAAGCTGGCACATTTTAGGACAGCCTGGGATACCGTCACAGGAGCAGATCGAACTGTCGAGAGATTGATTGAACGCTTGAGGATCGAGGATGAGAGAATCAGTTCTGGTGAAAATGCACCGGATCTAACCTCACATAGTGCTCTAGTATCGAAACATCATAAGAAGTCAAATCAGCAACTGGCAAACAAGCAAGAGAAGTCCAAAGTGACTTGCTATAAATGTGGAAAACAAGGACACGTTATTAAATATTGCAGAGGTAAGCCATGTGCGAAATATATTGAGCATTGCAAGAAACTGTATTCGTGCAATACATGCGGAACAAAAGGACATTTCGCAAAAGATTGTCCACAGAGCGATCAGAAGAAAGCAACATCAAGCAGCAACAGACCAGCCTTGTTGACAATTGGTTTGTCAAGTGCAGAGATGGAACACGCCAAGCAGAAACAATATAAACGTAACGTCTGGATTCAGGACTGTGGTGCATCGCAGCATATGACTTCACATAGAGAGTGGTTTTCACACCTGACACATCTTGAAGAACCTGTTACCATTGTTATTGGAGATGCAACTGAATTGGAGGGTGTTGCCATCGGAGATATTGATGTTGAGGCATATGATGGAAACAACTGGAACCCAGTGAGTCTGAAAGATGTACTTTATGTTCCAAAGCTGGACTACAATCTTTTCTCAGTAGGACAGATCTTGGACAAGGGGTACATTCAAATGGCAGACAAAAGGACTTCTAGAATTGCTACTTCAGATGGTCAACACACGAAAGTTATTGCAGAAAGAGAAGGAAATTTGTACAAGATGATGCTACGGAAGGAAGGACAAGCAATCTGTATGATTGCAGACTCTATCAGGATCTGGCACGAACGACTAGCTCACCAGAACGTGAAGTACGTTCGAAACGTTTTGAGCAAGAACAACATCAAGTATGTGGATGACTGGCAAGATTATACATGTGAAGGCTGCATCTATGGCAAACAGCACAGAGTCTCACATCCAATCAACACGAAAGTATCCAAAGAACCTCTGGACTTAATCCATGTGGATCTTGGTGAAATGGAAGTTACGTCGATTGGAGGAGCCAAATATTTTCTGTTATTCAAGGATGACTTTTCACATTTTAGAACGGTCTATTTCTTGAAGTCAAAGAATGAAACAGCCACAAAACTGGATATCTTTATGAAGCTGGTGGAAAATCAGTTTGACAGGAAAGTCAAAGCTTTGAGATCAGACAACGGATTGGAAATCAAGAACAAAGAAACAAGGAAACTGCTTGAGGAACTTGGAGTTTTTCACACCTTTACTAATCCATATACGCCAGAACAGAATGGTAGAATCGAGAGGGAGATGAGAACCGTAGTGGAAGCTGCACGTTCAGTTATTCACGCAAATGATTTGAGTAAGACGCTTTGGGCAGAAGCTGTAAATTACGCAGTCTTTACGATCAACCAGACTGGAACGAGTTCAGTACCTGGCAAGAGTCCTGCAGAGCTTTGGTTTGGTCGTAAGATGGATGTGAGCAAGATGAGGATCTTCGGAAGTGAATGTTTTGTACTGAAGTCAAAAAGAAACAAACTAGACAAGAAGTCAGAGAAAGGAATATTCGTAGGATACGATGCAGATTCAACAGGATACAGAGTGTATATACCAAACAGTCGTCGAGTAATTAGTACAGATAATGTTACTTTTAATGAAGCCAAGATGAGAAGCCAAAAGCAGACAGAAGTTGAATCAAGCTTCAAGAAGGAAACAACAAAGCAAGATGAAGAAGATGATAGAAAAGAGGAATCAGAAGAATCAGACCATGATGATACGACCAGTAATGCAGAAGAAACACAAGAAGAACAGATTGAAGAGTCAAACGAAGATATTGATGAACAATCAACATCGTCTAAACAAGAAAAGAGAGTATTGAGAAATCGCAAGACACTGAAGAAACCTGCAAGGTTCTCTGATTATGTGATGAGTTACATCAGAGGAGATGCAAATGCAATGATTGGTGAAGTTCAGGACATACCAGTGGATGAGGCATTGAAAGACACAAACTGGTACAATGCAATGAAAGAAGAATATGACTCGCTGATCAGGATGAAGACTTGGGAACTTGTGAAGTGCCCACCGTATGCTAGACCACTCACCTGTCGCTGGGTTTTGAGAGAGAAGACGAATGGAAAATTCAAAGCTCGACTGGTGGCACGTGGATTTGAACAAGAGAAAGGAATTGATTATACTGATACCTTTAGTCCTGTGGCTCGTCACACATCAATTAGATTGCTGTTGAGTCATGCAGCAGCTGAGAAGATGAAAGTAGTGACCTTCGATGTTAAAACGGCATTTCTTCATGGTGACCTGGAGGAGGAGCTATATATGCATCAACCAAAAGGCTTTGAAGACGGATCTGAAAAAGTGTGCAGACTACGGAAAAGTCTGTATGGTCTGAAGCAAGCACCTAGAAAATGGAATGAGAAGATTTCCTCACACTTGGAGAAGATTGGATTCAATAGTACAGATGACGATCCTTGTATATATTATAATGAGAGCAGGACAATCATGATCTCACTATTTGTCGATGATGGTCTAGTTATAGGCAAGAGAGAAGACGCTATTTTCGAAGTCTTGAAGAAGATCAACGAACAATTTGAGATCATGTACGAGAAGAAGATCCAAGACAAGCTATCCTACCTTGGCATGGAATTGAAAATTGAACAGGATGGAATCTTCATAAGTCAGCCAAAGTACACCACAAAGATCCTGAAAAGATTTAATCTTGACCAGTGCAACTCAGCTTCAACACCGATCGAAAAAGGGATGGTGACTGACGAAGAAAACCAGAAGAACGACAAACCAGTACCAGTGGGAACCCCCTACAGAGAGGCTCTCGGATCACTGCTCTATCTGGCAACAATCTCGAGGCCAGATATAAGCTACGCCGTCAATTATCTGAGTCGGTACAGCAGCAGACCAATGAAAAGTCATTGGAAAATGATTAGAAGAGTGTTCATGTATCTAAAGGGTACTGTGAACTATGGCATCAAATTCGATGGAGGATCAAGACTAGTGGCCTACACAGACTCTGATCACGGAGGAGACAGAGAGTCAGGAAAGTCAACGAGTGGAGTACTGCTGATGAGAGGAGGACCTGTGATTTGGTACTCCAAGAAGCAACCAGTGGTAGCAAATTCTACTGCTGAGGCCGAGTACAGAGCTGCTGTTTCTTCGATAGATGATGTCAGCTGGACAAGAAGAATCTGCACGGAATTGAAAATCCTGAAGACTGATGAACCAACTACCTTGTACGTTGATAATAAGTCAGCAATTACTATGCTGCATAACTCACATGAAGGCAAGACAACCAAGGGTAAAAAGCACATAGAAATTTCGAGAAAATTCATTCAACAGAATATAGGTAAGACTGTACTTCCTGAGCATGTTCAAACCAGAAGTCAGCTTGCAGATATTCTGACTAAACCACTTGCTAAAAGCTCATTTGTAAAACTTCGTAGAGCGATAATTAAGGAGGAGTGTTGAGGTTAATTGTCGCTCAACAATTAATTTATTCATTGTTTTGTTGGTAGACATGTAACGCAAAAATTTTGTTTTCCATTGTTAAAAAAAAATTCTTTGAGGACAACTTGAAATTATTTTTGTTATCATTTTTAAGTTAAAGTAAAATATCTGAGAGAACGTCAGAGAGACAAAAACTAATGACGTGTCGAATATTTGTTATCTAACGGCATCGACATATAAAAGTTATTAATTTGTTCAATAAACTTTATAAAATTAAATAACCTGTGGTTTTGCTGTCTCAAATTTAATAATGACTATAATATAACTGGATGGACATCTGTGGCTAAAATTTTCGAGCTGTCATCTGCATAACATTATGTAAGAGAGAAGGAAATTTTCTGATATCTCTTTCTGTCTTACACCCATTCAAGGCAATGTGGCATTTTGACATTGTCCATTAATTTGATTGAATATATGAAATACAACAATATGTGATTAAATCATTTTAGAAAACATTCTAAAGATTTGTAAGTGAATATGTGATTAGTTAAATGAAGTAAATGTGTTAGTAAAAGCTTTTAAGAGCATAACAAAGTTCTAAACTGGTGAGTTTTTTTCTTTAAATAAGTTGCTGTAGGCTAATATATACGATAATTTTTGAAGGAAGATCGTTTGGAAGGTTTTATCTCATACCAGAATCCTACATTATAGTAGTGTTTAGGTAGGATAAAATACTTCCAGAATGAAATTTCTACTTCCGTTCTAAATACCATCCATCCTACCAAAATACTAATATATTATAGTATTCTGGTACGAAATAAAGCCTAACAGATTGGGATTCCTACTAAAATCTGGGTTTAGTAGATACCGTACTACTTACAAGCCTATAAACTAAATTATCGTTTAAACGTAAGACTTCTACGCAAAGTACGTCATCCAAACGAATGTAATATAGCTTTTAGCTAACTTGTTTCATTATAGTTATATAATAATACTTTCTACAAGCCTATAACCTAAGTGATCGTTTGAACGTAGGGCAACTACACCAAGTTTGTCATTCAAACAAAATGTAATCAAGTTTTAAGATGCCTACCTTAGTCATTATATTTATCGAACTTTCAATATAATATGGTTTCTGAAACCAATATACAAGCTAATAGTCAACTTTAAATATGTGTAGTCTTGACAGACTGTATAAACAACATAGATGATAACTACATATTTAAATATATTAAAGATTTTATTTGTATTTGTACAGTATTACCTGTAAAACTGAATTATATCCTTTAATGTATCTGATTATCCAGGAAAGTGTGGTATAATACTTAACTACTTTCAAACAATAACACTTTTATTCATCAGATACATGTTTTCGCATAAGAACATTGAAAGAAAACGTTAAATATTTCGCCCCACAATGTAGCAGACGATAAACTTGAGCGTCATGCTTTGGACCTTGGCAATGCGTATGTTTATGTCTATCCATTATAATATATAGATCACTGACATCAACACGCTCGGCCATTTCAAGTAACAAGTTTCCTCCTTTCTCTTCTCTCCGTCTTTCTGGTTACGTCAGGCTGCCAACCTCTGCCAGTAGAAACCAGGTTTCCATCTCTTATTATTATCAAATACCACAATTTTCAAACAATAACACTTTTATTCATTAGAGACATGTTTTCGCATAAGAACATTAAAATAAACCATTAAATTTGTCCCCCTACAATGATGCATACGATAAACTTGAGCGTCACGCTTTGGTCCTTGGCAATGCGTATGTTTATGTCCATCCAGTAGAGATAACTGGATAGGACAAACCGCAGCGATCCTACGGGTGAAGAACCAACAGGAGTACAACCATTCTAACCTGGAGGCTGAGTGTCTGTGTATATTATTTGTATGTGCCCAAGGCGAAAGGATTTTACCCTCATGTGAACGACTACCAATGGCAAGCAATGCGTTTAAATTAATTACAATCTTGATCACATCGTTTTTACCATTAACTCCTAATATAATATCTTAAATATCGTAAAAAAGATGTTATACTCCGAGTGATTACGAATATACCTGAAGATATAGTGTTGTGTAGACTCTCCCGGGTTCTTTTTGCCATAAATAATCTCTGGGAAAAATCCATGGGTTGGGCACTCAATCTTATAGGACTAGCTGATCTCGTAAACTAGTTTGGGGCACTGTCGCTAAGAGCAGCTTGCAATGACGTCACAGAGAAATGCGCATCCGTGGGCGTGAAATCCATAGAAAAGGCAGCGTGACGCCTATGTAAAATTTACCATTACTATAATGTTAACAAATTGTCGTTTATTTTAAAGAAGGAGTTTAGATAGATTTTACATTTTGTAACGTGTATTATTTATAAAATAATCGATTTAGTTACAGTTGATGGAATTTGATATAAGAATTGATTAATTAACAATCCGCAATAGAAAATGCGTTGTGTTACAAGTGTAAAATTCTGATTCCAATATTTTAGTTTGCCGCACAAACGCCGCGAGCGCTAGCGATGTAGTTCTACTTGCTAATATTAGAGTGGCGTTTCTATACTTATCCATTTTCTATGGAAAAACCTGTACCTGATTAATCCTTTTTCCTTCTAGAAAAAACCCCTTTTTATTCTTTTAAAGATGACTTTTGTTAAGTCATCTAATTTTTTTTATGTCAATCGAAGCTAAATTTACTTGTCGTTTATGTTGTCATCGAAACAGCAGAAATCATGTCCGAGGATCAACACGTACGTTAAATACAAATATTTTAATGTCTAGTGTTTTAAACTATCATTATTATTAGTAATTATGTCAAGACAAAATGTGAGGTGTCAAGCATCTAATTTGATAGTTGTTTTAAGTGCCCTAGCCCTCCTTAGTCATTGTTTTTCTCCACGTCTCTTATAGTTTGGGCTCTACGCGTTTCCATCATCGGCAAACCAGCCTGTCAGAGTAGTCCTCGTCCTACACACTTGTGAATTTACTTGCACACTCTAATCGAACACGTTTCTGGTGCACTAAAGTGCATAGGGTGCATAATGGGTAGCCTACTCTTCATGCTAAGACCATGATGAACTTAAGTCCATGTAGGCCTAAAGTAATAGTTCTCATGTTTTTATATGGAAGCCATTGTGATGCAGTTACAGTAACTTAACTTGAGAGCTGTCAAGGGGAAAACTTTCACATTAAGTGAAGGCTACCATGAGTTCTAGTTGCCCAAGCATTTTGCGAGCCACGTCAACAAAGCTATTTAGTACTTCATTTGTAAGTTAATGGAATGCAGACAACTTCTGTTTAGTTTGTCAGTGTCTCATGAACTCCAAAATGTATTTCCATTAAGCTTCTATTGCAAGTAGCCTGTTTGCAGCCTAATCAACCCTAAACACTTGGGTTTAATTTTAGTGAACAATTTTTTTCAAACAGTCCAAATCTATTGTCTGCGTTTTGCTTGATTTCTTAATTTTCATTACGCAAATCTTTATTATGTCAGGATCACGATCGTACACTTATGGTTAACTTAACCTAACTTAGCGCAAAGGTTTTCCTTGTGTTTTTAAATGGAAGCAATCACAATGCAGTTCACTTAACTTAGTAGATGTCCTGGGAGGTCTTTCATGTTAAGTGTACGTTACATTAAGGGTATCACGTGATTTAGCCAACCAATTATTATGCGAGCTATGTCTACAGGGCTATTTAGTAATTCATTTGTTGGTTTTATGACCAAGGTCTACTCTTTAGCTTGAGTTCTAGTGATCGGACATTGAAACAAAATAAGTAAATTAAAATAGGAAAGTTAAATTTATCAAAAAACTATAAATATTTATTATATCCATAGAAAACAGTAAATAGTCACAGATCATCACTTTATAAATAGTTTTAGTTTATAGTTTATAAATATATTTAGATAATGAAGGAGAAGCTAAGGAAGAAAGTGAAGCAGCCAAGAAGGAGTATGACACCTTGAGAAAGCAAAATGAAGAAAGGAAACATAAAATTGAAGAAGGATATAAATAAATCTATCAAGAGGTACACAAGAAGAGATGTTTACACTCAGAAAAAAAAAAACAATGAAGCTAGTTCAAAGAGTAGAACCACTGACAGATTATTACATGAAGTGAGCAAGAGATTGAAATTTTCACTGGAAAATAAAGATTTTGGAGCTAAGCGTAATTGGCTCATGCCATGCTAGAAGGTCTCAGTAAGGTGAGTAAAGAAGAGATTTTGATTAAAAAAAAGATGTAGGGCTTATATAAAATGTTAGATGTACTTGAAAAGAAAAGGGCTGCTCTAATAACATTGTTTTTAAGAATGCGCCACGAAAGTGATACTTTTTTTCGTTAATGTTATATTTATATATACCTGTTTTATTAGGTGTAGGAGTTAATAAAATGTATTATTATTATTTATTTTATTATTATTATTCCTAATAACTGAAGCTTTGTTTGAGAATAAAGAAAACTATAAAATAAAAGAGATGAAAGGAGGTTGAGATGGATAATATTTTATTTTATGGTTTAAAAAATAATGATTGTGTATGTTTAAACTATTTTGTCACTTTTTTAAGGTAAATTAGGTCAATTTTTGTAACTTTTTATAATTAAATTAGGTCACTTTTTTGAAGCAAATGGCCACATTTCCAACAATTTTTAAGCCATGTTGGCTGTTCCAGTCTTGCATTTGCATGGAAGGAGAGTGGGAAACTATTTAGGAAAAACTACTCTGTGTAGACCCGACCAGGATTTGAGTCTTGATCTTCTCGTCATCACTGGATAAATATATTATTATTGAACTAACATTGTTTTGGTTTTGATTTCAGGAAATATCAAACTCACGAAACAAAGCGTTTACATTCTGGGATTGTTTATGCTATTTACTTCTAAGCTTGTGGTTCATAGTTCACAACATATTAGATTTTATCATCGATAAAATATTTTCCTTTTTCTATGATGACACCAAACAAGGAAAAATTCCTACTGTTACAAGTTCCTTTCTTATGGAAAGTGCTTCATCTTTAGCAGAACGTATCAGAAATAAAGAGGTAAATAACCTTGTTATCTAGAATAATTTTTGTTTATAGGTAGTTCCTGCACCCAATAAATTTTAGGTGCTTTCGTTTACAGTTTTTACCTTGAAATATAGCAATAACAAATAGGTATCTGATTTCTAGGTGCTATTAGTGCGACTACTTACATACTGATTTTCGCACCCTCAATTTGATTCTCGGCTTTATTAAAAAAATTACTATCGCATAAATTCACACTGATGAATTAACGTCTGGGAGACTTAGGGTTTGATATATTCTAAAGTTAGATCAGTTTGTAAGTAATTTAGTTTATAAAATTCATATTAAATACCTACCTCTCTTATGCATGTCTTTGTGATTCAATTTCTAAGATTCCACTGGCCCTTAAAATTTTTAAATAACCATGTTCTACATTTTTTAAATTTTGTTTTCTATTTGTTATATAAGTTACTACATGTTCACAATTAGTGTGAATATATTATATTTTAACTGAGAACAATTAATATTGTTTACAGACCTAAGTCACTTGATTTTAAATGCCCTTCAAGAACCTGAAACCTACTGGCTTATTTACAGTCGGCTTCAAATATTTAGACTATGCATGAGAGCGGTCTAAGTGTACCTTTTTAAAATGTCTTAAAAATAATCTGTAACTTAATTTAATTAGTAAAGATGACTAAGCATTAAAGCTATAGGGTGTCTACCATCCAGGAAAACTGGAATTTGGTAAATTGCAATAAAAAAAGGGGGGGGGATGTTGTTTTAGGCCCTACTCAAAATATGAAATATAATAATCAGTAAATTAGAATGTGATGTCTCTTTTGGTTTGTCTATGTAATATATTTTATAATTAATTTTATAAATCCTATTAGACTATGTTAATATAAATAAAAAAGATTTATTTATATTTTAAAACTTATTTTGAGTAAATAAAAATAAATGTTATGGATCAATTATTAAACTTGAAATTGAAAATAATGATATCTGAGAAATGCCCCCTGACACTATCCTCAAGCTCTTGGTCATGTCACGAACTCATTCACAGATGTCATACTTGTGTTTGTTATTTGTTTCAGATAAGTGCTGTGGAAGTTGTTGAGGGGTTTGTGGAACGTATCAAGCAAGTGAACCCGCTGATCAACGCTGTGGTGTGCGATAGGTTTGAACTCGCTCTAAAGGAGGCGGTGGAGGCTGACGAGTTGATTGGATCGGGCAAACTTACAAAAAAGCAATTACAACAACAGAAACCGTTTTTGGGAATACCCTTCACTACTAAAGACAGCACAGCTGCTAAAGGTACAAATAATATATCTAGTTTATTTCTTTCTTAAATGTAACTATATTATTTCAACAACTTCACTGAAGATGACACCACAGTTTGTTCTATAGAACCTTGACTATAGCCCTTACTTTGGTTTGGCCTGAATATACGAAGGTTGTAAGATAAATTTAAATGGCAATGGAATATGACTTTACTACAATAAATCAAGCTAAATCTTTAGAATTAAAAAAACAGAAAGAAAGATTTTATGGCCAAACTTTTGAAAGGTCACTTTTTAGCTCCTGTAATTACTCACATAAATTAAATAGAAAAATGTATGTTACTCATAA
Source organism: Timema bartmani (assembly GCA_902151455.1). Classification (NCBI taxonomy): domain Eukaryota; kingdom Metazoa; phylum Arthropoda; class Insecta; order Phasmatodea; family Timematidae; genus Timema; species Timema bartmani. Next base: position 43,239 of record CABFWB010000383.1, on the reverse strand, counting down.
ATCTGAAAGCTAAACAACTCATTGGGTGAATCAAGTGTGTTAAAAAAAATTAGCAAGCATAAATGTTGTTTTAATAATCTCTACACAATGAAGAAGTTTCATGGAGTTATTACTGGCTAAGAAATAAGAATTTGTAATTTTAAATTAAAAAATTAAAAACAATAGCTTGAATACAAATAGTAGATGAAGTGATTTATGAGTATTATTACTCTACTTTTCATGCTATAGCATTCATTATAGCTTATAACCAGAATGGGTAGTAGGACACAGTACTAATTAAAAATCATTATATTATCTAAAAAAATATTTGTTTTTGATATTGCATGAATTAACTTTATTAGTCCAATAAAATTAATGACTTACTAAATGTTGATCCCTTAAGAAAAATTAAAATTTCACTGTACACCTTGGTAATTTTATTTACTTAACCGTATTTGATTTGTTAGAAATTTCCCTTATTTTTTTGAGCTACACTGTTTTTTTTTTATTAAATCAACTAAAAAGATCACAAGGAGTGCAGTCTTCTATCATTGTTTGGAACTATTATCATAATTGTACTTGTCTCGTGTTCCACATAGTACTACCTCTCTGGGCTATACTCATATTTACACTAATGGGCTAGGAATAAGGAGGTAGAATTTGGAGGAAATGTACTCTCATTTATGTGGTGGGAAAATTTAGGAAACTTCACCTCGGTACACCTGATTGGAATTCAAACCTTAACATCCCCATCACCGGCAAGCTTGACAAGGCGAGAATGTAGCTTTAAGAGCTGTGCCTACCAGTGAAGGTATCATGATTCTAAATTTTTGGGGAAAATACATAATTTGGTTTTTAGATGAATTACAGACCAAAATACAGTATTAATACTCTGATTGGTCCTCTTCAACCATTTATCGTGATTATTTTTATAACTTTTCCATCCACTTCCAACCGCAGGATTACTTCACACATTAGGCCTAGTGTCACGTCGGAACACAAAGGCTACAGAAGATGCGGATGCTGTGGTCTTAATGAAGGAAGCGGGGGCTATACTTTTGGGTACTACCAATATCCCAGAGTTAAATATGTGGTGTGAGACGCGCAACAATGTGTTTGGACAGACTCTTAACCCATACAATACCACAAGGACAGTTGGAGGCTCCTCTGGAGGGGAGGTAATGATTCATAAAGTGTATTTATATGTGCGCCTATCCAAAAATATACAAAGCTTAAAATAAAACAAGACTCTTGAGTCAGTATGCCAAGTCTTCGACTCCTCTATTTTGCTAATGTCCAACTCAAACTCCTTCATAAATGGCTAAAGTATTTTAACTATTAATAACAAATTTACTTCAATAAAATGCTCCAAGCCGTTTCTGTAACCACATGGTTTAAGGCGCTACTCTCGCGGTAGACTAGACTGGACCGCCAGTGACGGGGAGATCATGGTTTGAATCTTGGTCGGGTGTACAGAGTTTTTTTTTTCTATAATGATTCTCCTCTCTCACTTCACACACATTTGGATACACAGGGTGTCCAGCGACCTGGAAAACAGGAAAAAGTCAGGGATTTTATTATTATTATTATTATTATTATTATTATTATTATTATTATTATTATTGTTATTATTGTTATTATTATTATTATTATTATTATTATTATTATTATTATTA
>CABFWB010000383.1:28501-40802 GCA_902151455.1 Timema bartmani | reverse complement strand
CTAAAAAAAAAAAAAAAAAATGTTATTTACACTAGTCAAAATTATATTTTTCTACAATTTATTACATACCACAATCTCTTTTAACACATTTGAACATACTAATTTTAATTCTCAAAGTTAACATGGGATTTTTGTGTGTCAGTGCAAAGCACTGTTTTAATGTTTCAATATGATCTCACTGAAATTTAACTCGGATGGCTCTACCCAAGACCCCATCACTTTAGGCTGTAACCCTTCATAGAGTGTCACAATTTCAGAGTGTGGATGTGTTTAGAAATATTATTGCATCAAGTTGTGATCTTAATAAAATAGGGTTTTTAATATAGGGACTGGAAAAGTTGTAAATTGGCTCTGGAAAACCTGGAAAAGTCAGGGAATTTTAAAATATGGTTTGGCTGGACACCCTGAATTACACTTCCAAAACCATTAGCTTAGTTAGTACATAAGCGTATAGCCCGAATGGGTAGTAGCCTATGACGCAATGCTAAAATGTTCAAACAGAGATGACTTAATGTGAAGCTTCTTTGACATTTTGAATGAATATTTAAATAAATTTGTCAATCCAAATTACAAATATTGGTCCTAAATAATAAAAATAATCTAGCTACCATATATTATCAGACACCTTAGCTCAGTTGGTAGCAGGTTTGTCTACTGAGTTAAGGGTCCTGGATTCGATTACTGGAATGGCCAACAAATTTATCATTGGTGAAATGTGGGTTCACCCTTTCACAGTGATGAATTAACGGCCGGGGACTGAATCTTGTGCCTGTCCTAGTCTAAAGTTAGATTATAAGGCAAATGAAGTTACGATAGGCCTAGCAAGCCGGCAGTGGAAAATAAATGTGTGGCTTGAATAAAAAACTGTATCAGCTCACAAGCTGGGAACAGTAATGGATGGGAAAAAAAAGTTACCATACATTGTTATAATACTGTAAGTTTTTATTTTGTAGTCAGAATCGATACTTTTACCAACTCCAACTCTGGCTCCACCCAAATTTGCTTCAGATTCCATGACGCTGACTCCACAGGCCTAAAAGAAAATGTTAATTCATGATTTTTTTTAAAAAACTAAAACACTAATTAATTTTGGTTTAATTGTGTTGTATTCCTACCAAAGTGAGATGGAGTATTAAAATATGTTTAATTTTCATTTTTCAGGCCAGTATTATAGCTGCAAATGGCTCACCTTTAGGACTAGCATCCGATATTGGAGGCTCCATACGAATGCCTGCTTTTTACTGTGGAATATTTGGTCACAAACCTACATCAGGTAAGTGGAAAAATAGTTCACTGCATTGTTCAACATTTTATATTTTCTCATTATTAAAGAGAAGTAAATGTGTAACGCTTTCATTCCCACTTTAACCCCCCCTAAATCCCCAGATAATAATAGAACACAGAAAAGTAATGTAATGGAGTGTTGTTGGATGGCATGACTTTTGTTTATATCAGAGGTGCCCAACTTATATTATAAACGGGCCAGATGACCCATTTCTTCTCCTCTGGTGGGCTGTCTACCTCCACCCCCTCCCAACTATTTTTGGCACTTAAAAATGAGATCTATAAAATATATAATATGATTTATTGGAGTTAAAGTTCATGCTCCAACCTTTTTCATATATATATATATATATATTATATTATTATAATATAATAATAATATAATAGTATATTAGGGCTGTCAAACTTGATTCCTCGATACCCTCGATTCTTACTGGTATCGAAAGAATCAAGAATCGATCTTAATATTACGATTCTCGATTCTTTGTTCTCAATAAAACTGGCAACTAAACAAAATGGCAATATTCAAAAGAGGTAATAATCGATTATCTCTCATATTAATTTAGTTGGCGTTTCACTTAAATACCGGCTAATTGTAAATATACCGTAATTGCCTGAAAATAATATGGCCCTAACACTTTGAGGTGTTCTATATGAAAAATAAATTGTCTCGAATATAATATGACCTAACAATATGACATTATCAAGAGTTAAAACTTTTTTTTAAAAGTAATAGTTAAGTGAGACTGTCAGAATATATGAACAGATTCTAAACAAACAATTGATATATAATAGTTAGATTTTCTATCCAATAATGCTTGATAAAATAATGAAAAAGCAAATGTTCAAGAATCGGAATTGAGAATCTAAGAATCAAGGTTGAACATAAGAATCGGAATCGACAAAAACAGGTATCTTGACATGAGCTATAATATATATATTATATATAAAACTTTCATGCTCCAACATTATATACATTTTACTTTACATCCACTACTGTTTCCAGCCTATGATCTGGGTCATCTTTATTATTCAAGCCATATATTTTCCACTACCAGCTGGCTGGGTCTGTCGTAGCTTCATACGCCTTATAATCCAGACTAGGACGGACACACCATCGAGTCCACGGCCGTTAATTTATTAATGTGAAAGGACAAACTCGGGACCCTTAGCTCAGTAGGCAGACACACTACCGACATTCAACATTAAATACATATGTGCCGGTATTTAGTCTTTTTTTTCACTCAACGGCATACATAATAATTACTTAACATTCAATTACAAACTACCCTAAAATACTTCAATTCTTTATTTAACTAAATTTCTTTTAAGTAATTTAATAAACATAATTTTTACTAAGAAGGATAAATATGTTTAGGCCTATTTAATCAAATATACATTATGTACACAAACTCACTAATTTAATGGGATTTCTGATCTTTCATTTCAAGTGACAGTGTGTTGATATCTGGAATAAGTTTGATACATAGTGTTATAACTTACATATAGATGTTCGTCTGTAACGCGGTAGCACTACTTTGGATTTTACTATCTTCATTCTTGAGAACGTTTGTTCACAAATGTAGTTAATACCAAATGCATACAAATATTTCCTGACAAATTTTAATAAAGCTGTGAGTTTTTCACCGCTAAGACACTTATAAAAATCTTCGATTTGTATTAACAATAAAAAAATCCTCACTCCATTTATCATTAAAAATGCGACACTCTCTATCTACTTTTCTATGTTTTTAAAGAGACATGATAACTTATAAACAGGTATTTGAACAAAAAATACACACCATGCTGATATATTCTTCGAGCCTATAGAAGCCACAACTAAATACATAAATTCAAACTGTGGGTACACCAATACACTGATATTTAGTACATGTATTGCTGGAGAGAGAGGAAGAGGCTTGTCATAATCTGGTTTTTAATGTGAAGGAATGAAATTATGCTAGCAGACAAAGCTCCACTGATGGGAACAAGATGTCTAGCAGTGAATAAGATGTAACTATTACATTTACAGCAAAAAGAGAAGTTAAAGTGTTACAGTTTACTATTGGTATTTATAGCCCCGTGATCGAGCACCAATTAAAGTAATGTGGGGTTTTAAGATGATGACAACGTGAGCATGCCCTACTGCGACTCACGCGGCTATGCGATCTGATTACTTCTGATTTTTATTTTAATAAAACAGGACTTTCAATGTTGCACACGATTTATTAAGATGATTTAATCTTAGGCACTGAAGATATAATATTAGATGATACAGTTTTAGTTGAACTACAGATTATTTTTCTGTGATTTTACTCGCTAACATTTTCTGTGTAGTCTATGTATTTAAGTTATTGGCACTGTCTTTGTGTTCATACGCACAAGTGGCTTATATATGACCTACCCCTTGCCTCTTGGACCCCTTGTCTCCAGTTTTAAGACTAACTAATAGAAAGGCTCCTGGGAATACAATATTGTGAAGGCTGGCTTCCTATTGGGTATAGGGAGCCAGCATCATAAGATCTTTTCAATACTACAAAGTTGATAAAAAAAAGTTTAAAGCGCATTACATTGACATTATTTCTGAAAACTTGTGATTTTCTATGGATGAAGTATTAAAAGGTTAATTTACTTACAGCACTTTAAGGAAATTACACTTCATCCCTGACTTTTTGAATATATTAGAGGGGTCCAAAACAGTTTCATTACAAAGTAAAGATTATAATAAGGAGTTTGGACAAGACCAGCTGGTTATAAAGAATTGGTTGTGATTGCTAATTTTATCCTTATGGAGATGTGATACATTAGTAGTATTTTTAATCCAACATATAAACAAAATAAAGTTCACATTGTTTTTATCATACATGGGCCGGAGAAAATCCATGTTGGGCACCTCTTGTTTATATTATGAAAATGTAAAGTTTCAAAGGAAGTATTTTTTGCAGTAAAATTGGTACATGTTTAAGCTATGTCTGTAAAAGCAACTCTTCAATTTAAAAAAAGAGAGAAAGGCAAGTCTTCCACAATGGCTTCACAATAATGTATTGTATTAGAGATTTTTTTGGCAAATATTTTAATACAAATGTAGTCCTGGTTTAATCTAAGGGTTACAACATTCTTGAGGCTAATAAATGGAAATGCACCAACATTAGTATTAAGAATAGTAAAATAACTTCAATAAGAATGAACTTCAGCCTCAAGATTGGAATCAGGCACACAACCTAATTATTATGTATATTTTTCCCCAGGGCTGACCCCCATGAAAGGTTTTACGCGCCGGACAGGCAAAGAGGAACAGACAATGGTCACCGCCGGCCCCATGTGTCGATATGCCCAGGACTTGGCTCCCTTCCTCAAGGTCATAATAGGGAACAACATCTCAAAGCTAAAATTGGATGAACAGGTAAATGTGTACAAGACATGGTTTGCACGCACTCTATTAATACACACTAGTCCAGTGGCAACCCACCACATGGTGTATTGAACCAACACAACAAAAAATACCCCTCCACTTATAAAGTACTCTATTCTTTAACTATTGGACTGGAAAACCATTAAAACATTTTTTGACCATTTCATAAATAAGCGGTCAATTTTTTCTAGATCCATTTTGCTTGGTGTCTCATTAGTCAGTACCAGTCCAGGTTATATACATCTAACTACATAATAGGGTAGGTATGAAAGAGGTATAATTTATAGGAAATATGCCCACATTTTCATAGAGGAAGCTAGAAAAGTCATTTAGGAAAAAAATGGGGTGTGGCTGTTTCATGGACACGGCCGTGTGTTGTATGTGAATACGTTTATGTAACAGCTGATAATTAAAACATAAACGAACATCGTAGCTTCTCCGAGTCAAAAGTTATACTAATTGCAAATCTCGATACGCAGCAAAATAACCTCAAAATGGCGGCGCTTCCCCCTCCACCGCGCGCGATGCGTCACTGTTCTCGCTTATCGTAATGAATTCTTTGATCCTTTAGCTATCCAGTGGTATAATTTAATTTTGGATGTAGAGGAAAGATTCGAAACTACAACACCAAACTGTATCCCCCAATTTTGTTATCATTAGGTTTTTTGGATTGCCCCCGTATGGTAGCAAATCTAAAGACGTATTCACGTCAAAAACACCCTCATCACACCTGGCTCAGAGTTGAACACCAACATCGTTGTCACCAGCAGAGCAGGCTAGCTGAGCTCGATATTTTCTGTGTGTCCACCAGTGCAGGCTTTAATTTGTTTTAAGGGCAGGAGTTTTAGCAGTGAAAATGAATGTTCCCTATGCTCAAGTAGAGATTTCCCAGGTACAAGTCGTTGGCTTATTCTCATTGTAGGCCAAATTTGTTCTAAAAATTAAACACAGAAATATGTAGTTATTTTGTGGAAAAACATATAAGGTCCTATGCGGGGAGGGGGGGATTCAAACCCTACCTACCCACCTACCCATTGAGAAATAAATTTACACTAGACAAAACAATGTCAATATAATGAGACGATAACAAAAACAATTCCAATAGTAGATGCTATTGAGAAGCGATATTTGTAAGACTCCTACTTAGTAATTTTTTCCCTGAAGTTTAATTTTTATCTTAGACAAACTGGGACAAGCTGTTGGTATTGATGCATCATGAATGGTTAAGTAAGTGCTACGAGCCGAGAATTCCTCTCCTGTTCCCACAGTCCAACCTCTTCCACAAAGGATTCTTCATATCAATTTTGCGGGAGCTAGTTGTGCTTCCAGTGATGCTTGCTGGTACTGAAAGTTCACTTTCAACACTGAAAGAATAAAAACTTACCTTCAAAATAGCATGTCCGAAAATCATTTCAATAGCCTCGCAGTTCTTAACATTCATCAAGACCTCAGCATAAGTGCAAATGAAATTTTAGATCATTTTGTGAAATGTACTCGAGGTTTGCAAATATAAAATTAAAATATAATTTGAATCCATTATTTTCTTGAAATTCTTGAGTTAAAATTGTCAGAAAATTTCTGATGTAGAACCTACTTTAAATATATGATTTTGCTGTTTTTTTTTTTTTGGCTAGTATTTTTTATCATCCCAATAAAATACATATATTTAAATCATTTTTTTTATTACGTAAGGGGAACATTTCAATAATATTTTTTGTTTCACCATAACTATATCACATATTAGGTTATTGTATTGCTAACCAGTTAATTATATCTAATTATTAAAAAACGGATTATTGACTCCCCCCCCTTCTCAACCTCTTTACAAAAATCCTGTGTACGACCCTGCTTTAGACTCATCTTTTTAAAATTTAATAGTTTGTGTTTTAACTAGAAATGGATCGTATCCACTATTTCTAAAATCTGAATCCTAGCAAATTGTTAGAAATTATAATGATTTACAAATAGGCCTAAACTGTAAATTAATATTTATTTCAATCGTGCTTTCAATTTTAATTAACCCCAACCACCCCTTGCAAAATACTGGTTAAAATCCAGCCAAATTAAACAATCTAGACTCAAATTATTGTTTAGACATCAAATCAGTCAAAATTTGAGTGTCTTTTAGTTATTTTTAAAATTGTTGATAGAATGAGCCAAGTTTCTAAAAAAAAAGTTAAATAAACAAACAGATTAGGCCTAGTTACCTTTTGATCAACTTAATCATCATTGAAGGATTATAATTTATTTTAATAAGAAAGCAAAAATAAAAATACAGATTAAAAAAAAACAACTAAAACATCATGCTTAGCAACTAAACATACATTGAAAATAGTGAACTCAATAATGCCTAAGTATGTTTTATTATTTTTTCTTTTAGGGTAAGAGCATACATACGATTTTTGTCACGACTAAACAGTTAAGTCGTGACATGTGTGTTTCACGATTTCACCACGACTAAACAGTTAAATTGTGAACCTGCGCATACCATTGATAGTCGAGGATAAGATATTTTTAAAAACTAAAATTTGGAAAACAATTTCCAGAAAATAAGTTCAAGGTGGTTGTGGAAAAAAATTGCCTAATGATGAAGATGGGAAAATAATGCCTTTCTATGGATTAGGCGATGAAGCTTTTGGACTGATAGATAATATTTTGTGGCCCTTCGCGAGAAAAGATTAATCATACAGCAAACAAATTATTTAATTACAGACATAAAGGAGGCCGCTGAGTGGTGGAATGCACAGTTGGCATATTGGCCAACAAATAGCGTATATTCCATTGACCACTTGACGTTAATGTAGACTTTTGTGTATCTATTATAAAAACATGTTGTATTTTACATAATTATGTACGCACAAAGGACGGGAATAAATTTTCAGATACACTTTGTGAGAATCCATTTGAAAATGTTACATGTGAAAATGATCATAGAGGAAGACATCTCACAGGGAGAGTAAATGCTCGCCAGTAATTATCATCGTATTTTGTTTCCCCGCAAGGCTCCGTACCATGGCAATATGACAAGATATGAAATTATTTATAGATACTGTATATGTATGATACAAATTTATAAATTGATAATATAAATTTATTTATTTATGTCAAGCTTGAAAAATATCTATACACATAAAAATAATAATAAAGAGATATAACTTAAATTTTTCTTTTACTTTCTGAATTTAGTTCTGCCCAACTAAAAACCACTTTGACGCAAACTTCCTCCCATAATTTTTATTTTTTACGTTAATGCCAGAATACTCCTTGATAGTTTTTAAGTAGAGAGCAGGTCGCTTCTCAATGAAGTTTTCAGTTTTATCTGTAATTACTCCTGCCATAGTGCTGGAAATGACCTTTCCGTGTGACTATCAGACATCGACTGAACAGTGGACCCATATGATCCCGTAATGTTTTTATGAACGACTAAACAATCGAACAATTAAAAATCATATGTATGTGCTTACCCTTATATCTATTATCTTTCTTCACATGGAAAATAAGAAATATATTCAATTCTTGTGATATATTGATTTCTGGGAATACATTCTATTTAAAACATGAACATATTTTCTACTCTTGCAATATGTTCATTTCCATTTTATTAGGCAGGACTACGTTTAAATATTTTTACAATTACTTCAATAAAATATTTAAAAAAAATAATAAACTCTTAGTTAAAATAAATTTAAAAACAAATTATGAATTAGCAAGTCGTTATTTGATTCTTAAAATTCGATAGCTCTGACTAAGTGATCAGATTACCTGAATCAATTTTAATCAAACAATTGATATAAATATGTAGACCGGTAGGCATAAATAAACAGCTTTATCGGTTTCTAACGGTTGACAGTATTTATTTTTCATGAAACCCAACAAAATATCTAACTTAAGGATCGTGTGAAATAAATTGGGGCTCTTTGCATAGTTGTAGATAATTAAAACCAGTTGGGTAGTAAAAATTAACAATCATGCTTATTTAATCATCACTCTAGCGAGTAACAGATACGTCATGGCGGCTGACTTTGTATCGTGTGTAATGTGCTCTTATTTCTGTTTAAAAAAGCCGTAATTTGTTTTATCTATTTCGAGTTTATTTGTAATTATAGTTTTGGGTTTTGAAGAGTTTTAATGTTTTCATTAAAACATTTACAAGAAGTTTCATGAGGTGAAAGTTTCAGAAGTGAGCATGCACGGTAATGGTTGAGACCAAGTTTCCCATAGAGGTGGGAGGGTGGGGTATTAGGCAAGTTAGATTTTCTACACCTAACAATTTTTTTTAATCAATGATTTTATTCATGCTTACAGCTTTTGTCTGACAAAATAATGGTTACGGATTACGTTGTGCCTTTCAAGTAGGCATAACTAATTTTTAACTCAAAATATTATGCTTTGCTAATGAGGTGAGTCGACCATCGAATCCAGTAAAACACCGAATCCTCGAATCCTTATCAGGATTCGGTGGATTTGAGGATTCGAGGATTTGAGTGGCCCATCTCTAGTAGTAATGTATTAATTAAAAATGACTGAAACTTAATTTATTTTAAAACAATGTCACACTTTCATTTTAACACAATACTAAGCGAAGATCCATTTATGCTCATAGTAAAAAAAATGCTACCTAACAAACACAGTGTTGTGTTTTATAAAGGTGACCTTGGAAGATGTAAGTTTCTATTACATGGAGTCTTCAGGAGACCCGAGAGCCAGCAGTATCAACCAAGCCATGCAGCAGGCTCTCTTCAAGGCTGTCTCACACTTTCGAGAACTTTCTGGCCATCCCATTCAAAAGGTGAACCTTAAATAGTAGAGTGAATGCTAATTTGAAAGGACTCATAAACTTTAAAAGAAATCAAATTGTTAAAAGAAATTTCTGATAATGTTCATATGTGCATGACTAAATTGTTGAACATTATACAATACAAGAGTTGTTTTTATAGCGTCACTATAATTTTAAAATGTTAGTAACTTTCTTTTCTTAATTTCCAAATTTTATTTTCAAGCCTATTCTTCTCCTTTGGGTTTGTTTTTAATCATCAATTTAGTTTGATAAAATATTATTATTTATCAATTTTTTATTTCATTTCGATATTTTGAGTATAATTTCAAACATTGTGTTTCTTCATTACTTCCCTCTCATATGTATTTCTCTTTGTTTTTGGAAAACATCCTAACAAATAAAATTAATTATCTTTTCAAAGCTTATGTGGATCTTTAAGAATTTGAATTGGAACATAACTAAGATTCAAATTTTTTTATTTGACCTGATTAAAATAATATACATAGACCATAAATAATGTAGCTTAATATTTTATTCAGACTCAGTTCAAAATCTTTTCCAAATCACATTGTTTTGTGATCGATTCAAGCTAGAAAACAATGATTCAGATTTAATTCCACATCAAACATTTTTGATTTGAACAGGCTTCAAAGTATAATCTTGTGCACACAAATGTTGGGAAGGATGGTGCGCGTGAGAGAGACAGACCTGTCAGGATGTGTGATGGCGATAGGAAAGACGCGTTTTCATTGTGCATTGGCAATGTTAGTGTACAGAAGCAATAATTGTGTGGATATGTGTGGACAGCAGTAAAATAAACATTTGTTAGCTGTTTACCATGTGAGGTATAATACAAAGTTATTTAAGTAAATTAATTCATTAACTAAAACTTTGTAGTTGAGAACTCTTCAACTCTTTACGGTTGCACAAGGTTACACATTTGTTGACATAATTTATTTCATTAATAAGGAAATGATAATAGACCCTATTGTGTCTCGTACATTACACTATTATGTGTTATTATATTTTATTTATGTTTGTACTACATGTATGCATGTGTGTGGGTTTTTTAGGCCTTTATTTAGTAAATATTTTTTGTAATCTGTTTATGTTGGGTATTAAACTGGATGGTCTCTTGGTTCCTTTGTTATTAGGTGACATTCCCCGAAATGAAGTATAGTTTCCGTCTATGGAGGTATTGGATGACCAAAGAGCCAATGGTGTTCCCTGAAGAATTAGCCAACAGAGAGGTAGGTACTTTGTTAAAAATATGCTTTTATTTACACTTATAAAATAATATGTATTTTAGATTAAAATAAGAAAAAATTGGACAAAAAACAAGATAAAGAATGAAAATATACAGGAATAGAGAATAGAAATAAAATGGTGGAATGTCTCCTATTTCCATCTCTAATGCCACCTAAACTTTGAAAGTTACCATACTTCCAACATTTATAGATGAAAAAAGTATGTAATAAAGTGCCTTAGCACCTAAAAGAGCTGACTATCTCTCATAATTCAAACCATGTTTTAGCTTAGTGCTCTATTTCAAATAACCTTAACACATAATTACAAACACTTCACTTATTCATTGCTATATGTTGAAATATTAAAGTTTATGTTTGTGTTTTTACTTTTATTAACGTTGTGCTTCAATTTCTACAATTGTTTGGTATTTATTTAATGATATATTATCTATACTTCTATTATCTTATAACGTCATAATCATTGTGAACTAGCTAAATAGGGTGATGTGTATAACCTGAACGTGGCTCAAAAAAATCAAAGTGTGATTAACTTGTTATTAATAGCTTGACTAATGTATTGCTAGAGGTTTCAACTATTTGAGGTACCGTACCTAACATTATCCATGATGGTGGATTGGACACAAAGCACTACTGGGCATGGTTGTAGTGTGGGTAGAAAACATAAAATAGCCTTCCATGCTCACACAATGCAGGGTTAATTTACACCTGAAAAACAGTAAATGTCAAAGAGTTTGGTGTGACAGAGAAAATCCAGGAAATTTTTATAAAGCCGGAGGAATTTTCAGATATTTTTTTCACTAATTTTATGATTAAAAAGCAGATCATACAGACATTGAAACTTATTGTTTTATCTACAACTCATGTGATTTTATGAATAGCACTGACTTAAATAATTATTGTGTCAATAATTTGAATTATTGCCTAATGGGTTGGAAATGTATAATAACACATTTCAGAAACAGTACAGTAATGTAAAGTAGGCTCAGGGGGACTGGGGCAATGTAATTTTAGGGGGCCCCTTTCACAAAAATAATAAACATAACCTTGCTTATCTTTCTCTTATCAATGTTTAAGGCATCACACTTACAGTGGACTTGACTGCTGATGATGAGTTTGGGGTTGACTTTCACTGAGGTTTTTTTTTCATAAATGGTTTTACACTCTACTGCCTCGCCAATGCGGGTTCCATTCCTCTATATTCAACATTCCCAACTCCTAACCCATTATAGTAGTAAGTACTTAAGCGTATAATCCAAACGGGTAGTAAGACGTGGTACTAAGTATACTTTAACATTTGGACACATTTATTTTAATCCATTGGTAGCTTGGGTAAAATATAGCTCTAACTTAACCTATTTTGGTGGCCGCATAGTCCAAGGCAGGCTTATTCAAACATTTCTGTTTGTGTACCCCCATTAACAATTTCGCTTCAACTTTGTACCCTGAATGTGAAACTACCTGCCCAGATAAGAATCGCAGAAAAGAGAGAGGGACAAAAAAATCTCCCAAATTGGATGTCCTTACGTCCGGGTATCTTGGGGATAATCCTAAATCTTGCCC
>CABFWB010000383.1:0-22581 GCA_902151455.1 Timema bartmani | reverse complement strand
TGAAATTAGGTCTTATAAAATTAGGTCTTGTGCCTTTAGGTCCACTGCCTGTTTGAACAGTTAAAGATATTTTAAAGTAATCGATGAAAAATGAATTTTAGGTCCAGTGCTTTTAGGTCTAGTAAAATTAGGAGTTATAAAATTAGGTGCTATGAAATTAGGTCTTATAAAATTAGGTCTTATAAAGTTAGGTGTTATGAAGTTAAGAAATTTAGTTTAGGAGTTGTGACTTTAGGTCTTATAATTTTAGGTCCACTGCCGCATGTCCGAGAATAATACTGACAATTCTGCCATTCTATCAGCCAGGTTATGTAATTCAGACAAGAGCAGATCTAATGTATGAATGAACACCTGCACTTTGAATCTAGTTTCTGGAGTGTCAAACTTGTAGTCAGTAGCATAGCTAAGGGGGGGCAGTCCACCCCAAGGTGGCACTTTTGGTCTACTGCAACAAAAAGAAAAGGTTTTATTCTACTGGGGTAGTAGCCTACAATAAGTCAGATGCAATTTTATTATTTACTACTAAAAGAAATAAAATGTAAATACATAATAAAACACTTAAATTTCCCTATAATTCAAATTCTTATAAATTAAACAATAAAACTCATCTTTGATTTCTTAAATATATATCAACATGTGGTGAAAACTTAACCCTAAAATATTCAAGCATGAATCCAGCGGAGATCATGTTCGGGCTTTCACACAATGGAAGGAGTTGGAAATTAAAATCCGACATGGAGCAACAATTGATAAAAAGGAACAAAAAGAATTTAAAAGTGAAGTGAAGAAGTGGAGTGAGATACTTTCAAGATTGTTGGATATGATTAGATTCCTAGATAAACAGAATTTAGCCTTACAGGATCATCAAGAAGGAATTTATTATGAGACTTATGCTGAATCTGAATCAACGAGAAATAGAGGAATTTATTTAGAATTAGTTCACTTGTTAGTGAAATACTATCGAGTGCTACGTGAACATGTTCTAAGAATCAAGCTTGGAAAAAGTTTGCTAAATCCTATGTGTTACCTACTATTCAGAACGAGTTTATAGAAATTTTGGGAGAAAAAGTAAGAAGCAACGTTATCTAGCAAGTAAAAGAAGCCAAGTACTTTTCTTTGATATTCGACAGCACTTCTGATATTATAAGGATCAAACTAGCAAAGTTTTGCGCTACTTTATGATCGATGGAAATAAAGTGAAGGTAGTAGAATCATTTGTTGATTTCATTGAAACAAAAGGTAAAACCGCCAAGAATATTTCAACTAAGATTTTGCAAAAATTAGAAAACGACAGAATTGGTATTTAAAATATAGAAGACAAGTATATGATATTGCTGATTTGATGGTTGGTCAACATACTGGCGTTCAGAGACGTATCAAGGAACTTTATAGAAAAGCAGAATTTGTCACAAGTACAAATTATGTGCTGAATTTGGCGGGTATTCATGCACCTTCTGTTGCTGCAAATTCTGTTACCTTTTTTTGGAACTGTGGAGAGTTTTTCAAGTTTTTTCTTCCTTGTACCATCGCTGGGAAATTCTGACCTCAGTCACCGGTAAAAGTGTCAAGCACATAGTAGAAACTCGATGGAGTGCAAGGGGAAAAACTGTGCATATATATATTCTAAAATCTGAAGTGCTTTAGAACAGTTAGCTTGTGATAAAGAAATTACCAATTCAGATGCTGGTGTGCTGCTTGGTGCGTTACAATAGTTTCCCTTACTGTGCTTTCTTGGCCTGTGGGAATCCGTCTTTCTAGGAATTAACAACACACAGGCATACCTCCAAACAAAAGAATTGAACGTACAGCAATGTGATATAACACCCGAGGCTTTGAAAGGATTTTTAACTGAAAATAGGGATGAACTATTCAACAATTCAATAGCCTATGTCAAATAAATATGTGATAATCTTGATATAGTCATGGAGCATCAACATCGATGTAGAAAGAAAAAACTGATGGATGGTGAAGAATCACGAGATGCTGAATTGCCATATGAAACTGAGTTGAGGAGAGAAATACTTTCTTCGCTGTACAGAGTGATCCAATAAATTACTCTCAGATTTCAACAGCTTCATCTTCTTGCTGAAAAATATGCCTTTCTCACTCCGTCAAATCTTTTGAATGACAAATACGAGTATCAAGTAAATAATGACTACTGGTACGATGATATTCATAAGGAAGAGTTCCTGGTTGAGAGAAAACAACTTTAAAGTAATATTGTTGTTGCTGCCATGGAGGACGAAACAGAGACGGGGAAGGAAGATTCCCTTGAACTTTTAGAGTTTATTAAAAAATACAGTCTTGGGAAATCAAATCCAAATATTGTAATACTTCTATGAACTTTTCTAACAATTTTTGTTGGTGTTTCTGCCTGTGAATGGAGTTTTTCTGGATTAAAATTGATCAAGAATTACTTAAGATGCACAATTAATACCCTACCATTAAGAAATCTTGCCACACTTTAAGTAGAACAGCAACCAACAGATGAAATAGACTTCAATAATATCATCAACAATTTTTCTAACAGAAAAGCAAGAAAAATAACACTGTACAATGTTGTAATTAAATTATTCACTTCAGGAATAAACAAGGTGTCTTATTTTTTCCCCTATGAGTCATTTTTATTTTTATTTTTAATAGTCAATAGTGTAACAAACTTTTATATTACTTAAACTACCATAAAAATCAGGGATTAAGAAAATAGTAAAAAAAAACCATGCTATTAACTTTTCTAAAATAAAAGTGGTTTGGATGAGCCAGGGCATAGACTGCCTCGTTTCACTCCTCCCTGCCCTCGCGCAGCCCAGAAAGTAAGTGATAGTGAAGGAAGCCAACCTTTATATGAAAAAGGAATATTTTTGAAAATTAAAACAATGTGTGGTTGTAGAAGTGTGAAGAATTGGGAAGTGTTAAAAGTGTAAGAAGAAATGAAGAAGAGTGTTTGTTCCTATCTAGGCCTAACCTAACTCTCCTTTCAGGTTGGCTTCCTTCAATATCAATTACTTTACATCATTGAACAGTGTTTCTACATTGTCTTATTATATTATTATTATTATTATTATTATTATTAGGGTCTTACTACCTAAAAGTTTCATTTCCAACCTCACCAGGCCTTTGGAAAGAGAGATAAGAACAAACTTAAGATGGCTTTTACATTGAAATGAGGAACAAGTTGACACTTAATCAACTTTAGAACTAACTTTATTCCCAGGGTTGTGTGTCACCATTCCAAGAACTCCCCAAGCTCCTAGTGGGCCAAAGTGACTTCACGTTTGCCTCCTTACTTCGCCTGTTCAATGATATGCTGCCATCAGAGAAGGCACCCTGGGCAGAGAAAACTACAAAAACGCTTCTTGCAAAAATAGTGGTAAGGATCTGCAAGTACCCAAATTGGAGTTACTAAGCTCATATTTGGGCTCAACAAGACACGTTTGAGCTGCTTGTAAAAGACTTCCTTGTGTTGTGTCACTGGTAATGAATTACTCATTATTTTCTTTCTTCCTTCCCTTGTTTGTATGTGGTTTGTGAAATGGAGGATGAGGAGAGTTAAGGAAGAACCAAACAAAGAGGGTATTGTATATTGTACAGATGGCCATTATAATGCAACTGAGAAAACTAGTTATTGAAGGTGGGATGCAGGAGGCATAATTCGCACCTTGAATACAAGACTGTCGTAACTCAAAAAATCAATTTTTTTTGTTTTATATATCTTAAGTCGAGAAATTCCCATCTTTTTGTTGTGCAAAACTATCACATCTCTTGGTTTACTTTTGATGGGTTAAAAAGCAGATAATTTAGTCTTACATTTTTGAAAACTATAACAATGAATTAATGCAAGACTGTCGGATTTAAGTTGTGATAGTCTTGCACTGATTTTAATGTACTACATTTAGTGGTTTACATGCAAGACTATTGCAACTCAAAATGTGACAGTCTTGCATTTCTGAACTTGGCTGTTACTCTGTGGTTTAGATATCGTCCGATACTTTTAAACTAGATTTTGTTTGTACTACTCTCTATGAGATGATTTAAAAGTGTACGACTTGCAAGCAGTACTTCCAACACCAATTGGTAACGTATCTTCCTTTTATTATAAAAGCAAACTTGGGACCTACAATTTCACTATTTATAATATTGCGGACAAAACTGGAACTTGCTATGTTTGGCATGAAGCTATTGCTCAAAGAGGGTCGAATGAAATCGGAAGCTTCGTTTTTCATTATTTAAAAAAGTATGTTCAGGTAAAGAAAATGTTGTTTTTTATTCAGACAATTGCTGTGGTCAGAATAAGAACAAGTATGTATGTGCAATGTACTTGTATGCAATTAACGTCTTGAACCTCAATACAATTACTCATAAATACCTTATTATTGGACATACCCAAAATGAAGGCGACAGCATGCACTCTACAATTGAAAAAGAAAAGTTAAGAATGCTTAAAAGCAGCCCACTTTTTGTTCCTTCACAATGGGTTCCTATTATTGGATTATCAAAAAAGAATGGCAATCCGTATGTAGTCAACCAAGTGCAAACTAATGATGTTTTTGACTTAAAAAAGCTTAGTGTTGATATAGGTAAAAACTTCACATTGAACACCAACAGAGGAAAAGTCAATTGGAATAGTATTAAGGTTTTGAAGTTCGTAAAGAAGTACCCAGAGACAATTTTTTACAAGTCAGATTATAATGACAAAGACTTCAAGGAGATACTGGTAAGAGAGAAGAGCCGCGGGAAAATGAAGGTAATAAATGAAATAATTTTAGAGCCAGCATTTTCCACACCACCTCCAATATCAGCAAAGAAAAAGGCTGACCTTCTCTCTTTGTGTAAAGATCTAGCGATCCCTGCGGAGTTCCATAGGTTCTATTCGGAATTGCCAGCAACTGCGAATACTAAAACATTGACTAGGGAATGCAATAGTGAAGATAGTGAATGAAAATGCCTGCAATATGAAATGTTAATCCACTACGTTATTTTTAAGCAGAAATTTAAATCTTTAGGACATAGACACAAAATACAATAATCATTATTTTTTAAAAGTGAATTTAATTCAGAACTGAAAATTGAATTCCATTTTCCATAAAGTATTATTTTTTTAACGATTTTATGATACTTTTCACCATATTAAAATAAAATGTTCATAAAAATACGTTGTGTCATCATTTATATTTCATTGCACTTACTACTTACAATACTAATTTTTCGACACAAAAAAATGGTATTTAATCATGCAAGACTACCATAACTCAAAATAAATTTAAATAAATAGCTAAATATTAAAAATGTAAATTTTTAAATAAACTAAATAAAAGACCACATTGAAATATGTTATTATGGATTAGAACAATCTGATTAATTAAAAATTAGTACCTAAAGTAAGGCTTTGAAAAAGTTCAAAATCTTTAACACTCGTTTCCCTAAAATAACATTTTTTGAGTTACGACAGTCTTGTATTCAAGGTGCGATATGGTTTATATAACACAGTTAGATTAATGTAAGACAACATAAAAGTACACATTAGTTTAAAGGTATACTATGTTTTTTTTTACCTGTACCCCTATTCTTTTTCTTATTTCTACTCATGACAGCTAACATGCTCCTCACAAACTTCATTCCCATGACCTCCACTTTCCTAGTCTCGCTTACATTCACTGTCCATGTTTCTGCTGCTTATGTGACAATGGGTACAAAGTATACCCTTCACAGCACTTCATTACACTTCAAGGGCACTTCTCTTCTCCATAGCACACCTATAGAACAACTCTTCCTGCTGTCCTCTTCTCATTAAAGCCTCTATAATTCCACCTTTCTCCTCAATCTCGCTTCCAAGATATTTTATGTTCTGTACTTTTCTCAGCTTTACTTCATCCAACCTTATAACTTTATCAGGCCTTAACCCTCCTTCTTTTAACTACCATCACTTCACACTTTTCCATTCTTGCAGTTGTTCCTGTATGTTCTCTTTCTTCATCCCTCTTACCATCAAGTCATAAGCAAACATCATGGCTTTCATTCTTTGTGTGTATTCTATGTATGTTTGTATGTATATATTTATCAATTAAAAAATTATCAAGATTTTACAACACTACTTCCTTATGGATCACTTTATAATTTTTCTTTACAATATTAACTAAGCAAGCCAGGAATATAAATAAATTTATGATATTTTTTAATATGCCATTGTGGTAACACAAGTTTCAAGTTTACAAATAACGGGTTTCCTATGAAAATCAGATTGTAGCTATTGGTTTTAAATGTACACTGCATATATGGTAAACATATTTTGTCAGGTCTGATACATTAGCTCAGTCAGAAGTTTGTTTGTCTACTGAGCTAAGGGACCCAGATTCGATTCTCAGCATGACTGAAAAATTTATTATTTGTGAAATGTGGGCTCATCCTTTCACAGTGATGAATTAATGGCCGGGGGCTGGATGGTGTGTCTTTTTCTAGATTTAAGTTAATCTATAAGTTGTGTGCTGATAGAATCGGTTGGTTCAGAAAGTGCACGTAAAATACCTTAAATAAATAAAAATTAAATGAAATATTTCATCAGGACCTTAAATAAATTACAAGCACAACATGTAATTCAACTATTTTTTATTTTTGTCATGTCAACATCAATTTGTGATGTACATAACATCACAAAATGACAACATTTTAACTTATTTTTTTAGAGCCGTGTCTTACCACCTCATCAGGTTATACACGATTTAACATTAATGTGTATTTTAACTATGAATATTTTGATTGGCGAAAATTCGTAGTTGTAGAAACTGTAATTCTTTTGAATTTAAGTTGAAACTGATGAATATTAAAAGCTAGGTTTTTATAGCTTCACATATCCCAAGTATTAATCCTTTTATATAAAAGATTTTATGGTTGACATTGTAATGATACTGTTTTGGGCCCTCTCATTTATTTGAAAAGTCATGGATGAAGTATATTTTTCTTTAAAGAACTATATGTAAATTTTCCTTTTAATACTTCATCCATGGATGACCAGGCAAAATTGAATGATTTAATTTCAGTACAAGATTCTAAATTCAAGCTATATCTTTATTATTAATACCACTTTCATTAATTATTATTTATTTCACTGAGCCAATATGGCATTTTCAGAAGTAAATTCAAATATATTATGCATTAAATTATTCTTTGTTTAAAAACTTCTTCCGTTCTATTTAAAAGTGTGGTGATGAGTTGGCCACCTTTTCTGTCAAACAGTGTTAGGACAACCAATGAGAAGCTAGCCTTCACAACATTAGACTGCTAAGAGCTCTCCTATTGGTTGGTTTTAACACTAAAGACAAGGGGTCCAAGAAGCAAGGGGTAGGTCATATATAAGGGGCTGGAGTAGCTTCTGCACATAGCTATCTCGCTCTCTGACTCTGGCTCTCCGTCTCAGTTGGTTAAACAAGTAAGAACTATGTCACTTTAATGTTGAATCAAAATATTAAAGTTGTAATTAATTAAATAAATCATATACAAACATTGAAATTTGCTAATTTCAAAAGAACTAATAAGTAAATCCCACATTGGGCTAGGCATATCATCAGATCATCACATAGCCGTGTGATAGCAAGTTCACAGTAACACAACTGGTATCCCAACCCTGTGGCGTGTGAACGTAACAACATGTTCATTATAGTTTATTTGTATACTTTTGGAATTAAAAAAAAAAATTGAGAATTTATAATTTATACTAATGTGTTTCACTGTGTATTTAACATGTAAGTCTCTGTTCTATTTTTGAAGGCAAAGCTGGGCGACAACGGAGTGCTGCTCTATCCCAGCCATCCTACCTCTGCCAGTTATCACTACTCATCTTTTCTGCGGCCGTACAACTTTGGTTACTGGGCAGTATTTAATGTACTCCACCTTCCCGTCACACAGGTGCCGATGGGACTTGATAGGGATGGTCTACCTGTGGGAATACAGGTGAGCTTAATTTTAGAGTAGAGGAGTAAGGGAATTATTTTTTTGTTTAGCTTGGAACATATTTACTAATAAAATTTATTGTGGGAGGTTGTAAGGGTATAAATAACATGGTCAATATGAATATTGGCACTTATACAGAAGGTTAGTGCAAAAACCACATTGGAAAAAAAAACCTCATTTCGGCAAAGGTCTCCTGGAGTAATTTTTTAATATAACTATCCTAAAATACCAGGGGATCACCTTTGTGGTCTGGTGGCTTCTGGATACAGATCCAGAGGTCCCGGGTTTGATCCCAAGCACTTCCAAAATTTATCTGGGAAGCATTGGGTCTGCAAAAAGTTCAAACTCAGCCTCGTGGGGACAAATGATGAGTTACTTGAATAAAGTAGTAGTAGCTTTGGTTTAGAAAACAGAGATAAATGGCCAGAGGGCTCATTGTGCTGACCACATGACACCCTCTATCTGCAAATGTTGGTGCTATAATCTCTAACGACAGCGGCCGCTCGGTCGGTATAGCTTGCTTGTGGGCTCACATCATGGAGATAAAATACAATGTAATTATTTAAGAGAGAGAAGATAACATAATTTTATTTACATCCATTACTGTTCCCAGCCTAGAGCCTGGTTCAATTTTTTATTCAAGCTATATATTTTCCACAAACAATCTTATTTTGGAACTAAACACTTCAAGCTAGGTTTGGTAATTTTTACAGGGCTACAGATTTGATCATTTAGATTTTATTGGCACGTTTAGATGATAAATCGTCAACTATTTTTAAATAACACTGCTCTTGTGAAACTTTCTTTAGACATGGAGTGTAGAGTTTTATCGCTAGATGTCTGTGATGACATCTCCAACAAACTTGAATGCACTAACTTTTGCAAGTGGGTTGGGGAAATAGGGGAAGCGAGACCTTTCATAAATAAAAGAAAAAGAATAGCTTATTCTTTTATCAACATTGGGGGCTGGGGGGTGTAACATATATAGCATAATCACCATTTAAAGAACCTTTATTAACCATTAAAATAGCAATTAAATTTAAATGTATGTATTTATATGACAATGTACGTGATCTGGGGATGCCACATTTTATAAATGTTGTCAATGTTGATCAATGGAAGCTAAATATCATGACCTTTTCTCAATATTAGCTAACTTACAATTATTTATGTTCACTAAAAGGTTCTTTGAAGAGTAGATAGTGTCTAGGATGAGTGCCTGCTAGTCAGAGCACACAATGCTGCACTTTTACCTTTTCATAGCCAAGTCTTAAAAATGGCCATCTTTCTTTCAATGAAATAATAACACAGCTCATTTGTTCTCGGAGTTAATTTTTTTATAGTCGAACCAGAGGGAAATGGTCGAAAGTTGCCTTCTGTTGTTATTTGTTAGTCTTTTGATTGCAATTCAAAACGAATAGGATACATAATTGTTCTGGTGTAGTTGTGTTAGTTAAATTATTAGTGGTTCAGGTGAAATTCTCCCGAAATTACATCAAGATGGGAAGGTGGAAGAAAGGGGGCTCTAGGAAGAAAAAATAAAGAGCCAAGAATGAAATTTCACTTAGATAGTGAGTGAATTTTTTTTTAGTTTACTCACACAGAAGTGAAATTCCATCCATATACCTGAAGCAACAAATAGTTTAGTTTTTCAACTATAGTCACCTCTCTCTAAGATCAATCATTTTCTCTTTTATACTAATAGTTCTTAGCAGATTCCTGCAAGTTACACACTTTATTCACCAAATGATCCTAAGAAAAGGTAAGTTGGTAGTCAAAAAATTTAATATTTTACTTTTTAAAAGATTTTTATCACAACATTTTAAAAAAATAACAAATTGGAAAATATTATAGTCTTTCTTATCTATACTATCCTATATATATTATTTCTGTTGTCAACATCACTTTTTCTCAACTAATACAAAGCCTACAGCGATGAATAAGGTATCAGTGGAAAATATTTTTTACCGGCTCTTGACATAGCATACTCAATTTATGTAATATATTTTAAATATTTTTATATATAGACGGATATATGAGCCCCTTCGTTTTCTAAGTAAGCAGGTCATGAATTCTAGTGGGAGACACTTTAACTAATATAAATAGTTACTAGAAGTACCGGTAGAGCGTAGTTACTCTAATGGCAAGTGATTTGTGGTGTATGGTTATTTTTCGCTCCTGAAAATACTTTGTAAGGTATGTGTTTGACACTTATTAATGCATTTACTCTTTCATGACTGCTAATTATTATTGTAGCTTAGAATAGGTAAAGTTCTAAGGGTGAGATTCTAGTATTAACATTATAAATTACGGCCACGAATAAGTGTGCAAAAAAAATCCTGTTTACCAAGATGCGAGGGTGGGACTATGGGCCCTTATGATACTTGTAATTTGAGCCCCATAACAAAGGGGCCAAATTGCATTCACTACATTTCAACGTGATATTATTTCATATTATTTAATATTACTATTTTACAGATGCCTCGCAAACTCCTTGTACGTCAAAAGAAGTCGTCAAAACAAAAGTTATGGAATAAACAAGATATGATTAATGCAATACAGGCGTTTAAAAAGATAATACAATGGGGTTAAAAAAAGCTTTGAAAATATTTTCTGTGCCTCGTGCCACTTTGCAAAGGCCCTCTCATCTTGATTTGACGATTAAAGAAGCAGTTAATAGGAAATTGGGGCAAAAGCCATTCATGTCACCCGAAATGAAGGCATAGCCTGTAAATTATTTTTTGACATACTCGGAAGTTGAGTTACAAAAACATAAATATCCACAAGACAGAATATTCAATGTTGACGAAACCGGCATATCTGTTGCTCAGAGTAAAGTCCGTGAGTCGTTGGCCTCAGAGGAAAACTGCAGGTCGGAGCCTTAACCGCTGATGAAAGGGGGTCATTAGTTACCGTTGTATGCTGCATGAGCGCAGGAGGTATTTTTGTTCCACCAATGTTGATTTTCCCGCGGAAAATTATGTCAGAGACGTTAGTGAAAGGAGCTCCACCTGGCTCCATTGGAAAATGCCACCTGTCGGGTTGGATCCAAGGCAATCTCTTTACTGAATGGCTTAATAACTTCATCGAGAAAACAAAACCAATAGCAGAAGATCCTGTCTGACTGATTCTTGATGGGCACAACACCCACACTAAGAACATTAATGTTGTAGATATTGCCCGCAAAAATCATGTAACAATTTTAAGTTTTCCTCCACACACGACCCACCGTATGCAACCATTAGACAGGACCTTCATGGAGCCATTGAAACATTATTACAGTGAAAACATTAGACAGTGGATGCTACATTCTAACACCAGACCTCTCAGGCCATACGACATAGCACAACTTTTGGGCGATGCATATATGAAGTGTCAAACTGGAGAAATAGCTGTTCATGGGTTCAAGGTTACCAGAATCTATCCTTGTAATCGACAGATGTTCAACGACACAGATTTTGTTGCTTAGGAAGTTGGATTTGGAAGTGGTTGATCTACAGAGCCTTGAAGAAAACATGGTCAGGAATGTTAAACAAAAGGTACAATCACTAACATCTCCTCAGGACGTTAACTCCACTATGCCTTCTGTCGCCAAATCTAATGAACCAGATCGAGATGCTACGCCATGTGCAAAGGACTTTGAAGAAGCCAGCCCCTCAGGATGTTCCTTAGTGAAGAAGTCCAATCATGTATCACCAAAAGATATTTGGCCAATTCCACAACCTAAAGGAAAGATGACCAACAAAGGACCAAAGTCTATGATGGCTGCAAAAATAACATCATCCCCCTATAAACTTTCATTAGAAGAGAGTGAGAAGAGAAAGGCAGAAAAACAAAGGAAAAAAAAAGGTAAGAAACAGAAGTTTGTTAAGGGAGATGAACTGCCATCAGTGAAACAACAAGACCAAAGGAAAAATAAGTCGAAAAAATATATAAAAAGAAAGCTAATTTTCCTAGCTGAAGAATCGGATGAAGAGTTCAACATTGATTCAGAAAAATCTCTTCCAGAAATTGAAATAGGCGTTCCTCGTCCTGATAATGATGATGATGTAAAGGTATTTTTTCAGCAGACACTGTGGGTTCACAATGAATGTGCTGGATGTGAGACATATGCATACATTTGTGATTTTTGCAAGCAAATATGGACATGTTCTTTTAACTTACACTTAACTCTTAACTTCAACTTACACTTTTAAATTTGTACTATCATTGTACATTTAAATATATACCAAAATTGTGTTTAAATAAAAATGTTAATCTTTTATTTTTAGTGAATTTCTGTTCCTAAACTAAGGGGCTCATATTACAAAGCAGAAGTTCTATTAATGACCAAGTGTAATAATATTTAAAAAAATATCTTCCATGTTAATGTTTTAAAAGAAATCACTAATTCCATTTACATTATGTCAAAACATTCCGAAGTGTGTTTTCAGACATTTTCTGATCAATTTAAGAACGTCTGCGATAGTTATGATGAAAAAACAAAGTGGGGGCCCATATATTCACCCTCTCTGGTCTATTATATATACAGTCAACTCTCGATTCTACGACCATTCACGGTTCCCTGGAAAAGGGTCGTTATTTCGAAGGGGTCGTTATTGGAATGTTAACTGATTTTGTTTCACCTCCGACCCTTATACGCAAAAATTGCTTTTTTTAGACAACACATGAAAAAATACCTACCTATTTCTTAAAGAACTTACCGATCACGAGGGGCTTCATCTTATCGTTGCCGTCTATGTTTAGCACAGAAGGATGGTGAGGCGCTCCTTGCTCCTCTTTGCACCCTTGCTCTTATCCTCTTTCACAGCAAGAGTGTGATCTGGCATGAGGTTGTAGAACATCCCCAGCTGTTCAGCGTTGTATACATCTTGAGGATGATAGCCCCTAAGTATGTTTCGGAGTAAGGGCATCCATTCCTTCACCGGTGTTGGGTTGACCGATGCGCTTTCACCGACGACTTTGTGTCTGGATATGCTGTGATGCACTTTTAAACGCTCCAGCCACCCACTTGAACACCTAGTTTTCTATACCCAACCTCAGGGAAAATTCATCGACCTTCTTCTGCATCATCGGTCCGTTTATTGGCACGTTTTGCGCTCAATGCTGGCTGAACCACTCCAGCATAGCTTGCTTCAGATTCGCGTGCGTCGCACCCTTCAAATTATTGGCCTTTACATCGTGGCCTTCCTTCTGCACTACATTCACAATTTCTTCTCTCATTTTGAGAATCGTGAAAAGTGTCGACTTCGGAATGCCATGTCACCGCGTAATCTCCATCTTTGTAATCTTCTTCTCATCCACTTCCTGGATTATCTCCTACTTCTTCATGAGCGTCAAGAAGGTCCTCTTTCCACTCATTTCGTCGAAATTATGAGTTCGTATCAAATTAAAATAAATAGTGTGGGTCGTCCAAAATCGTTCACAAAATCAAACCAAATCGAGAATCGAAATAACAATGGCAAAAACAAGCCTGGTGCGTGATGTAGCGGCAGTCGCGTGCGGGGAAACATTGTCTTGCTTGTGGGAGGGGGTGGACAGAGTAAAGTGCTATTGGCTGGCATTGATAGGGTGGTGTCTATTTTTATACCTGCCCTACCCCAGTTAGTAGTAATACAGTGCTCACAAAAATAATTGCAATAAGTGCAATAAACACATTTTACGGCCGATTTCCTTAAAATGTTCGACTTTTTTTTTCCACATTTTTCACGGTTCCCCAAAAAAGGGTCGTTACTTCGAGAGGGACGTTATTCCCGGGGTCGTAGAATTGAGAGTTGACTGTATTATATAAATATATATGTAAAAATATAATATACTATATTATATATATATATATTAAATTATGACTCCAATCGATTCTTAACAGGGAAAATTCCCGGGATCAATGTTTGGACCGAAATGTGTCACCACAACTTGGGCCCTTTGGTCTTCATGACACACTCACCCATTTCCTTATTCGAGTAACTTTTCTGATAATATCTCAAGTTTTCCACTTCATAATCTATGTTTATAGTGTAATTTAAAATTAATTTTAAAAACCATTCTAAATAAATCTCATGAGCCAACCATTTATTTCACAGCCAGTGGTGTATGTATATATGCACACAATTACAATTATTTATACATCATTAATATTACTAAGTGATTATTTTTGGTGATTAATACTTGCATCTATAGGTGAATATAAATAAATATTCTCTTATGCCATAGAATATTCTAATTCATACTCTCTATACCATAGAATATTCTTATTTATACTCTCTATGCCATAGAATATTCTTATTCTATCTAGAAAACCACAAATATTATTAATTAGCTGTATACATACTTTATTTTATTTTTCTTCTGGTCTTATTATAATTATGTTCGAGCTGTATTAATTTAATTATATTAATTAATTAGTAATGAGGATGATTGAATTTGAAGGGAATGTATCCACATTCATGGGGAGTGAAAGTGAGGAATTATTTATGGAAAAAACACCCTCTCTACACCCAGCTGGAATTCGAAACCAAACTTCCTCCACACCCGAAAAACAATACTAGCCGAGGCTTATCAGTGATATCTAATCCACCTGCCTACCGGTGCAGATGTATTCATCTTAATGCAAGTAAATATTATTAAAAACTGTTTGTATACATTTAAAATCATTATGAAGTAGTAAAGCTGCCTTAAATTGATCATTGTTTTAACTTGTTCAAAAAGAGATTTAAAAATATCTATGAACTAAACTAAAACTTGACACAGATCTATGCTTGACTGAAATTTTAATATACATAAGGATAAAAACGAATATGCGTTTGTCTATGTAAACACCTTAATTAAAAACCTTAACCTTTGAATACTTAATCAACTCTTTCAGTGTGGTAAAAAAATGAAAATCGGGAGTAAAGTAAATGGCACCATGCCAAATAACTATTTTAAATATTAAAAATGGGTCCCCAGGAAATATGGGATTAGGGATTGGGGGAAGGGGGGATTGTGGGGGTCTGTATAAATAGAGAGAAAAAAACTTTTCGGAGTAATAGAAAAATGTAAATTTGTATAGCAGGTATAAGGAAGGACCCCTCATGTTAATCAAATCTTAAAATTTGAAATATCTAAGTGGGAGTTAAGCAAATGGTAGGAGGGAGTGGGGTGGGGGGTCAACATTTCCAAAATTAATTAATACATTCACTTACTTCTTTATGTGGTAAATAACTGAAATTCGTTAGGCAGGTAGAGGTACCCTACAAATAATTATAGTAAATGGTATAGCACTATCATTTAAACTTTCTCATCTAGCCCATTATTGAAAATTGTCATCAGTAAAATATCTTTAAACGACTTTCTACTCTAAAAACCAGTATCGAGTGTTATTTTTCATGTAAAATACTCCCAAGAGACCCATTTGGAACCAAATCGTTAAAGCCATTTTAAAACTATTTAAAGTTTTAAAAAAATCAGTCATAAATAAACTACCTTTAAACAACTTTTATTCAAAATCCAAGCATACAATGCTATTGGTAATGAAAACACTCCCAAGGTATTGATTTGGAACCAAATCATTAGAGCCGTTTTTAGAATATATTTAAATTTTGAAATATCCGTAATCAGTTACTAACCCTTAAACGACTTTTTATTCCAAAAATAACTATACATTGTTATTTGTAATGTAAACCACTCGCAAGATACCCCTTTGGAATCAAATAATTAAAACAATTTTTTTTAATGTCAAGATCTTAGAAAATTATTCATCATTAAACTACTCTTGAATGACATTTTATTCAAAAAAACAATTATACAGTTTTATTTGACATGTAAAACACTCCCAAGATATCCATTTGGAACCAAATCACTATTGCCATTTTAAAAATATTTTACCAGCCTCTGTGGTCTCATGTTATACCAAACTGCCGAGGACTGGGAGATCGGGGTTCGATTCCATTCGGGTACACTGAGAGTGGTTTTTCTTAAAAATTGTTTCTCTTTCTCATTCATCAAATCTGAAAACTTCTCAGAACAAGTAGGAGTATATCTGTCAAAGTAGACACGAATGCAAAGATTTTCACAATTCTAAGCTAAGCTAAGTTTGCTTCCTCAAATGTTAGTAGCATTTTATCTATTTGGATGGTGTTGTTTCTATAACTTGTCAAATTGTTTCTTGCTCTCTTTCAGGTGGTTGCTGGCCCTTACCAGGATCATCTGTGCTTAGCAGTTGCTAAACAACTTCAGAAAACCTTCGGTGGTTGGGTTCCACCGTTCCCAGTTTAGTTTCTTGCGCATATTCAGTTAAACTGGCTTTACAATATACTTTCTTCCAAATATAATATATTGAAATTGGCATTTGGTGTGCTAAGTCAAAAGTCCCAAGTTTGATTCCCATGTCCATGTTTAATCTATTAACTATATTTAAATTGAATTTATTTAATCTTCCCTTGTTGAATCATTTTAATAGTACCTATAATTCGTTCACAACCTTAGTTTACTTGGATGACAGCTCAAAAAGTTACTAGAAATAGTATCTAATGTATCCCTACGCCAACAGCCGACATCTTTCACTTTGGATAACTGTAATGAAAACATGTGGTAATGTATGAATATGATAGTTAACCACAGTAATTTAGGCCAATATTATTTATATATTTTTAGGTTGGGCACAAAGCTTCTTTATCATTTTATTCCACTTAAAAAAATTCACAGCATTTTAGTTGTTAAATTTTTTTAATTACATGTTATATTTTACATTTAAAATAAGGTAAACTTAAGTCTTCTCCCACTATTTAATTACTTTTAATAATTACTTTTTAAAAAAATTTAACAACTATAACAAAACAGTGATTCTTTACAAGTTTTGGCAACCCAAAATCTAAACATTTGTTTTTTTTGAACTGTCATCCAGGTAAAAACATATCATGAGCAGACTCGACTAGAAAGGCTTAGGATTTATTCCTGGGTCAGATCATTACGGTAGCTAATTACTGTTTTTTCATAGTTCTCATTGCCATAAAATATTGGGATGTATAATAATTTACCAAAGATTTACTCCCAAACTGTTTAAAACTATCATCATCAGTTGATAGATGAAATTATTAATACAATATGTAATTCATTTACTTTAACTTTTTGGCATGTAAATATCAATTTTATATACCATCAAATCATGTGAGGGGGTAGGGGGGTCCAAATCTTCATTGTTAGGCCAGATTTTTGTTTATCCGCCCAAGCAAAGTTGAAGCTGACAAATAATTTAATTGAAATCAAAGTTTTTGAAGCTTTACACACCCATGATAATATTTTTCTTATTTTCTTTCTGTTTATCACACGAGTATTAATGATTCATTTTGGTGTTGACCTTGATTTGGATAAGTACTTGAATGAAAGTAAGCCTAAAATTGATATGAAATAAATTAGAAACCAGAATAAAGATTAACCTGCTTCGGTGGTCAAATGGTCTAAAAGGCATCGCTCTCATATTAGACTGAATTACTGGTGATAGGGAGATTGGGGTTTGAATCTCATTCGGGTGTATTGAGGATGGTTTCCTAAGTGGTTTTCTCCTCTCCCTCCACACAAATGCATGTACACTCACCTTCTTCATTCCTGACACATTAGTGTAATTAGAACTATGTGTGTAATTCAAACAAGCTGTAAGATAAGGGGCTAAACATTTTTTAACTTTTTTTCCTTGTTTATGAGCCATAGCATTTATCAATTAGGGTTGGACATCAGCCTTTGACATACATTTACAGTTTTTCACTTATTTTTGGTACCATTTAAGAGCTCAAATGGCTATGTAAACTGTTTCATGCTCAGAGTAAAAACAATGCAATTACAATGCTACAGAACAAACCTATTTTAAGGCACATTGACCTCAGGCCAGGGCAAAAATAGATTTAAGCTCTTTTGTTTTAATACTTTCCCTGAGCACCTCTGAGGAACTTGGTGCAGGTATGCCAAACTCTAGTGCAGCATGTGGCCCTATCCATGACTTTATGCGGCCTGTGGACCTTAAGATGAACCATCATATAATGCGATGCCATTCGTATATTTTTATGAAAGTCAATGAAATACAATATTTTGGAATGCGTGATTTAGGTATTTGGCATAAATTGAAGTTCGGCAAGCAAAGTTGGTGTACTGAATTTGAACTCATTCTTTGTCATGAATCAATTCCCCCCAAAAAAATGTTGAATTTGAGCAATTTAATTGTGCAATGTTTGGCAGCTTGTACGTATGTTAACAGTAGTTTTCTCACATGAGATGTAAACCAATCACCCGAGAGATCTCGGCTTATGGAAACACATTTGTCAACAATTATAAAAATGACTGGCATAAGATTTAAAGCCTGACATTAACATTGTTGCAAATAAAAGTTTCAAATTTTTGATAAAAATATAAGGCTAGTCATGTTTTATATAGGAGCCTACACTTTTCTTTTTGTAATAGTAAGATACTAAGCTAGAATTATTTTTACTAGAAGATAATGACAATACAGAATCTATTTTTTAAATGTGGCCTCCCTCAGTATTTTTAATGTTTAATGTAGCCCTTATGATCAAATGAGTTTAACACCCCTGCTTTAGTGGTTATTTCTTAGCCACTATAGGGTGTGTAAGCAGGTGAGTCACCTATTAAAAGGAGTTGAGACTTTAAACCAAATATTTAAAGATGTTTTACAAATTTAGGAAATATACTTTTGTATGCTTATATTTATATTACAACAAAGGAAAAATGGCTGTATTAAATTAAACATTGTTAAGATTGAAAAGAGTATAGAAGAACCATGAACTACCTCTAGCCATGCTGCCATAAGTTTGGTCTATTTTTTACTCTTTTCTGCTGAAGAAGGGGACTGATGTAATCTAAAAATCTCATAATTATGTGTTTTGTTGTGTTTTTAATTGTTAGCTTTGAGGCCTACAATTTTATGGTAAGTGTGTAGGTCTTCCCTTCTATCCTCTTTACAATGATTAATTTTATACTTATATTCTTTACAACTTTACCTGATAAAATATTTAATTTTAATTTTAAGGTATTTTGATTAGTAAAACTAACTTAAATTAGTCACTGATATTTTTTACATAACGTGAATTAAATAAAGGAGTAGGTTGGATCTAAAATTAAACCCAAAACCCCTTCAATTAGATCTTCCTATAAAGTTACCATTCCCTATTGAATCTTTGCCAGAGAATATAGCAAGAATAAAATAAACATTTTAAAATCTCATTTTATGTCTGTATTGTTGACTTGTAAAAACATTTTTATCTTCTTTTTTTATTGTTTAATATAGGTATAATAGAGAAAATTTTCTTATTTCCCACCTCACAACTAAGTTGGCATCACTTATGCTACCCTCCTATTTAGTCTTAGCAAGACTAATTCATGAGAAAGATTCCATGAAAACATTGAAATTAAGTGTTTGTAAATGTGTTAATTTAGGTTTAACATAAACATTTTGTAACTAATAATTTTAATTCTAATTTATAATTGTTATATTTTAGGAAATATATCCATTTCTGAGTTGTTAATAGTTTAATTAACTATAAAACTATCAAACCCTTTATATAATATGTTATATCAGTCCATACTATCTTAAAAATAATTCTTATGCAATAGATCTCAAAATAAAAATTATGTTTATTTGTTTATTATAAAATATGTATGGTGCTGGATTAGAAATAGAATTTTTTTGTACTTAAAAATAAAAATGTTTAGTGTGCTTTAAGTTATAAATAAAATGTATTGTTCTATTTTACCATTTTATATATTCATATTTAAAAAATAAATTAAAATCAACATTTTGATTGACCCTTTGTTTAGATCTGACAATTCCTTAATTAGTGTGTGAAAGCCTGCAAGTCAAAACCTACCATAATGAAAATAATTTTACATTTCAATAACTAATAAGCTACCACCCGCTCCAGCAGCCACATGGTCTAAGGCGTTACTCTGCCAGTAAGCTAGCCTGCCAGCAATGGGGAGATTGAGGTTCGAATCTTGGGTGTACTTGGGGTAATTTTTCCAAAATGGTTTGACACACACGCTCCACACAAATAGGAGTAGACTTCCTCTAAATATAACCTTCCTAATCACTAATACCATCTGCATAATTAGTAGATAAGCGTATAACCCGAAGACACAGTTCTAAAACTAAATAATATACTACAGTCACATTCACTCTGTTGACAGTGAAAGGTAACATATTTACTTTTTGTTGCCTTACTGCGGAGTAGCTGATAAGATATTCTCATAGTGTAATAAGTCAAGTTAAGACTGCCACCTTCCATCTGTATGAGCGAGATATTTATCAATGTAGGTTACTACCTTACATTTATTTGTCACTCCTAAAAATTCTCAAGGTGAACCTACTATAAAGACAAAAATTCAAATTTGAGATTCCTATATTAGTATGAAATTATTTTTAACAAGGATGAAATAGTTCCTGAAGTATGTTGAGTTTCAAGCTACTAAGTTGTAAAAATATATGTATTTCCTATTAAATAAGTACTATAAGGTATTGAACATGTTAATTGTAAATCTTTAATGAAGAGTCATTTTGTGGTCATTAAGGTTTTTTATGATCATACGGTACTTCATTAATGATGACAAAACTTTACTTTCTGTTTTGCCTGTAAGGTAACTAGGACAACCTACCAAAGGCTAGGAGAGTTTTTTTTATTGCAAACATTGGTTGAAAGTCACTCATGTAAACCTATTTGGAAGTAATTATTATGTACTTAATTTATGAAACTACAACAGGCCTGACTTGTTAATATTTAACATTATAATAGAAAACAAAGCAATATTACATTAGAATACTGGTAATTGTTCTCTAAACAAATCGGCAAATGTTAAAGTTATAACTAACAAAAATAAATTACTTTTATAATTTCTTCAAAGAAACTACGTCTACAAAATATCTATAAAAGAGACATTACCAATTTTAAAGTTCAAACAATTATTGGCAACCACAAG
The DNA here is from genome assembly GCA_902151455.1 of Timema bartmani. Classification (NCBI taxonomy): domain Eukaryota; kingdom Metazoa; phylum Arthropoda; class Insecta; order Phasmatodea; family Timematidae; genus Timema; species Timema bartmani. The sequence goes on along the minus strand of CABFWB010000383.1, from coordinate 1,680 downwards.
TGCAATAACAATTCATATTTAAACTAAATATTCCAAGCTAGAAAATGAATCAAAAGGTGGCTACCAATTTACATTTCTAGAAATTATAGAGAGACTAGCGGCAAAAGGAAACATTAAGTGTTCCATAAAACAAATTTACTTTCAAAAATAAATCTTCTAGTGAGAAATTACAGACGTCTACATTGAACGATTTTAATCACATAATTATCTAAGTGTGAAAACACCCAAACCCTTTAAAGATCTTTTAAATTTTAAATATTTAATAAAATATATAGAGTTTATATATTGCCATCCTGGAGTGATTATGTCCAAGTCTAGACCAGGAATTATCGTGGAAGTGTCGGATATAATAGTCTACTATGTTAGCTGAGCGCTATCATTATATAGGTCTAGTTGATGGATAAAAAAGTAGGAGATTTTCATATTAAAAATACAACGCCACGCTGCGAACATGTGCTAGCAGCATGACTCTCTTGTTAGCAGCTACCAAACTTGGCACGACATCAAGTCACATAGGCCGGACACCTGGTGAGTTGACCGTTTAAGATTGTGAGTGGCCCTTCTGTTGGCCGGCTGGGCCAATCAGCGCATTTCTGGAATCTCCTATTGAAATATCTTGTTGAACAGTCGTTTATCACTTGTCATTCTTCTCTTCAACATAAACTTCAATGTGAACAGGTTGGTCATGGAACTCATGCTATGCCAGAAGATACAATGAGTGAGTAAGCCACATATTTTAGACATAGTAAATTTTGTAATCTTTGATATTGCAGGATGTCTATGAGTATCGGCACTATTCGGAGTGGGTAGTATTAATGTAAACTAGCTAGTCTTGCTAGTGTTACTATTACAGGGTGTCTATATGTATTGGTTTATTTGGGGCTGTTAGTAATGAACCGTCCTAGCAAAAATAAACCACAACAGGACGTCCAAATCAATAATAACAAGGGGGCGCAAAAGAGGGCAATAGTAGTGAGCGGCTGGAGTTATTGTTTTGATTACCTGAAAATCGACATACGAAACTCAGAACATGCAACTCACACCAGTTGCGGGAATTATATATTGACGGTCGTAATCAAAGAAAATTAAAGTATATGTACCCACAAAGAAAAAGGAAAACACATATATGACCTAAGGGTATTATTTCTATTCCAAACATTAAAGAAAACTTGAAGTCGCTTTGTTGATATTTATTAATAAATAGTATAAGTAAATATATAAGTATTGATATATAGATATGTTTGAACAATATATAGGATGTTGAATTTATGACTCAAGTAGTCCAATTGCTTTGTTCATCTAGTAGTACATCATTTCCGCCTTCATCTTTACTCTTGTACATGGCGTCAGTGAGGTTACAACGTAGCCTACTTTATTCTGTACCATTTAACAACGTTATATCATGCATAATTAAATATTAACACATTTAAGTTAGTACGTACGGTTTATCATCCTAAACCTTAACAGGTTATGGGCCCAGTAGTGCTGATCAATGTGTTAGGGAATAAAGTACAATATTAAAATGATTTGCACGTTGTGAACGGACACGCCAGCACGCGAGAGACGCCATTTTTCTTTGTGAGTGCTCGGAGATTTTCATTGTAGCGGATTTGTTTTTCTGTGAAAAGAGCATAAAGGTTACTTACAAAGATGGATAAAGTCAAGAATTTCCACATTCAG
>CABFWB010000382.1:299999-322837 GCA_902151455.1 Timema bartmani | reverse complement strand
GGAGGGAGAGTGAATAGCCATTTAGGAAAAACCAGCCGACCAGGATTCGAACCTCGATCTCCCCGTTCTCGGTAGTCGAGCTCAACACGACTGGCGCGTTAGCTAACTACGCCACCGAGGCGGGTGTGAATATCTGAAGAAAGGCAACCTTCTTATATTTTCTTGTTTACTGGTGACGGGTATCTTTACCGCGTCTCACTACCCATTTGGATTATACGCATGCATATACATTTGGCTACTAGGGTAGGGATCCTGGAATTAGCATTTAGAGGAAATGTCTCAGCATTAGCATGGAGAGAGCAGCAAAAAACCTTACCGAGTTGAAGGCGGCTACGTTATCTGATAGCTCGTGATCTTAATTGATCATACATATGTGACTGACGATTTACGCACGTCCATCACAGACTCTGCCTTAAAATATGACCCTGGGCACGGATGATTCCTGGATAGCTCAGTGGTTGGAACATTGGCGTACTAAGCCAAAGATCCCAGGCTTGATTCCCGTGTCTTGGTATCATAATATTTAATATTTAATCCATCACGGAGAGAGAGTGGTAAACCAATAATTATGGAAAACACCCTGTATAGACCTGGCCGGGATTAGGAACAAGACCATCGCGTTACCATCAAGCTATAATTTAATATAGTTGCATTAAGTCTGTGTGACCACCAATATAGTTCAGAAATAGCTATGGTATTAGCTCGCTTTAGTTATGATTGTATTATGGTTATCCTCTATTCATAATAGCAATGAAAACTTAAGAAAACTACGGAGCATTCACCAATGAGAGAAAAAAATAGGAACAGCCCCAAATTGTAGTCGATTGAGATTGAACTCTTGCCCCAATTGTTGGAGATTGGAGTGAAATACATTAGGCCAATCCTACAAGTAACATTAAACCAGAACAGTTTTTTTTTGTGAAATCTATTTTCCTTCTATTTCTTTGTTAATGGAATATCTTGGTATAGTCTTTGGAATCTCTTTTACACATTCCTTTAGAAGAAATAACTTTATTTTATACCCCAAACAAACTTGTTTTTTTTTTCTTCGTACCCAATTTGGAAGAGAAGCTCTTACTGAAAATACGAAGGAAACTCTCTAGAAATTAAACTATACAAAAACGCAAAAATAATCAGTTAATCACATATTTTATAAAACTGAATTGTTATAGTATTTTGTGCTTGAAATTAAAACGTTGATGGAAATTCTTGATAAATCTTTGTTTATTAAAATTTAGGAATATATTAAGAGATAAGCCAAATTTTATAGCCAGCACACATTGAAAAAGGCTACAGACTCAATGTTCTGAAATTTTAAGTTTATTTGAAAGTTAAAAATTTAATTTATCCTTAGTATGAAATGGTCAAAATATGTGGCCTATTTTTATCTCTTCTGCGTGTATTCTTGACACTAAACATCGCTAAAGAATAGTAGCTGTGCTCTCTTTAAAACATTGCACAGGTTTTCACGATTGATACTAGTTTAGCTAATTGTGGCCATGATAATATACATAGCCTATATAGTCATAGTATTAATAATAATAATAATAATAATAATAATAATAATATGCGTACAACCAAAAGGAGAGCTTGACGTGGGGCTAATTTTTAAAAAATAGATTTTCAACTAAAATGTTATCAATGCTGGACGCACAATAATTATCTTTGTATTTTCTAGAAAGTTCTTTCTACCAAAGTCCAACTATAGTTTACACGAGAATAGCTCGATTTTTTTTTAAATTTTCCGCAGAGTCACATCCCCATGTGGGCTATACACATATGTATAAGTGTATTGATCATGCTAATGGGATAGGGATGAATTTTAGAGGAAATGTAGCTGCACTTGGGTGAAGGGATAGTGGAAAAACCATTTATTAAAAACGTATTTCAACATCCGGACGGGATTTTGAACCCTTAGCTCCCCGTCACCACCAAAACAGACCATATAAGGTTGACGCCTTAGCCACAAACCCATCGATAGGGGTTGAGGGTAGTAACAAATATACCCGCCTCAGTGGGCGTGGTTTAAGGCGCTGCTCTCGCAGTAGACCTGAGCCGATGACTGGGAGATTTGAGGTTTGAATCTCATTGAGATGTACTCGGGGTGGTTTTTTCCAAAATAGTTTTTCACTCTCCTTCTACACAAATGCGTACACACTTCCTCTAAATATAGCCTTCCCAATTCGTGAAATCACAAGCGTAATTAGTACCAAGCTTAAACGGTTAGTAAGACGCGATGTTAAAATAAAATAAATGTATATCAGTGGCATGTATTGGAGTGTTTCCAAACTAAGCAGAACTTTTTAAATATGCAGTTGAGATATTTTCTCAGCCAAGCACTCTCAGACCAAACATATGTAGGCTATGCTCCATACACCACACATGGGAATGACCACTGGCTGAGAGCATAAAGGTACAGTGCCAACTAACTTTACTTTCCATGGAAATTGGAATTAAACCTTGCCATACCACAATTTTGGTGCCATTTTACATTTATTTTGTAAATATTCTAACATATTCAAACTATGATGATCCAACTATAGATAGTTTGAATTTATGTGCGAGTGTAACAGCGATTTAAAAAGAGAGCAAATATTAAGTGGCCTCCCCTTTCCCAGCCAACAGGCAATCCAGCTAATATCAAGATTACACCGCACAGAGCGCCATCACAAAGACAATAGTTACACAGATGGGGAAACAAGTTAACAGTCGGGTCCCCTTTTCAGTCTTTTCGGGGTGGTTTCTCCTCTATCTGCCCTTCTGACCCACCTGCCACCCTGGCTGACTCCTCGAAGTTGCTTCTGCCTCTTTGCCTGCCCAGTTCACTCAAAACGTGGACTGTGTCATAGACGTTTGCATGTCAGATGTCTGTCTTTCACATGCCACTCTGTGACCGTTCTATTGAATACCTCATGGTTTTATAGGGAAACGATTCATCTCCAAAGAATAAGATATTTTTATATTTTTGGTATAAGCTAGTGCCTTTGTTTTGGAAACTCAACCGTCTTACCCAAGTGAAACGTATGAGATAGATGGTTAAAGGCAGTGGGTCCCCAACTAATTCTGGTGGAGGTCCGTTTTAAACACTCGACATACTTTCGTGGTCCGGCAAAACTTTAACAGAGACTCAAGTTCAAGCCCTAGAGGACGATACTAATTCAAAAACGTGATTTTCTCTCCTTTTAGTTATTTTACTTATTTATTATTGATGGCCTTTCGTATCTATTACCCGCCCACCACCGAAATAGCATCATTTCTTCTGTGTATCTCGTCATCAAGGTCCTTAAAAATGTATCTGCGGCCGTATGCGGACCACCGTCTGCCCTTTGGTGACCACTAGCATAAGGAAATGCATCAGCATTTGCCTGATCCGCTTCAGTATGTTCTAAGTTTCCACTCTCGCAATACATTAGACCGCCAATGACGAGGAGATCGGGGTTCAAATCTCTATTGGACGAATTGAGGGTAATTTTTCCTAAAGGGCTTTCCACTCTACTTCCACGCTAATGCGGATACATTTTATCTAATTTAACCTTAGCCACACCTAACCCATTAGCGTAAGGAGTACATAGTCGTCTAACTCAAACGAGCGGTAAGACGCGTTGTAAAAAAAGCTACTAGCCTGAACATAGGTAAGGGGTAGTGGGAGAGCACTCGCAGCCTACTGAGCCAGAGCCAGGGACTTTAGAGCATTAATATCACTTTCCCAGAACGATTAAGTGTTAATTAATGTTTACTGAAATCTTACATTTATTAGTATTCTTTAGCATTCATTCAACCCTCGTTTCCAATAGCATCAAGTAGGCTACCTTTTAGAATAATGAGCTTCAAATCTGAAATTAGAAAACAATCAAAACGAAAGAGTTTTTCAGGAAAGTTGAGAAATTATATACATACTTTTATTAATACTATTCTTTTCTTGTTGGATGAATTTCCAACTAAAGTGGTTCGAGTTAAGATTTGAACCTGTATGGTTTTTCTTGATGTGCTAACGCATGGCCGTTTTAGTTATAGGCCAGAGTGTTTAATGTGGCAACTCCGCTTATAGTGATGACATGAGGCCTTGCAATCTGCTGGTTCTTATGGAGAATTGTGTGAATATTTACTGTTTTCTTCATTTAAAAACTGATGAGTCACTTTGTACGATACCGACAGTTAATATAAACATGTTTTACGCATATCATTTAGCAAAAATACTTCAGAGGTTGAAAAATACAACAAATAAAGATGTAAATAATAATTTTAAAATAAATTTGCTGGGTAAGGATTATGTAGGCCTACCGTTCACAAACACGATTAGACTATTACGATAAAAATTACAAAAGGCACTGGCTCGATTAGAAAGAGCATTGATTATTGCACTAATCCAAAGATCCCGGGTTCAATGCTCATGTCCAGGTGTCCTTTTTTATCAACTATTTCAATCAAATTGACAGAGTTATTTAAGAATTGATTTGAACACTTACCAGCTTTGGTACATAGAATTTTGAAACATTACTTTGTAAAGAGTTCAACTTTTTTTTTACTTTTATGAATAAGAATTTTCACTGCGAAATTTATCATTCTTAAACTTGATGTAGTTAATATGATTTATATTTCCAAGTGTTGACGAAACCAAAGAAAATAGTTCATGCAAGGAATTGCCAGAGAAAAAGTTGCTGATTTTATGCAGCAGTGTCTTACTATCCATCGGATTATACGCTTATGTACTAATTATAATAATGAGATTAGGTTTGAGGAAGGTTATATTTAGATGAAGTGTACCCTTAATTGAGCAGAGGGAGAGTGGAAAACCATTTTGTAAAAACCCTCATTGGTACAACCGACTGAGATTCTAACCTCAATCTCCCCGTCATCGGCAGTCTAGTCTACTGCGTTAGTAGCGCTTAGTCACAATTTTCTTCTAAGACCTATTTGATAAGACAGTATATTATTAAATATTTCCGATATTTCAAGGCGTATAACCCGAACGTAGTGCTAAAAAAAAAGATAGCTAAACTGCAAAAAATCTTCTTGTTCTAAGACGCTTCTCTAAGTAATGTTTCCCACGCTTAAAATGTTCACTCTCCAGTTAATAAATAAATTTAATGTTTGACTCCTTTATTATTATTATTTTTTTATTTACTTAAGTTGTTAAATAATCGATAGCAAATCATCCTAATACGAGAGAACATTTTCATTAAAAGCACAAAATATATCGGTGGGAATTGGCTTTTCTCGTTAGGTGAGAAACTTTAAACGTGCTCAAATAAGATTTTAGCACTTGTCTTAGATTTTTATATTTATTGGCTCACGGTGACTGTTACAAAAACCTTTAGGTGGTAAATTTGCCTGTACAGTACATAAAGAATCAGTATATTAATACTAGTATAATAAAGTAGGCTATGAACTGTGAAATTTTTATTCTCTTGATTTTTATTGCTTAATTTAATATTTATAATCACTATTGTTTTACATATAGTTTCCATTCTAAACATCTAAATTATAACATCAGCACATGACTCTTACGCAGGACCGTTAAAATAAACACCTAGTAGGCCTATCCCCTAAAAGTTAAATTAAATCTAAACATTTACCTCTATACCCTGATCAGACTGCCAAACAATTTAACCAAGAGGAGATGAAAATACTGGAAGAATGGTTTTTATTCACTAATTAAGCATATATTTTTGCTTTTTTTCCTGCAAAGAAATTTCTTAACCAAGAATGGATCGTGTGTTTAGGTGTCTTTTCCACGTCCCTTCGCCTTTATAAAAAAAAAAGGTTCAAACCAAGGGACCATATATCAACTGAAGAGAAGATATCCATCTTGTTAGCACCAGGTTGAATGTTAGACATACTGTTGCACTGCATGAAGCAGCGATCTCCTTGCTGATTTGAAAGCTCATAATTTCTTCCCCTAGACTTTTAGTCCATGACACAAATGTTAGTGATAGTTTTACGACCCAAGTGTCGCCTGGTACCATAATACACCACTTGTGTTTGTAGGTCTGAGAAACGTCCTCTGAAGGACACTTTGCAGTCTAAGAGGAAGCCGTTAACAGTGTGGGATAAATTAAGTTTGGCTTGATTAAACATTAAAATTAATTCGGTGGCAAGAAGGTCATTAAAATTAAAAGGAGGAATACAAATCACATTTTTCATTAGGGTTTTGTGCCGATGCTAAGCACAATGTAAGGCTCAGCTAATTTAAATTTCAGCAAAATGTAGTCGAACTACAGCACTGCCTTGCTAATCCGAAACTTAAATTGTCAAGGAATTTTGGATTGTAAAAATGTTCGGATTATCAATAGATGATGAAAAAATGTATGACAACATTATCTATTAATTTATTGATATATTGCTATTTGTAAATTGGTTCTTATATATTTTATTTATTTGGCTTCGAAACTCATACCCATGTTTCCATGGCATTTTCATTTAAATCAAAATGGTAGACTTACCCACAGAATACTTTGTAGCATTTCTCGGCTGTCTAAAACTGCTCACTTCTCTCTTAGGCTTAACGTGTTAAGTTTTCTTTTGTTCGACAACGTTTTGAAATAAATACATGTAAAAACCAATTGTCAAGGTAAGCTTAAGAGATTACATCATTATGAACATCAATAGGGTCTGAGCCACGGACATAGGGAGAATACAATGGGAGAGGGTTGTTCAGAATCTTGAGTGCATGGCATGATGCTAAAACTTACTATTATACGCTTAAAAGAAGTAAATTGTTATTTTAAGCTGTCCGACACCCTAACTAAGCCAGATTGTGTCTATCTATTAATCTAAAAGTCCTGGGTTCAATTCCTGACATGGCCGAAAATCATTGGCGAAATGTGGGTTTCTCCTTTCTCAGTGATGAATTAACGGCCGGAGAGTCGGTGTTGTGCCTGATCTAGATTTAAGCTGGTTTTTAAGTCATGTGGTGATATAATCAGTCCGATCAAAAAATTCACTTTAAAGACCTGAAAAAAATTAGAAATATTTTATACAGTAATGGTTGAGCTTCAATTGTGTGGAAGGGGAAGGGGGTGAGGAAAGGAAAAAGATTAAAAAAATTAAATATATGGACTTTCTACCCTCCTATTCCCCAGTTAATGTTAAAGAATTGGATGTTCCTAAAAGCTATGGAGAGTGTTTTAAACTTACACTCTTTTAACAGCTATTTAGAATAGTTGCGCCCCCATAATTTTTTTAAATTTGGATACTCCTATAGGCGATTTGGAAAAGTCCTCCTTAAGCAATTTTTTTAAAAATCTTGATGCTTCTAAAAGCTATTTTAAGTAGTACTAATAAGATTTTTTTAAATAAATTAGATTACCTAGTATCTATTTGAAGGGGTCCTTACCCATTTTTTAAAAATTTTGAGTGGTCTAGGACATATTTTGAGTGTTCTTCGCCTATTTATTTTTCGAAAATAGGCGCCACTCAAAGTTTTTTGAAGTGGTCTTACATCAGCAAATTTTAAAATGTGATGCCCTTAGAAGACTTGGAATGGTCTTCACCTGTATTTTTTTTTAAAATTAGATGCCTTTAGAAACGATTGAAAGCGGTCTTCCGCCCGCCCGCCCTCCCCCCAACACATTTTTGAAAAGTGAATTCTTTCATAAGTTAAGTTAAGTAGTCCTAGCTTGGTTTTTTTACTACTATATGCTTATATAATCTATTTATTTCAGTGATTATGGGTATTTGTTTTAAAAATCGGATGTTTCTAGAAGTCAATTAGAGGGATACTCAATTGGAAGTGTTTTTTTGAAAACTAGATACCTGGAGAATTTATTTGGAGTGGTCCCTTCCTGGCAAATTTTTGAAAAGTGAATGCCTCTATAAGTTATTTGAAGTTTAAAAAATGCCATCTATAGGTTTAATATTAAAAACTTAGGAAAATTTTGGAGGGGGGGGGGAGCTCTATATACCCTCCATATTTACGCTCATGGTTGGAGGGATCCAAACTCGGGAAGGATTTGATTACTGAGTCCTCCAGACTAGCATGGGTTCAGATTAGCAAGACTGTAATGTATTTAAGATGTAGAGGGTGACATGGAGATAATTCACCCACACTATCTTGGAGAGAGGTTGGGAATCAGTGGAAGTTAAATGTGAAAGCACAACCTCTGCTCACCAGGACAGGATCTAAAATTATCCTTTCTGCTTATGTTAATTAAATAAAATCAAGTATCACAGCTCAGACCATTCGGTAACTGTTGTGGATAACTTAATTGGAATCCAATCTTGTTAAATCATTCAAATTGGAAGCATTTAGTGTTTTAAAATCATATTTACTTGAGAACTTGGGTTAAAAGAGTTTTCTAATTTATCATTTCATGTAAATCTTTTATAGCTATTTTATCGATAAATCCTGTGTATAAGAATAGGCCTATATGATAGACAAGGATAAGTTTTCTAATATTCTTATTGTTAATCTATACTTGTAAGTTAAATTTACTTTAGTTTTTTAATTCAAAATGATCGTTTTTACATTTACGTATTGAATGAGGTTAGGTTTTTCATAGTATTTTTATATTATTTTAACCCTGTTGAATATCCATAACTTCAAAAGAACCCCGTTGAATCACAAACACTTTATATCTTATCATACCTCTATATCTAAGCAACACTTAATACTCCCCGAAAGTAAGTTACCTGACATAAACCTTTTTCCAGTAAGTTTATCCCTACTATTTCTATCTACCTTTTCAATAGATAATAACTTATTAATATTCATATGATTTAGCACTGCGCGCTTTTACTCAAATAGGTAGTCTTCATAATACAAAAAGGCCCATAGACCATTGAAATACATTACAGGAATTTATTACATGACTCTTTGATTCACTCAAAATACTGTTCAACTTCGGAAAACTATTTTTGAGGAAATCTTAAATACAATATTTAATTTTGGGGTATACTTTTACTTATTTTAGTCCTTCCTTAGAGAAAATGTTCAAACCAAAATAGAAGCATATTATAAGCCTACCAACAAATAGTATTTGTTTGAGTGAAACGAAGCAAACCAAATGTATGTATTATTGGAATGTGTATTGATATTGCACATCCGTAACTATATTATTTTCTAAGATAACGCAACATAGCCCACTTCAGTGGCCACATGGTCTAAGACGTCACTCTCAAAATAGACTGGTCTGCCGATGGTGGGGAGATTGGGATTCAAATTCCTGTTGGGTGACCAAGGGTGGTTTTTTTTCACTCACTCACTCTCTCTCTCTTTCTCTCTCTCTCTCTCTCTCTCCACACGCAAATGAGGTCATAATTCCTCTAAATTCAACCTTACTCATCGTTAATATACTAACACCCACTTCGCTGGCCACGTGGTCTAGCGCGTTAATCTCGTGTTAGACTGGACTGCCAAAGACGAGGAGATCAGGGCTCGATCTCAGTTATTGAAGGTTTTTTACCTTAAATGGTTTTCCACTATCCTTCCACACAAACGCGGGTGCACTTCCTCTCAATTAAACCTTCCTATTCTCTAAACTATTAATACATAGGCGTATAACCCGAATGGTTATTAAGACGCATTACAAAAAAAAGTATATATATTATCGTAATTAGTATATAGACGTATAAGCAGAACGGGTAGTAAGCTTAAGACCTGGTGCTGAAAAAAAAGTAATCAAAAGACATCACATCTACTCTCGTGTATCCATTCACTGAAACATATGATCAGCAAGACCATACATATAATGAGTTGTTGTCAGCTTTTGTAGTAAAAACTACCACAACAAGCAATATTTAAATATATATATATATATATATATATGTCTTTCTTTAAACCAGTTTTAAATCTTCTGCTATATGTTAGTTCCCACCTCTGCTATATGTTAGTTCCCACCTCTGCTATAGCAAGTGAACTTATGTAAATGGTTCCCCTCCCGCCTTATACAGAGATATGGAAGTGTCTCCTCTAAATTCTTCTGTAATCATTTTTAGTGCATTAGTGTAAATATGCTAATAGCTAATATCTCGGATGGGCAGTAAGATGTGGAACAAGTCAAATAAAGAACAACATATTTTTTAAATGTCTAATTTTCTTTTTAATATTCAACCCCAATAAAAAACCTCACACTAGTCTGTATGTCTACTGTGGTAAGAATTCAGGGTTTGACTCTCGGTTTTTATCGAATAAATTATCAATGGTAATAAATAGGTTTCCCTTTCTCAGTAATGAACTAATTACTGGGGACTTATTTTTCTAAAAAGTGGGTCACCACCCATCTGGGACAAAACTATCTTAATTACAGCAATGGGTTTGGGATAAGGAGGTTATAAATGATTGGAAATGCACAGTACATCAGGCTGGGGCTAGAACCTTGACCTCGACACAGGAAAACCTACCATAATCCACGTGCCCACCAATTCAGGTATATTTGATGCTTTTAAAATCATTAATGAATATTTAAAATATTAAAAAACGGATATTTTCCCAGATTTTGTATTTGTGTTAGCGAAATACTCAAAGAAATAATAATAATAATAATAATAATAATAATAATAATTGTATGTATAAACTAAAACTAAACTATAATCTTTAGTGTGATTATAACACAGCAAGCCAGATGGTAGTATATAAGTATTTCAGAAAATCGGACCAGTCAAATATGTCTCGTGGGCCGTGAGTTTGCAAACACGGTTCTAAGGAGCCAAGCTCTCACATAACTAGATTACTCTTGTAATAGGAAGGCATGCGTTCGTAACTCAATCTGATCCATTGTGAGTAGTTTTCTATGCAAGAATATGAAAATGTATACACGCATACGAAAATCAAATGTAAACTAACTGCACCACACAATGTATATATATATATATATATAAGTAAGAGTATACTGAGTTGTATAGTTGGATAGTTTAAAATCGAGTGAATACTAGCCTTGCCATGACCCACAACAGTTAGATCGGGTGGAAAAAAATCTGGTTGCAAAGCTCAGTTAACCGTTATGCTCCTTGCTGAACATTGATCTTCTTTTTTTAGCAACATATTTTTATAACAGCGTCTATTATTTAATTTATGCCTATTTGTTGAACTTTGATTATCTTTTTTCCATAGGTTTTTTTAATATGTATATTAGTTAATAATACTCTTCAGTGAACGGTAATCCTATTTTTTATGTATTTCTGTACCAGTATTATCAAGGATAGGTTGCATAAAAACTACCAAGCCATCCGTTCTTCGACAACCGCCAGAGATCCATGATGGGAAGATTTGCAATGCTAGTAAACCAAATACGTGATTTTATATCGGCACATTGCTTTGAAGTTGCTCACTAATAAATGTTTTAAATGCATTTTAAAAAAGGAGACTTTACCACTTATAAAAACATTTGTGGAATATTTTTAATATGATTTTATTGAAGTGAACCTACTAAGAATACCGAATATATTTGCACGTGAATTATAGCATAATTTAATCTAATGCGCCTAATTATCTTAAGACAGTTTCCATTTAGACTACACCATAAACCCTCTTTGTAACCGTAAATAAATTTGGTAGAAAAAACACGGATTCAAACCAGTCTCCCTTGGAAATATTATCAACTACTCTAACCAAAAAGCCAAGAAGAATGGTATTAAACGTGAATCACAACAGATTTCATTTTAACTATAGCCAGATTTATGAGTTACAGTGAAGAACGTGCATCGTCATTTCTCACTTTCTAAAATAAGGGTAGCATACATATTGCGTTTTTTAGTATTTACGATAATTACATAAAAAAAACTAGCAGTAAAGAAGAGGACAAATTGTAAAATATCCCCCCAGACCCGAGTTGCAGTTTTTAAAGTGACAGTGAAAGCGAACTTGTCCTATTTCTGGACCGCGTGAGGGTTGCAAAGAGGCCTCATGGTTTTTCTTTTATTGGAGAGAAACTCGTAGCTACACAATCAAAGAAATCGGACGTCTCTTAAACACTCGCGATCACACGGTCATACGGCTCAGACGTGAGTTAAGCACTCGCAAAGTCACTCCAATTCAACTTTAATTATTTATATATTATCAATTTAAATTACCAGAACAGAAGTTTGGAATGTATTAATCCTAGTTATTGATTTGTGATCTTTAATTTATGCCATCTTCCATTTAAATCAAAACCATTCTTATCGTTGGTAAGGAACGCGACACTACCTGGCGCCCGAACACAACATACTTAAATATTTAAATCTATCGCTGAGATATAAAATGACGGACGGGAATCCAGGGTGATCAGATCGTATAATAATCCGGTCAGGATCCGAACCAAGGATGCCGGGAATAATATTACCATGTGCCGTTAGATAAGTTTTATCAAATAATGGTAATAAAAGTGGGGAGTATAATATGTGGATATAAAACAAATCTCAATTCAAATTGGGTCTAATAAAAAATAATAAATGGTAATTTTCAAAGTAATTTTCTAGTGAGTGTTGTTAATAAAAAAAAAACGTCAACCGTGCATAATCGCTACTACTATGGCGTTGAAGTAACGAAAGATCTAACAAAAAGTTAAGGACTGCAACGTGAGCTAGCGTTAAGTCAAGCAAGCGAGAAGCAAGGAAGGCAGGCAGGCAGGCAAGCTATCCGGTCAGTCCGACACTAGACTTGGGGCTTATTACCCTGTCTAGAGTCCCCTCAACCCCGCCCCCCCTTCCTATCTTCCTTTCCAACTAACAAGAGAGGGGGCATCACCCCCCACGAGCTGGCGCCAGCACCTTACCTCTAGCCTCCTACAAACAAATAAATAATTTGATGGGAGGAAGACTAAGGGGACCAAGGGGACCAAGGGGACCAAGGGGACCAAGGGGGAGAAAGGGTGCAAGGTGGGCTAGAAAGATCAACATTGTTTACCTTACTAGGTGGCGTCTGAAGGAATGTACTCATTCCAACAGCTGGGATCACGCCACTTAGACACAACGGATAATTGGACATTTTTATTGTATGGACCAAAAAATAGAAATACTTTTGAATCTGATAGATTATTTGGTTGATTTATAAATAAAACCACAAATGTTTTTTGAACAGCTCTTAGCGTTTATAAATTAGTTTATAATTAGGCCTCTTCCAGTGAAAGGATACGGGTCTCTAACTCAATTCTTCCGAACATAGTCCCCCCTTACACTACCACGGAGTTTACACCAACAGGTTATTCAATACCTAGTATAATTCAATATAGGTTAACTTTATATTAAAAGGTTTTTTTTGTCCCCACGTTTCACTACCCTTTTGGGTTACGCATATGTCTACGGTAGGAGTGTAGGTAAGTGAAAGCTAGCCTACTCTAACAGATATACTCTCATGCATCCATTCGCCAAACTATATGATCTACAAGATCTTATGTTGATTTGTTGTTGTTACTTTTGGCAGTAAAAACTTACACAACAAACAATCTATTATAATTGTGTTTATTTTAACTGTTTAGCATATTGTGCAAGCTGTCAGTTACCACCACTCCTAAGGCGAATGGAATTTACTTGCTACACCTATGTATTGAAGGGGAAGTGTATCCACACATGAAATGATAGAGATCGTTAAACTATTTAGGGAAAAAGAACTCAGGAGACCTAACTAGGATTCGAACATTATCTTCACGCAATTGGCAGTTCAGTCTAATACGAGAGTGACGCCTTAGAACATTCACTCACAGAATCGAGTATTTAGGTACTAATTTTTGTGGTTTAGTTATTTCATATTGTATTTGTAAGTTACAGTTTTTTTAAGTGTAATATTACCGTAATTCAGTCATTTGAGCAAATACATAATTATATTCGCTAATTGCTGTAGTACCCAGCGTTTGTCCGTAAGAAAAGTTTTTAGTTAATTGGTTGTAATTAATTAAAATGTATAATCCAAATTTTAAAATTACGTCTTCAAAGTGCACATGTTCATGCACCGGGAATAATCATTTTTAAAGTTTCAGACCTCTGTGAGTGGTAGATAGGCAATACTCATTACAGACAAACAAACTCTTTGGCGTGGCTCTTATACCTGTCTACCTGACAAATTGAAATCATGTACCACAGAGAGAAGTTTTTTACATAATTTTTGGAAATTTAGAAAGCCCTCATTTCACCAAATTCCATTTAGAAATGTCAAATATTTTAGATGTATCGGGGTATTTCAAGTAATCCCACATTTTTTAAAATTTCCCATTTCTAATTAAAGTAAACAGTGGTTTGAGCGAGATAAGGCAACTAACTAACAAACTGAGAAAGAGAGACAACATTACATTTTTATATAGTTAGAAGGATAAAAGTAAAAAAAGACCTAAGTGCACGTCCATTAGCTTACATACATTATTCTAAATAATTTGACATCTTAATGGTCTTTCATTTGGGATCCTTTCGCAACAACAATCATGTAGTCTAATATTTCAGGCTCACATTATGTGTGGTAGCAAAAACTATTGTTTCCAAAGAACGTTGGTTAATATCAAGTTTCCGCCTTCCATATTTGTTGGTTCTTTAGATATCCGAATAGGTAGTCTGTTCCCCATAGGAGTAGTGGTAGCTGACAGCTAAAATATGTTAAACGGTTAAAAGAAAAACATAATTAAAAACAAATTGTTTATGATGGAAGTTTTTACTTTTAACAAGTTACATCAAATCAACATATGATCTTGCAGGTCATGTGGTTTGGTGAAAGGATATGTGAGAGTAGATCAGGTAACTTTAGCTGTCACTTACCTACACTCCTACTGTAGATGGGGTATAGTCACAATGTCTTGTGTGTCAGGCTTACTATGGATGTAAAAAATAGTCTAAGATGCACACCCTAAGGATTTCCCTGACTACGTATTTAAAGCTTAAATTTTGTTGTTAATAGTTGAGTTTAAAATTGCGCTTCCCAGTGGTCACGCAGTCTAAGGCATTAGACTCAAACTTTTTTTTTTTTTAGCACCGCGTCTTGCTACCCATTCGGGCTATACGCTCATGTAGACCGACTATTTACTATAGTGGTTATTTGTTTATTCTGGTGTATAAGCTGCCTTTTAATGGGAGAATACTTATATCGGTATCACCGGTGGCTGGTGATGTAAAAACTAGGATGTTCACAAAATAAAAATTGTATTGATGAATATTTTGCAAATATATACATATTTAGTTTGATTTTATCAAGACAACACCAACATAAAAAATTGGCCTATATGGAATTTAATTAAATCAACATGGCACGTGCGTACGTATAAATAGGCATTGACATATTTATGTAGGCCTACATAAATATGTACGCAGAGAGTAGCTGTTAAATCTAATTACCACAACCAGTAAGAGACAATCCATCCTACTCGCTTTAATGTGTGGAACATTGTCTATGACTTGATGAGTGAAGTCTTTAAATTAGCTAAAAGAGTATTTTTTAAATGAAATTCACAACCAGTGTACTGAACCTGTTTCTATTATTTGAAGGGTACAAAGGAAAAAGAGGCAAAGCCACATATTGCGTCGTGTTCATCTTTGAAAAAACATTACAATAAAAATTACAATTTTCTTTAAGTTAGTATAAATTTTATAATATAAATAGTTATATTCTATATGTAGCAACACAAGGCTTAACCAAAGTATCTTATATATTTTTAAAAACTTCACTCTAGAGCTAGCAATAAAAATAGAAACAAATAATTTATACGTTCAAACTACTTGCTTACCTACCCTCGATTGAATGGTAACTGGGTTCATGAGGGTCAGAAATGGATCAGCTTGAATTGCTTGACTCTCAAGGGTTGTGGTAAGGGTGAGATAGTTTAGACATCAAAATGTTCACAGCAATATATGTGTACATTCCCCACGCTAAATACCCATTAGTACTTCAACTTAAACAAATACTTCTAGCGCTCACACCGTGCTGCCAAACTGTACACAAGAACTATCCCTAGCTTTCACATACGACACAGTTGCTAACATTACACCAGAAAAGAGTTAATTATAATAGAAGAACGTGTTTAGGGTAATAACTAATAAATTATCACATAGATTTATATACACTAATTAATTATTTAAAAATAAAGTCATACATAATTATAATCAAAATATAGAGTGTTCATATACACGAGCCACCATTGATTAGTCTGAATATTTATCAAATCGTATAAAGATGTAGAACGTTAATGAAACACGATTAGCCTAGTAGTGTGAATACAAAACAACCAATACCAAATATAGTCTCACCTTGGATATAAGATGAAATATATTCTGTAATTACTGTTTTATTTGTAGTTGATTTGTCAATCAAGTAAGATAGAATTAGATATATCTAAATGTAATATGAAAATACAACGATTTATCACACGGCTTAAGATTCAATTTTATTGGATGTTAATATTTTTTAAAAAACTATGAGTTAAAAAAACGTCCAAGTTATATCCATGAGAAAACTCAGTACAATCGATACTGTTTTTAGGCATGATTGAGCAAAAAAAAAAAACACATACAATATTTTAATTTTCATACATTAAAAGGATTCGAGGAGATTTAAGATTGAAAACCATTTTACAACCACTTTTATGAGCACGTGGACCAAAACGTCAGTATAGTCTTGTCTAGTTTGTCTATAGCAAAGTGGTCAAGGTTCGAATCCTGAACGGATGTAGTGTTGTGTTTTTTTGCTATATCGCTTCTCACTCTCCCTCCCTCCCTTTAATTTCTACCTTCGGTTAGGGTAAATATGTGAATAGTTCTATTAATTAGTAGTGCAAGCAGTACAATACAAATAAATTAAAACACTTTATTACTAATAGAAATAAACATTAAAGTGTATATGGTCTATAATTATGACAACACATTAGCGGATACGTGGCTATTAATCAAGTAAATTGATTGAATCAACATACATGAACACACTTGCCACCACGATTATATTTTATGGCTAGCTATCAAACGGTTTGACATTGGAGCTTAGCAACAATGTTGTTGAAACAGTATGCTACTGTGTATTTGGAATAGGCGCTATTTGTCTTCTCTAAGTATTTATCTTTAAGTCACGGTGCTAAGTCAGGCGATAAAGAAGTGTCGGAAATCTGACATTTGAACTTTTATAGGTCATTTCGGTCACTCAATGTGATAATGCTTTCAACTGTAATCTTAGGTCATCCAACCATTAAAACTAACGTGGTGATTAAAAACCATCGAGGAAAAAACTAAGAAATAAAAATTATATGACCGAATCGAGAAAAAAACAACTTTAGTCGAGTGTAATAACTCATTAAATTCTAACACATAAATCTTTCATGATGAAGTACACATTACACTTAATGTCAAAATAGTTGGAAAGAGTTTAACGTAGCATATGATTGGAAAATCAATACTTATTAATTCTATTAATACACAAGACATCTTCTAAGCCTGTTGGTAGATCTTCAAATATGTATCTTGATTTTTATAAAGAACTTATTTCTAAGTCTCTTCATGACAGGTTGGTTATAGCAATACTATCAGCCTTAATTTTCCACTACGTCTATCTGTTCAGGATATATCCATAGATGAGAATTCCTCTAATGGGATACAGAGGAGGAAGGAAGCATTTTAGAGGTAATGTACCTGAATTTGCTTGGAAGGAGAGTGGGAAACCATTCAGGAAAAAAACCCTCAATAGACCTGACCAAGATTTTATCCCTGACTATTCCATCATTAGCAGTCCAGTCTAACACGAGAGTGGCGCCTTTGACAATTTGGCCACTGAAACGATAACCTTCAATGGTAGACACAATTAAGGGTAGATTTTGATAGGTTTGGTTAGCATATAGCAAGGGCTGGCAACAGGTCGATCGTGATCGACCGGTTGATTTCGCAGCAATTTTAAGTCGATCACATAAGAAAATTACATCATCACGAAAAGGCAAGCTTACCTTGCTTGGTTCCACTATGGTACAGCCTATAAGATAGGGCCATACTGTAAACCGTCAAGGTAACCTTTAAGGGTAAATGGAGTGTACATTCTATTTATTTTATGTATTTTATACAAAGTCAGGCACATAAGTATTGAAGGTAATATTGACTTTAAGGAATAAGTACAAGTTGTATAGAAAAAAGAAGAATTAAAAGTAGAGTGGCGAAACGAAGGGGGATCGCGGGACCTTTGATGAATGTATAAGTTTATCGGGGCCCTAAAAAGGTTGCCAATCCCTGGAATATAGTAATCAATATCAGTATATAAATACATTATAATGATTAACTAAAACACGTATTTTATTGTAATGTGGTGTTTTTTCCGCTAAGATCAGTATAATTTAATTTGTATGCATATTATTTTTTATATACTTTTTTGGTCTAATATGTTTTCGTGGGCTCGCTATAATTTCCCCAAATTTAAGTTAGTTTTTTTAGCTAATCGAGAATTACGAAAATGCTTATGGACAGTTATTATACATACCGACACCTTTATAAAATTGTATTGAAGAAGTAACTACGCACACTGATGTTCACGCTGACCAAGGTGTCACTATCTTCAGGTATGGTTTCATGGTTACGGCGAGGTCTAGTTTTTGACGCTGAGCCTGGTCCAATCAGATAGTTTTTCCTAGAAAGGTTTACCACCGTTGGTCCACGCATATGAGAGTGTGGTATCCGTTTGAATATGAAGGGTACGGGGGGAATAAGGGGAAGTGTATGTATAGTATAGGGCTTCACTCGATTATACTTACATTAAAGAACAAAACTTCTTTACTAACAAATAAAACTTGGTCCTCCAATACACAACTCAAACCCCATAAACCCATTAACCGTCAAATTAGATGAGTGTTTTAGAGTTTGAGCAGTGATGCTCGTTTGTTAGGAAAAATCCGTGATATTCTTACCTATAAATAATTACGTAAGAACTAAAGTAGAACTTTAGCGACGAATTAAGATGCGATGGAGCGAGCAAAATTTTCACTTTTTAAAAGTTTTTATAGCTAAAAACATTTAGGCCAAATCAAATATAAACTAGTTCACTAGATACTTTTAGCTAACAACAAATAAAAACTAGTTCACTAGATACTTTTAGTTAACAACAAATATAAACTACTTCACTAGATACTTTTAGCTAACAACAAATATAAACTAGTTCACTAGATACTTTTAGTTAACAACAAATATAAACTAGTTCACTAGATACTTTTAGCTAACAACAAATATAAACTCCAACAGTTATTTTATATTTTTTCACAAGTAGAGTAAAATTGAAAATTTATATTTTAAACTTTTTTTAAAAGCACCGCGTCTTACTACCGGTTCCAGCTATGCACTTAAGTACTAATTACGCTAATGGGTTGGAATTGTCAAGGTTGAATTTTTGAGGAAGTGAATCCATATTTGCTTCGAGGGAGATTGGAAAACCATTTAGGAAAATACACTCCCAGTTCACCCAACCAAGATTCGAACCTCAATCTCCCCGTCCTCGTCAGTTTAGCTCAACATGAACCTAGCACGTTAGCTAGCCACTGAGGTGGGTATTTTTTTTAACTATAATATTCATGGGGGGAGGGGGGGAGATGGGATATTAAGGTGAGATGGAAGAGAACGTGAGTTAAGTCAAGTATTGTTTGAATATTTTATAGAAAAAAACTTTGATGCATTTAGTTTGATTTTAGACACATTGTAATCGTACTTGAGTATTTATTATGATATTCTGGCATTAGATAATAACTTTTAATTGTTATTACAAACAGTTTCTCATCAAATTCCATTACGGTCATGACAAATGTTAAAGAACTTTTGAGATAACTGTGTGTATAGAATTAAACTAAACGTATTTACCGAAGCAATGTAGATACGAGTATTAATTTTGAGATAAAAACTTTTTTTTTTGTGATAAAAAACCACACTACTGGCCTTAAATTACGTTACCTTTGCCATAATCTGAAGGGTTTGAACTTATCGTACTGACCAACTAGATTAAAAATATTCTGGTTTGAATCCATATTTTTATGGATTCGAGTGTCTTAGAAGCGGTATATCTGTTACATGAGCTATCAATAAGCTAGGCGCCAATATAACCATTACCAAATATTCACAAGACAATTGGGCTGAGCAAGTCAATTTAGTACGGGTAGTCTTAAGTATACAACCTGGTGGAACCCGTGAAAATGTTTACAAGTACAGAGCTAGATTTAGCGTNGGTAGTGGTAAGACATGGCTCCAAAAAAAATTTGACAGTAGAAACACAGTGATGTGATATGTGTGAAAAAAAAAAAAAAGCAATACTTACTCAGCTGAGATTCGAACCTTGTTTATTGCGAGTCTGACACTTCAGACTGGTTGTCGCCATGGCGCCCGCTAATCCATTTATGTGCGCTCACAACTGACCACTCTACCTTTTCACTTGAGAGCCCTCTCACCTTACTGATAACATCAAACTTAGGTAGGTAATAGAGATTGAACCAGACGTTTTATTTTGGCACGGTAACCTGGAGTACAGTACTGATCCTAATTTCACTGTAGCCAAGTGAATAATTCATAAAACCACACTTCAAAACGTTTTATAGTTTAAGCGCAATCTTGTATCTAGTTTCCCTGTTTAATCGTAGGTGAGAAGGTTCCTTAAGTATAGTACTTACAAAATGTATTTTAGTGATGGGGTGTGAGACCAAACCATAAACATCATCCATTCAAAATACAAATATCGAATATTGTTTACGAGCATGGATATAACATCCTACTCTCCCATAGATGAGAAATTGGCCAATTAACTGCAGTGCCAAAGATCACACTGGCTTTAAACCTAAATTAGCATTATCCATTTGAGTATGATTAGCGCGCAGGGAAATGTGAACTTCTTGGACAAATCGGATGAAAACTACTTATGATGTTCATTTTTAAAAATCCTTTTTGTTATTAATTGTCTATTTTTAACACCACGCCTCACTTCCCATTTTGGCTATGCACACATTTAATCATTATTCCATTATGCTAAGGATGAGGATGTTTGAATTCAGGAAGAGGTGTATCCTCAAATACGCAGAGGGATAGTACGAAAACTATTTTTGAATGAAAAAGTAATTACCCCCAACTGGGATTTGAACCCCGATAACTCTATTATCAGCATCCCAGCCTATTGCAAGAGCGACATCTAGGACCATTCTGCCATCGAAGCGGGTTAATTAATTTTACTTCCCAACAATTTTATATTGATAAAAGAAATTCAACATTCACATGGTTACTAACAAAAGTAGGACACTTTTCAAATAGTTGAATAAGAAATATTCATCGACTTATAATAAATCGTTGTATACGAGTATAGAGTCTCACTTAAATCGATTTTCTTTTATTCATAAAAAATGGCCCAAACTTTTTTCGCTACTAGTTCATGTATCTAAAAATCTAAAAATACTGCAGTACTTTATTCGAAAAACAACGTAAATTAAACTTTATCTTTTGAAACTTGAATTTGACTACATTTAAGTTTGTCTGTACTATTGAATCAAATTCGACTTTTATTTGGTTCCAATTTTATTATTGTAATGAATATTATAGTAGTCCTATTTCTCACTAACAGAATAAAAGAATGTAATATCTCTACTTTTTACATTCATATAGACAATCAAAGTAATTGATGCTAAAATAAATAGAATTTGTGAATAACAAACAAATATGGCTACCACAAGGCATTTCAAACATGAAGATGATTACAGAAGCAAATTATTTTCGTCCGCTTTTATACTGGCGTTTAATTGGCTACATCCTCTCCTCGCATTCTCATTGGCTGATATGTCTCAACTTCATTGATTATCTATAATACACTTCATGCATAATGTGTGAGGACATAAAGTCAAATAAACTTTATGCATTGTGCACTATTCACTATTCACAATGTATCGATTATAAACGCCATCATTGAAAATAATGCTTCTCAACATATTGTGTCCTGTATGCTATAATATACACCATTCGCTATTTGCTATGCGTTATGCATGAATGCAAGCCCATACTTAGGGCTTAGACCATGTGACCTTACGTGGGTGCTGGCGTTCTTACCATTTAGTGTATTATTGATTTTTGGTTCATTATTCTGTTTGGATCTTATTTCGATGTCAAAATAAAGCAGGTGGGACATTTGTATGTCAAAATGAATATTGTAAGACACCCATTCGAAAAGGTTTAGTGTTTCCTAATTGTAAACTTAGCTCTGTTTCTATAAGTTGAAGTAATACTTGAATCCTGTTCGGGTGAACTAAACGTGACGATGATTATACATATTGTGAAAGTTAACGTATTTTCCCCATTTCTTCTCCAAGCGAATGTCACCCACACTGGTGGTCGCATGGTCTAAGGCTTCAAGATCACAGCAGATTTGCTAGTGACTAGTTCGAGACTATTATCTCAACAGGGTGATACAAAAAGAGTTTTCAAAATGGGGTTTATTCCTCTGGTTTACCTATTCCTACTTCCCGCTATTGTGGTGGCTTTTCCTTAAAATTAACTTCCTATGTCCTACTTAGTAGACTAGGCCATTAAATAACCCACGTGTTACAATGTGAATGATAAAATTAAAAGATAATGCTGATAAGATTTTCGTAAAATTCACCTTATTTGTCATTTTTATATAAATTTTTTTATAACAATCAAATTACAACCATTGGATTTTGTTAAAGTTCAATGGAAATAGCATACCTACATACATACATATTACATACATACATAGATACATACATATTACATACATACATAGATACATACATATTACATACATACATAGATACATACATAAATACATACATACATACATATTACATACATACATAGATACATACATAAATACATACATACATACATACATACATATTACATACGTACATACATACATACATACATACATACATACATACATACATATTACATACATACATACATACATACATACATACATACATACATACATACATACATACATA
>CABFWB010000382.1:278332-297486 GCA_902151455.1 Timema bartmani | reverse complement strand
CCCTTGTTTACTATCAGACTGAACTCAGCAGCGTATCAAGAAGTTTTGACCCTTGTTTACTATCAGACTGAACTCAGCAGCGTATCAAGAAGTTTTGACCCTTGTTTACTATCAGACTGAACTCTCCCACTTATTAAGAAGGTTTTCCCCACGTATCAAAAGGTATCCACTTGTTTATTAAGGTGTGTACTCTTCAACACCTCAAAAAAGTAGATGAGCCTATTAAGTCATACCTCTAACACCACATTAAATTTAACATTAATTAATTTATCTGACTCTACTAGCTAACGCTAGAAAAAGTTATCATGTTGTATCTTTATCTAACTTGGAAAGATTTCACGCTTCAGGGAAGCACAATTACTTTCAGTCATTTACATGTAAGATTGTGTCTTTTTCTTCATCTAGAAACATAATATTACCTTATGTTAAATTGGAAACAAAAAACAAATTATATAGCACTTTTAAAAATCTACATTATTGAATGTAAAAAAGTTATTTTAACTAATTGCCAGTAATGACTTTGTTAAAATTGTGATAAATAGCATTTAATGCTATTAAACGTCGTCTGAGGAACTTGGGCCAACCTTATGTTGTTTGATTGACAAAGTCATGGGTCTAACCTGTTTAGGCTCTATTTCAAACAGCAAAATGTTTTATGCTAAGATTTGTTGCTATCATGTTATATTATTGTTAAGTAATCGTTTTTAAAGAAAATAATAATAATAATAATAATAATAATAATAATAATAATATTCTCATTAGTCAATAGTATAAATTGATGTATGTCTGTGTAAATATGACATAAGAATAAATGCGCTATGGTATCTCGCAATAGAATGGACTGCCGATGATGGGGAAATAGGGTTTGAGCCTGGTCGACGGTATTGGAGGTGGTTTTTCCTAAGGTGTTTTCCACTCTCCTTCCACGCTAATTCGGATACATTTCCTTTAAATTCACACTTCCCCATTCCTTACATATTAGCATAATTAGTTCATATGGTTCAAACCCAGCTAAGGTCATCTAATTTTTCTAGAGCGATAAAAATCCGTAGCACAGCTTCCTTTGGAGGGGAAGTAAAGGTATGTGAAAAAACTTTTCCAGGTAAAATTAGTAGGCCTTTTACTATTGCTCAAATAAACTCTCTTGTGCTGATATACACAATCGGTTCACAAAGTGCATGCTAAATACCTCGAATAAATAAAAAAAAAGCTCATACGAGTACAACACAAAATGGGAAATTAGATGCGATGAAAAAAATTTAAGAACTAAATCTATACTTTATATTCTATTTAAATCTACTGAATATGAAAAACAAAAATATTAAGATTAATTTTTTCTCCCATCTCTATTATGGTTATTTTTGAATGGTCATACACCAAACTCTTAATGGATAAGGATATAATCTTTAAAAATTATAAATTAACTCTTATAATATATATTATATTTTCTTATTAAACGATATTAATCACAGTATAGCTGTCATAGTTTATTTTTAGTATTTATTTTTGACATAAATAATTGAAATACTTTACCTGCTGTTTCGTATCTTAATAAAGGACACGGCTTACATATACTGTATATTATTCTAAAATATAAAAAGGATTATGATTTAAATAGGAGTTTAAGAAGAAATACACCGTGCATGCAGATTTAAATAGTACAAATTAGGATGTTGTGTGTGTGTTTATTACTTTTTTTTCGTTTTATGTGGTCAAGTTTATGTGAAAATAGGATATCTTTGGGTAGGCCTATGAAATTTATTGTTGGCTCACTTTGTGTTATATTGTTAGTATATCTATGGATATTTTAACGAATAAAGATTATTACCAACAAAATTTAACAAATGTGAATCAACTATGTTATGCACTAAGTTCACTTTTTAGAGGGTTTGCTGAAGCGCCAGCGTATAATTTATATTTTCTCTTGATATCAAATCCTTTTTTTTCGGTAGCGCGTCTTACTACCCGTTCAGTTTGTATGCTCATATCAAGCTCTATAATAATAAATGTTATCATATTAAACACTGGAATATAATATTTTTATGTAATTTTTAAGTGTTATAGCCTGAATAATTAGAGTTGCTCGTATTTAAACTGTAACAGTTAATTTTAATACAAGTCTATTTAAAAAACGAGCATTTTTCTAAAAAGCCCCTTTAAAAATTAAATATCCTTGGATTAACTCCTAGAGTCAGCATACTATTATTTAGCTGCTTCTTCCTGGACATAGCAAGGGACTTCAAACCTCCTGTTCGAAATTTTAATAGAGTACCAATAAGTGATTTATTTATGTTTAGTATTTTGCCAATAAATAAATATCCATAATTTTAAAATAAGTAATTTATCAGATTAAGCTTTATTTAAACATACTTTTTTGACAAGCAAACAAAAAAAAAACCATTATTATTGCAAGACTACAGTGTATGCAATGCGTTTTAAAGGTAAAAATATCGGCTGATAAATCTAAGTAAAAGGATATTTAATTATAAGTAAAAAAGATGTATTCCATTGTTAAGGAACGGAAAGTATTTTTAATTTTAATAAATATAGGCGATATTTTTCCATAAAAAACATATAAAATATGAATAGTAGCCATGCAATTTTTCTGTTATAAATTATTTGTTTTTGAGCTACATCTAAAACAAAATAGTTCACATTTTTACTAAGCCAGGCTTACACAAAGGTTTTAAGGGTTACTTATTTGAATCAGACAGTGCCTGAAAGCCTGATTAATTTGCTTAGAATTATAAGTACATTCTTTTACTCATATAGAGTATACTAATACGATCCTATTGATAAGGCTAGAGGTTTTTCGATGCGATAGTTCAAATTAGTTTCTATTTCATGTGCTTTTAAATTTGATGTTAAATATTCCAACTTTTTTTTTAATGTCCTGTGCCTGTTAGAAGAATTATGTCGACTACTGCTGAGTTCTACTTGCCGTAGTTGGGGCTAAGATTATAAATGAAGCTTTATACACCGTGTCAGCCTGTTCATGATCCTATTGAATCGACACCTTGATAGGCCAACCGCCAGCTGCCAGCCTTACAAGGTTTCATGGGATGGGAGTTAGAAACTACCTCCCTTTTCTCCTGTCTCATCCTAGTGTGTGCCATTTAATATCGCTTCGTTGGTTCTTTTTTCTACCATGGGTGTCATCCTTCTTTCTGGTTGGTGCTTACTATGTCCCCCGGCTTCCGCTTCACGAAGATTCAGTCATTGCTACCTATCTAACTTGGTCATAACCAACGTACGAAGATTAGCACCAGCATATAAAAACTTCCTAGGTTTCATTAAAGGATGGCCCACAAGAGAATCTAGCCCATATTTTTCAAACATTGGGCCGTCAACGAACGCCTAGGCAAAATAACTCCCCTTTTCATCATTATCATCATATGCATGGAAAGTAATAAACTAAGTGGCCCGTTACAGTTTATTTCCACCGTTTTCTTGGTCCGCCTTGGTTCTTGGTAAATAGTATAGTATTAATGTTGGGATTTTGTTGGAATTCATCCTTTCAACGCGTTGCTACCATTTATTTATATAATTTTGTGGATGGTTTGTAATGAATTTAGCTCTTAATTCTCTCAAAATATCTTCATTTTTCGATGGTCAATTATTGTGCATATTGCCTTGAGATGGATCATATAATATAAAACTAATATTAGGCCATCGTAGACCACCAGAGTTAATGCTTCCATTTGCACGACTATTATCAACAACAAATCAAATAACTTCAGGATCTAATAGGATATATATCGTGAAGTTTCAACCACACGTACGACTTAAAAACAAACTTAGCCTATGCTATTAAATAATAATACATATCTCTAGCGCCGAAATGATTGATACATAATTGAATAGCAGGTTGAGCCCGTAAGGTATAATCTCGTTTTCCCTTAATATATAAGACTAAGGCTATCAATGACCTGATATAAGGAAAATATTATAGTTTGGATACACATTTTACCGAATTAAAGTAGTAAATAGCAAAGTAAGGAACCAATCACGTTGTACTAATGGGGTATCTATTTATTCTGTATTTAACTTTATTAAGATTTAATACCCACTAAATAAATATTCTTATATAAAATCTTAGAGTCTAATTAATAATTATATATATATTTATAAAGTGATTAAATTGAATATGTATTCCATATAAAGATGTGTCAGATTATGACGATTACAGTAAAATCACTAGATTTATTTCTCAGAATAAGTTGAGATATAGCAGCAAAGCACGTGGTGGAAATCCTAAGAATCTCTTTTTATCATGATATATATCTCAAACAAATTGAGATTCATATAGCTTAGTGTCTTAATGGACAAGGACTTACCCTACATCTGTTAATAAATCTGGGATACTAAAGAAGGTGAAGTATTTCCTACATTTAACAAAATACTATTATTGCTTTCCCTAAATTTTTAATTTATTTATTTACTTGGGTTTTTATTAACTTTTCCCAATGTGTTTATAAAACCGGATTAAAATATTTTAAATGCTTATTAAATAGGTGTTTCTGTTAACTTACTAGACTTCAGAGTACAAGATACAAGTACTTGCATGCTTTGCGTTCAGAATTAGGCTTAACTCTTGAGGGACGATTTATGACACTACTGTAGTTTTCCCTGTACAAAATTGGTTCAACTGAAATACTGTACAAATATACAACTCTCGAACCTACTTCATTTCAGTGTTGTTGACGTTGCGGATATTAAAGCTTTCACATATCCAAGCATAACTTATACTATCTTCTAATAAACAGGGTATATAGTGTTTGTTTGAAGTATTTAACATGCACTTTCTGAACCAAATGATTATATCAGCATGTGAATTTCTACAAACGAAAGCAAAGGGCTTACCAATTTTTCCGGGAAAGGTATCTTCCCATAGCTTCTAGGGTTCTTTTACATGCCACAATCGTCAAGAAACCAACGGATCTACCTCCACTCCAAGGGAGGTTGTGTTACGGATTTTTTATCGCTGAAGAAAAAATTCATTGACCCCGGTTGGGTTTGAGCCCACGAACATCGTGTAATGAGGCGAGAACCTTACCCTCCCGCCGAGGTCGACATATAATAAGTAATTCAGTAATAATCACCAATTATTGATCTGGTAAGTTTAACATATTGAAATGAACCCTCAGAGTTTCTCATTTACTGAAACATACATCAAAATTGGTCACCCATATTTCATATTTCGTTTTCAAATAGGAAAAAAAAGAGTTAATTCTCAAATAATTATGGACTGTTAAGATATTATTTTATTTTATTCAAGCAAACTTCATATGTGATATTTTAATCTCTTTCGAACGTAGCCACTGTCAGTGCATGGATTTGAGATATTTACTCCTGAAGTTTTAAATATGTAAATTTCAAAAATAAATATATTTAGACAATTTTCTTCTAATAATATTGAATATCAAAGACGGGCTATCTTACTTTGTATGGATTTCCAAAAGCAGTAATTGAATTGTAATGTAAAAACTATGAATGTTAGAACTTCCATAATCTTCCGTAGTTCTAGAATACACGAAATTTATTATTAAGTCCTATTGTTTGTTGTTAAACCACATATTTATATATCCATTCAGTTTATTATTAATGTAATTGTGTGTTTTTAAATATCTAGTGTAATGCCAGGATCACGATCAACTTAACGTTCATTTAACTTGAACATAATTTATCGTAACGTAAAGGTACTTTTAGTTTTTTTTAAATAGAAGTCATCACGATACAGTTAACTGGACGCTCACGTAAACTAAGAGTTGTCCAGGGAGAACTTTCACGTTCAGTGAGCGTTAAATGGAGGTACCACGTGTTCTAGCTAGCCAATCATGTTGCGAATGAGGTAAACTGACGATTTAGTACTTCATTTGTTGGTTTATAGTATGCAGTCGATTTCTTCGGTACAATTTTCCCCACGTTTCGTGAACTCTTAACACTGTAGTCTCTTGCTACACTTTATTTTATACATCCAGGGATGCTTCTACTGCAAGTACTTGTATTCTAGTCAGACACACATGATTGGGTTTCATTTTAGTGGACCATTTGTTTTCAAAAAGTACAAATTCATTGTTTGGGTTTTGCTCGAATTGTTACGTTTAGTTAATTGAATCCTGATCATACACTAGTTTACTTACGTTAAGTGAACGTTAAGTTAAACTTAAGTAAACATTACATTATGTTAACGTTAAGTTTATCGTGATCCCGGAATAATTAAGTTTTTTGGGATCCATTTTATCACAATATCTTATTCATAAATCTATAAAAATTCAGACATATTTCTATAAACAACATTTGCCTCATCAATCTGCGGCTTAGTCTGATACATCCTCGAGATAATTTAAACATATCAAGCAACGCACCAAAATAATCCAATATATACATCGATTATTGGGTGTTTATTTTCATTCCAGGCAAATGTTTCCACAAATGAAGTTTCGTGTTTCCGGTTTGGACTCGAAAGCAAAATACATTCTGCTGTTGGATATTGTCGCTGCAGATGACTACCGTTATAAGTTCCATAACAGGTACACCTTAATATTTAAAAACAACTTAAGATTAGGAGAGCTACTTACTGCAACAATTATAAATGGGCCAAGTATTTAAAAATCTAAAAATAAAAAAGCTGATTGTTATAAATTTAAAAGAATAAGTAGTATAAAATTAAAAATCGAAATGACAGTTGTAACTTTTTGTTTGATTACAAATATGTTTGACATAAGGCTAAACGCTCGTCAACGATCTCTATATAAAAATGTATTGTAAGCAGCTAAAATGTTGAAAATCGATTAAAATGTTTTAAATATACAATACAATTATTTGGATAAAAATTTTATTGATAAATTTATCAAAGAATACTTGTAAATTAACAAAAGATTTTTATAATCTCAAGTTCTGTGAAAGCATTTATATCACGTGAGTACACTCTCGGTCACAAAATGTTGCTGGTTTGTTATTTAGGTCCCACTGTAATCCATAAACAATTTGTGACCGGCAGTTTACGTTTCCACCAATCACCAAACCTAGACATGGTCCAGTCTTCTTGTTATTATTGCAGTGGGTATCTAATCCGAATCTTAAGTGCAAGTGTTAAGTTCGCAAGTTTGAAACTCTGCTGTTTGTGTCTCTCCGCAGGAGAATGTTCCCAGCCTACAAAGTTCGTGTAACAGGACTTGATAAAAAGGCCAAATACATCCTTCTTATGGACATCGTCGCGGCAGATGACTGCAGATATAAATTCCACAACAGGTACAACCCAAAAAATACAAACAAAATTACGCTAGAAAAGTAAAAAAAAAAAAGTCCGCTAAACATTTGATAACAAGTTAAAAAACCTAAATGCCGAAAGTTAATGTTTTTAAAGAAATTGGTAAAGTTTCCGACAGTTTAAAAACCGTCCATCACACGTATCAGTAATTTTATTGGCCTGAGTTGCAAAAATCTGGACTTTTAGCCCGAAATAGTTCTACTCTATGAACAGCCGTTCTCTGACTTGACAAATAAAAATTATTAACCCAAATTAAAAGCTGAATATACATACCAAGTTTCCTACAGATTGATTAAATTCAAACAATCATTTATGTATTAGCAAACCAAGTATTTTATTAATTGGAAGAGTTTTTTTATTTGGTATGAATAAGCTAACGTTTCCAAAAATGTTACATTTTTTTTGATTTATAAACACATACAAATTTAAAATGAGCAGTTCCTGAATGTGGACCAACCACCATCCAGTTAATTTTAAACACATGTTGATGCGAATGGCGAATTCTATCTACCCACCCCACACCAAATATCCCTTTTTTGAATACGTATGATGGACGTGTACTCGCAGCTATATTTGAATTTGTATCTTTCGATCAATAACCTGAGTAGATTTTTTGGATGTTGTTGACTAAAAGTATTAATTTTTACCGGGCCTTTTGTTATCCGAGCTCTGTGGGTGAGGAGCATGTGTTAGTTTTAGTTGCTTGCTTTGATTTCTTTGTCTGCTAGGCTAGTATTTGTAAATTAGTTCCTGATCTATAGCTAGAGAATTAGTTACTTGGTTTAGTTATTAGTAATTGAGATGTATACAGTATTGAAACTACAAATAGTTATGCATGGTATGTGTGATTTATGATTAAAAAGATACATAATTTAAGCATATATATATAATAAAATTATTATAAAATATTTAAAAAAGATTGCCCTAGAGAGAGTTTTGAAATATATCACAAATAAATATTTATCAAGATAAGATTTAGTAAATCACTGAGCTTAGTTAGGGAAATATATCTGTAAACATAATTAAAGTTGGTCCAAGCTAGCTGAAGCATAAACATTATTTATATCTACCAATTTCTATCAAACTATGGATAGGCCAATAAGATATTTACATTCTATCATTCTTTTCGTAGGGTGTCTAAAATGTTTTAAATTCCTAGGAAAAAAAATAAAGTATTGAATTGTATAATATAAAGATTAATTTTAATTAGTTAAAAAATGATAGCTGTACACATCAATGCTCCACCACTGAACTAACCAGTATACAGTATTCATCCCGTTCTTAGGGTAGTTCTTCACCCATAGCTTAATGCTGAGTCTGTGATGTACTGTACGTGTAGGAATCTTATGGAAATGGATAGGTTCGAATCCCGTGTCTAGGTGTCATTTTTCATCTTATTTAAGTTAACTTAACCGTGGTATCCTACACACGGACATTCTTGTAGTTAAAATGATTGACAACCTGTCTGTTGATATTCATAATAAAAATGGTAATTGCACCTGCGGATAAAATGTGGAGAATACAAGAAAATCATAAAGTGGAAAACCAATCTCATTGGATCCGGCTGCGATTAGAACCAAATCGACTTGGACCTCCAAAGTTAGAACACTGGGCGCACAATCCACCCGATTACAATAGTTGAAGATATTCCGATTATATTGAACGGAATTTTCTTGAAAGTTGTGGGCCGTCTAATCATCGCCTTGTCTCACTCAGTAGTGTGCATGCAGATGGTTTGGAGAGATATTGTTAAGGTGGGGATGTAGAGAACGCGAGAAGAGGCCAGTGTTTTTGCAGTTTTTATAGCAAAACTTTTTATTTACCAAAATAAATCAAATATTGCTTCAGTAGAAACATAGAGTTTAATTTTAATTACGCGTTGATATCTATAGTTGTGTAATTTATTATGAGCAAAGCAGCATTAGATGAGAAACTTTTTAAATAAGGAGAAAAAGTTGTCACTAAGTTTCAGGCCACCCTCGACAGATAATAAAAAAAATGTTGAGGTCACCATATGAAGAAAATTAAACCCTTTATGTTTCTACTAAAGCAATATTTAATTTATTTTGACCAATAAAAGGTTTTACTCTAAAAAGTTCAAAGGCACTGACTTTTTCTCGCGCCCATTACGTCTCCAGCTTAAACATGAAGCGAGAAAATAGGAAAGTGACTATCAACACTGCAGTCAACTCACAATATCAACCCAATCAACCGATATGGATTCATAATATAACTCAGGAGAGATCTACGTCAGTGGGCACACGGTTTGAATAACTTGCTCATATTCTGGTTTGTTGGTAACGTGAAGGTCAAGGTACGATTTCCGATCGGGTGTACTGAGGGTGTCTCTTTCGTAAAGGATTTTATAATCTCACTTCACCAAAGTGTGAGTACATTTCTTCTAAATTCTACCTTCCTCATCCATACGACATTATCAGAGCTATATAAATTTTCACCTTGTGTTATTACCCATTTAGTTTATACTATGTATACATGAATTAAGCTGATGAGAGAGGGTATGGGAGGGTAGAATTTCAGACAAAATGTAGACTAATATTAATGGAGGGAGAGTGAGAATCCACCCAAGATTCCTGTCACGTGACGCGTTAGACCATGTGAACACATGTATAGCATATATTAATACATATGTATAGCATATAAAAATACCTTTATATAGAATATATATATATATAAATATAGCTAAATATAGAAGATATATATTGCATTGCACAGTTATAATATTATATACTTATTTACTCTATAGCATTATAAACTTGAAAGTGCATATATATAGTCGTCTAAAATGTTAGAAATAAGCAATTAAAAAACCCAACAAAATAACAAGGGAGAACCATGATTTTCCGATAATATTTGTATTTTACTTTGAGTATATGTGGTTCAAATTCTGGCCGATGATTTTAATATATGTAGGGGGTGAATGGTTCTGAGTCCCCAACAACGAACAATAAACCGCCAGAGCATGTTTGGCTCAAACCTGGGCTGACAGCCTAGACTGTGTGCACACGTCATCAAGAATTTTTCACAGGTCTTACCTATCCAATATCTAAGCAAATGCTAAGTCATTTAATTAAAATTTACTTTCTCCAACTTTCTTAAGTGGAAAATTATCTCCCTCTACATCCCAACTGAAAGAACAGGCTTTTCTCAAATTCAATTTGAGGTGCAAATTATTGGAGGGTGGGGGGTGGGAGGGGGGTCGTAACCCACTTGTCCATTTATTAGGGTGGAGATGTAGGGGAAACGAGAAAATATCAGCGTTTTTGCAGTGTTTGTATTAAATCATTTCTTTGGTTTAAATACGAGTAAATCCATTATTTCTTCAGTAGAGACATAAAAATAGATTCTCTTCATATGGTGACCACAACATTTCTTGAATGTTTATCAAGGTTTTCCGGGAATTTAATGACAACTCTTTCCTTTCATTAAAAATTTTGTCATCTAATGCCGCTATGCTCATGAAAATTATATTTATATCACTATTTTAAGAATATTACATTCTCTGTTTGTGTACAAGCAATATTTTATTCTAGCAATAAACACTGTATTGCTATAAAAACTTCGCAAAAACTCTGGTATTTTCTCGCGTTACTTACATCCCTATCTTAACGACTCTCATGTCCTCTTGGTTGATATACATAGCCCTCGCTCCAAGGAATAGTAATTATTAACTTTAGAACTTACCTTACATAATATGTTCTTTTTTAAAAAAGACAGGATTTTCATTTGAAAAAATCCCCATTCTAAATAGTATGGTAAAAATAAATGGCGAGGTACACCACAAAGACATTCTCACTCCTTGACCTAAAATTTTAGACATTTACTTAAAACTCTTAAGATATGTGAAACTAGAGATTGAACATCATTTCAGAAACATATAGGAAAAAATAGCATCACAATCCACAGAAGATCATAAATGAAATAATAAACACTGTTACAGAAAAATCGAATAAAGGGGAACATCTCAGTCCCCCAACTAACTACATATTTCCCAGACGTCTGTTTAAAAAATATATATGCTTATATCTCATATATTATTGGTTTTATGTAAGTATATTTAAAATAAGTTTATTTTAATTTTAAATAATCCTACATCTTCACCATGATAAGTTATTTCGTATTTCAAAGAGTTGCAGAAATATGATCAAAATTGGAAATAATGGCCTTTAAAATACCCTCTAATTCATTTTCTCTAAATAATTAGATGTACTATTTTGTTTTTAACGTTAAACAGTGCCTAGATGTGAATTTTAATCAAAATCGTTACAGACAATTTCGATAAAATCGATTTATTCTCTGTTCATCGATAAGTAAACTATCCATATATTTAGAGTTAGATAGCTAATTTCAAAAACTCATTTGGGAACCTTATAAAAACCCTGGACACCAAGTCTTAGCTCAATCAGTAGAAATATTTCAGCTCTACGCAAAGATACATACATAAAGGCAGACAGACAGACAGACAGACAGACAGACAGACAGTGGGCATCGTGAGAACCCCTTTTTTGGGTCCAGGGGGTCATGAAACGTTGACATACACCAAAAGCCTCGTGTTTTTTTAAACACAATACTTTCTCTCTCTGAGAGGTCGCTAGAAAGTATAAATCAATTTACAATGCTTACGTGTCGGGTTTTTTGTAACCTTAACCTTTCTTAACCTAAATTCTATTTACGAGTAACTTTTTGTTTCCAAATCAAATATAACTCCATGGTGTGAGCCCACAAGTTAGCTATATTGAATGGGTGGCCGCCACCGTTTGCGATGATAGTTCCAACTTTTGCGGATAGAGGGTGTCATGTAGTCAGCATAACAAACCCTCCGGCTGTTAATCTCAGTTTTATAAACCAGAACTGCTACTTCTTTATTCAAGCAGCTCCTCATTTGTCCTCACGAGGCTGGGCTTGACTCCATTCCAGACCCACTGCTTTACAGATAAATATTGGAAGCACCAGGGATCAAACCCGGGGCCTCTTGACTAAAAAATTAATAGCAATTTTAAATTCATAATATCTATAACTTATACAAATAATCGAATAAACTGGATCACCGAATTATTCCCAGAACACGAATGCCCAGCCTGTCATCAATAATATCCCGGTCTGGGAAATCTGACAATTATACTACACACATACACACACACCTCTATTAGAGATCCCAGGCACCATTAGCGTTCTCTAGGCTCCTGTGTTATACTTTGATACTTGTATTGACACAATTGAATTTGTATCTCCCCTTAGTGCGATAGCTGGTGGGTACGTGTAATTCGTAGCTTAGGGGACAGACAAAATGGGCGAGCAATCAAGCGACTAAATTATAAAATAGAACACATTGGTTGTAATGAGAGGTGGCCAGACTGAGCGCGCTCGAGCCGGTACAGTCTAGTTTACAGGCGTAGTTTACAGGCGCTAGGCAATATTATTGTATGTTGGTTCATTGAGTGCGAGGAAAACTTCTCATTTTGACATTTTTATTAATATCGATGGGTTTAGCACACTTTCTACTAACGGTCTAATTTAATTGGTAAGATCATAAACAACTATATATAGATATATATATGTAAAACTGATATGTTAAAATACTTCAATATTATCAAAGTAGGCCTTTACAAATAAGAATCACCATTAGCGTGGAGAGAGGAGGAGAAAACCACAACAACTTGTTAAAAACCACCCTCAGTTCACTGAGCCAAGATTCGGTGCTTCCTCGTCAACAATTATCGAGAGCTATCTGCTAATCACGTGCTCGCTCTCTCGAACGCTCGCCAGTCTGGCCACCCAATCGCTTACGCACTTGTCAGTCTGGCCGAACCCTAACACCCCAAACTGTGCTCCCAAGTGCTAATGACTTCTATAGAATGAATATATTAAATACAGTATTACGGGAGGACGTGGGCTAAAATTCCAGATAATTGTACTAAGGGTGGTTTTCCTAAATGATCTCCCTTTCTTCTTCATGTAAAAGTATATATATTTATATTAGTCTCCAGCCCCCCACATAATTACTTCACTAGCTTTGTTAGAATTTGTGTAGCCCAGATGAGAAAAAAGACGTAATAAATTAAAAAATATATAATATAAAAGCCATATTGATCTCACCATGACAGTTAGCCTTGCTTATCAACTTCGGTGGTCACATGGTCTAGGGCACTACTATTGCAGTAGAGTAGACTGCCGATGACGGGGAGATTGTGGTTTGAATATTGGTCGGGTGTAATGAGGGTGGTTTTTTACTAAATGGTTTTCCTCTCTCTCTCCACGCCAACTCGGATACACTTCCTCTAAAGATTGCCTTCCTAATCCCTAAGACCATTAGCATAATTAGTACATAAGCGTATAGCCCGGACGTGTAGTAAGACGTGGTGATTACAAAAAAAGATAACTTTGCTTGCTGATCAGCA
Source organism: Timema bartmani (assembly GCA_902151455.1). Classification (NCBI taxonomy): domain Eukaryota; kingdom Metazoa; phylum Arthropoda; class Insecta; order Phasmatodea; family Timematidae; genus Timema; species Timema bartmani. The sequence continues at coordinate 283,797 of CABFWB010000382.1, read as the reverse complement.
ACCAAGGAATCTTCTCTAAGTAGTCTGTTTTTAACTCCCGTTTTGATACTTCAAATAAAGATTATTATTATTATTATTATTACTGCGTCTTACTACCCGTTTAGGTTATACGCACTTATGCTAATGTATAATTATAGGGTGACAGTGAAATGAAATGGAGGACCTACAGTTTAACGTGGGATCCGAACCACGGTGGAGGCCTGGCATTCCACACATTCAAAAGTTATGATTAATACAAGTTTTGTCAAAGGTGAAGGAAGGGTTTGGCAATCAGATAAATCTGTGTCAGGACCGAGGATTGAACCCCAAGCCCCCAGCACAGAATTCTGACACCTTACCCCTAGACCACTAGGTCACCATTAAGGTTGTATTATACACGCTACTATAGCTAAGGAGTTGTATAAAAGAAAATGACCCAGTTCACCAGTAGCTAACTGATGAATTAATACAATATAAATCTGGAAGGGGTCTCCTAGCGTCAAACCATTTCTCTTCTATTTGACACTTTGAATACATGCCCCAAGCACGATCGTTCTATATATAGTGTCATTAGTGTGGTGGACAAAAAGTGGATGTATCAGGCGTCAAAATTAATAAAGTTGCTTTCGAATATTTATACATTAAATTATATTGTATGTATATGCCATTTACATATATTATCAATCACGATCAAATAAAATTAATAATAATCACATAGATACCAGCTTTGGAGGTCGATTAATCTAAGACAGTGGTCATCAACCTATGGTCTAAGGGCCGTATCAAGCCCGCCTTCTGATATTTTTTGGCCGGAAAAAAAATAACGAACACACATATTAATGAATATCAAAACACCGTTTGCAAATCATTGTAATTACGGTATTGTCAATAATGAGGAGGCCACAATTCCACGTGTCATTTATCAACTAATTTAAATTAACTTAACAATAAAAGCAGAATTATCTAATTATTATGCATTTTAAAAATAAAGAGATGAAATTTTTTGCCTAATATCTTTTTAAATCGGCCCACCAATTTTTTTCAGCCCAATATGGCCCATGATATAAAAAAAGGTTTCTGACCCGTAGTTTAGTTCATATCTCTCCCCCTAAAATGAACTGACAATGATGGAAAGCTCAGGGTTAGAATATAGGTTGGGTGCATTGAGGTTTTTTTATAAAACGATGTTTCCACAATCCCTACATCAAAATTTAGGTACAATTCCTCTAAATATAACCTTCCTCATCCTAATTACATTATACGATTAGAGTAATTCCTGATATGCGTATAACCTGAGCTAGTTATGCGTCAAGGTGACCAAAAAAAAGTTAAATTTAATGAATGTGTCAGAAAAAAATTTGTAATAGGTCAATGATCTAAAACTACCATAGAATAGCAATATACTTCTATGGTATGGACCAGTGTTAGTCAATCTCTTTTGTTTAAATACCCCCAGATATAATCAACTTTGTACCCGCAAAATCATTGGTGTACATATTCTATTATTTACATATAAAATAAATTAGATTCAATATAATATATTAAGTAATAAATATTAAATGAGAAATATATCAGTAGGCCTATATGTTTATTAAATTGTATGTATCCCCTGAGATGTCTTTGCGTACCCCGCGTTGAATACCACTGGAAGGGCCTAAAGCGTACATAGGAGGTCCGTTAACTCTGCTCTTGGAGATAATGTTATTTTGTTTGCTTGTTGAGTTGTGTTGAAGGGAATCAGACAATGGTAGTGCTCTTGTAGGCCATCTGTCAACTGTGAAGGTAGCATGGCAGTAACTCCACCCTTGTACAACACACGACAAGCCAAGCAAGGCTACCCCGTTTAAATCATCATCTGGGCAAGAAAGCTACTACTGGTTCCGACTTTTAAGAAGTATAACTCTCGATTCTTTACTTTTATCAATATTAAATGAAACTGGGCAAAACGGTTTTAAAATTTTCTTTACCTCAATAGATTAAAAAATCCATGTGAGTAGGTGAAAAGGATTGATTTTCAATTAAATTCAGTATCTCAAAAGAAACAACTTTTTTTAGTGCGAAAATAATCAATTGAGAATTTAATAATAAAAAGTCTGAAAATTTAGTTTATAAAACTTTACAAATTTGATAAAAGACGAATTACCAACAGAGCTGTAATAAATATTACTGTAATGTACAGTACATTGTACTGCACATAAGCCCCTATATATGGTTGCTATGAATTAAGATGATTATGGTAATGTTTGGAACAAAAATCTCCTTAAGCCGCGAGGGGTATTTATAGGTAGAAAATATATATATATATATATTCCTTTTTTCCCAAAGTCCGGTGTGCAAAATGCAAGCTCATTGATCGAGTGTATGTTTTAACATATTACATTGGTAGCATAGTAAATACTCCACTCGTTCTGATAGTGTTTTGTTTGTATGGAAGGAAACAACTTTAAGAATAATCGCTCGTTTTTAATTATTGTGGGGGACACGTTCCCCACATGCCACTCGCTTGCGTTGTTGGCTATAACTGTCTTATATTAGGATCAAGCTTTTGATGTAAGTAGTTCTCTAGAAACAACGCAATTCAAATAATTTATATAAGTAACCATGAATGAAACATGGACGTAGTTCTTTAACCCATGATTTTAAGATATCATTGCTATTATTACGGTTCTGTCAATGCTTGTCTCGTGCGCATTGAATCAGACATCAATATTTAAGGTGAAATCCATCAATGGACGCGTTAAATCAGCCACTTTGAGTTATTAAACTGCCGGTGTTTCACATACGTCTAAAATCTATATAATTATGTACAATAACAAGTGGGACCCAACTTAGCGGTGGACAGAAAACACACAAACCATTGCCTTGTTTTCTAGTTATAATCAATTTTGTACTTCAATAATGTGGAGCTGCTTAGCATTATAAGAAGTTATTATAAAGTGACCACTTTCGGCCTGAATGCAAGCATTGCATTGAAAGGTATTTTTGAAAGAGTAGAGCTTTCTGCGACGCGACGAGTGAAGGCTGTATTTTGATATTGTGTTTTAGTCACCCTACTTTTCATGTTTTATAAATTAATGAATTATTATTATTGTTACTATTATTAGCACCGCGTCTTACTACCCGAACGGCTTATATGCACTTACGCTAATATGTAATGGTAGGGTGATTGTGAGATGAAATGGAGGACCTACAGTTTAACGTGGGATCCGTTCACAAGTTGTGATTAATACACGTCTTGTCAGAGGTGAAGGAAGGGTTTGGCAATCAGATAAATCTGTGCCGGGACCCAGCACAGAATTCTGACACCTTACCCCTAGACCACCAGGTCACCCCAATTAATTAAAAACTAAGAATTAATATTCATACATAGTTTAAAAATTTGGTTACTTTTCCCTCTGATAAATCACATATATTATAAAAGAAAAATTTTACTTTATAAATTCCCCGTGTGATGGACTAATATACCAGATTGGTTTTCTGCAAATTCGAATTCTTCTGGTGCTTTATTTTCCTTTCCTTCAGGGTAGTACAAACGATAAAAATACCAACCAAATAATACATTTTCAGAATATTTGTCCGTCTGTCCATTTTTTATTGTTTTGTTTGCAGTAAACTCAAAAAGTATTCCTTGGATCGAGACGGGACCTCTGTTGTACTCTTTATTTTTCACAGAACCATTGTAAGCTATAAAGCGAGTGAAGTAGCGTCGAAAAAACCGGGCGTACACAGTAAACCCTCGTGGCCGATATTACGGGTTCATAAATGGCACGTGATATGAGCTGTGATGAAAGGAGGAGGGGGATATTTGGGGCGGGTCTGTGTTTCGTCTTGAATCTTCGTACGCATATAAAACACGGCTCTTCAAGTTTCAATCTTTTCTAACGTTTGAAGTTGTCGAATGAGTTGATGTGTTGTTTATTGAGAGCTAGGCCGCGGGAAAATGATAGTTTATTGATAAATAGTTGATATGAGCGTATTTAAATTCTATGGTACATATTATCTTAACTCAGTTTGTTGTGTAGAATCACAGATGAAAGGCGTGTCCAGGTGACATTTTTTAAACAAGTTTATTATATAATGCATTTAAACTGTAACTACAAACACTTCAATTTTCGTACTATTACTGAAAAGTACTTATATCCTTGTTATCAAAATGATATAGGGATCAACAAATTATAAAATTAGTGTCCATGATTGCGCAAAGTTAAAAAAGAAAATTTCTCGTAAATATTATCTACTTGTACATTTCATATTATGATCCAAGAGTAATTATCCTTTTTGTAATATATGATTTTTTATAATATTTACACTCACATATAACATTAGGCATTAGTATATAGTATTTTGTACGAATTCAATTCTAAAACTAGATCTCCCACATTTTTAAAACAAAAAATTGAAATCGGAATACTATTTTATAAACTATCTTATGAGACATGTAAATATTTTGAGGATAAATATATTGTAATGGCAGTGTGCGTGACCTGGGAGGTTGCGGTCCTTTTACACGTAACCGTGTGAACCGCGCTACCTTTTCAGGATGCGTGGTTTATAAAACAAGATTGAAAACGCACACAGAATTTTCAAGGTTTTGATTATTGACAATAAAATAACACATACACTGAGATAATTTAATTAACTTCAAACAAACAGGTCACTGACTTAAATAATAAGAGTAAATATAAAGTTTGTCAATTAATGGAATATAGAGAATAAATCAAATGGAATAAAATAAAATAAATAAGTTCATAGCTCTAAAACACATATTAAATTTTCAAATATTCAAAACCGTCATAAAAATGTTTATTTTTAACATAGTTCACAAAAACAATTAATGTCTGCGTGACCCGTGTAGTTCACCTAAGTTGCAATTTGTCCCCGCACACTGCACACTGCACACTGCACACTGCACACTGCACTGACCCGCGTTACGCTGACGCTGGATTCGCTTATCCTTTACTGGTCCTGTTAACCCACTTGCTGGACACGCTGGCCCACTCACTGGACACAATAGCCCATACACTGGACACGCTGGCCCACTCACTGGACACAATCGCCCATACACTGGACACGCTAGCCCACTCACTGGACACAATAGCCCATACACTGGACACAATCGCCCATACACTGGACACAATAGCCCATACACTGGACACAATCGCCCATACACTGGACCCGCTACCCCACTCACTGGACACAATAGCCCATACACTGGACACGCTACCCCACTCACTGGACACAATAGCCCATACACTGGACACGCCAGCCCACTCAATGATCACGTTGCCCACTCCTGGGCATGCTAGCCCAGACACGACGGTCAACTCCTCTGGCTAGCCTCAACTTGGACCGGGGATCCTCCGGCAATCGTCAACCATGTATATATATGGGTCACAGTTAGGAGTTTGGAATCCTCTATTTCTAAAATACTGGGTTTGGTTTGAATAATATGAACCCTGAAACTTCTAGAGTGTTCATTTTCCTTC
>CABFWB010000382.1:128565-278259 GCA_902151455.1 Timema bartmani | reverse complement strand
CCAAACCCTTCCTTCACCTCTGACAAGATGTGTATTAATCACAGCTTGTGAATGTGAGGAATGCCAGGCCTCCACCGTGGTTCAGATTCCACGTTAAACTCTAGGTCCTCCATTTCATCTCACAATCACCCTACCATTGCACATTAGCTAAAGTGCGTATAACCCGAACGGGTAGTAAGACGCGGTGTTAATAATAATAATAATAATAATAATAAATAATTATAACGTTGCATACCTGCAAAACAAGGTTGAAGATAGAACATAGAGTGCAGCTAGGGTAAACCACGAGAAGCACGCCGATCCCACTGTCAGACACTAATTTCGTTACAATATCTTAACATTTACACCAAAGTTAATATCAACGTAGTCACCAAAATAAATATATTGTACCTTTCTCAAGAATATAATGTTATCACCAAGTGTGCTTAGTGTTTTAAAAAGGCACAATGTACAGTACCAACCCAATCTGTTATATCTGCATGTATAGTATACATGTGTACAGGTACTTAACAAAAATTTGATCTAACATAAACAACTCTAATGACATAGCAAGACTTACCGAATATTGTTCTATCCAACCGTTTATGCTCAAGTCTAAAGAATGTAGCTAAATGTCACTTAAATTTACTAAAACTTTCTAACCAAATCTCATTTAACATTAATTAAACTTAAAAATATAAAAAACTTTTTAAAATAAAACCTTTCAAACTTTTAAAAGTTTAAACAACTTTATAGAAATTAGTTTTAAAGTGTCATGAGACGCTTAACATTGTGATTTTCCTATTTTAATACAATACATATCTTAAGATTGAATTGTTTTGCTTCTGCGAATCATGGTATGTTGCCAGCTGAGATTTAGCTTGAGTAAACTATTGGCTACTCGAAATTTCTCTCCTAGCTTATATTTTAATTTTAAACAACCTCAAATAGTCTTATTTTAAAACTAAGACACCAATGAGTGCTTATAAACTTAACATGGACAAGTATGTTACTGAGTGAGAGGATACATTTTCTGATATTATACGACCTCTTTTATTAACATCTCATGAACCACCACCATTCCTGTGTATTCGGTGACTAAAAGATTGACTAGGCTCACTCTACAATATAATATAATCTATTTTGTCTTATTCCCCAGTCGATGGATGGTGGCGGGCAAAGCAGACCCGGAGATGCCCAAAAGGATGTATATTCATCCTGATTCACCATCCACAGGAGAGCAGTGGATGCAGAAGGTTGTGTCCTTCCACAAACTCAAACTCACCAACAATATCTCTGACAAGCACGGCTTTGTAAGTACTGTACGTTTGTATCAACACATATACCTTACCTACCACCTAAGAGTATTTTTCTTCAGTATTATTTTCTTTCTTTTTTGGTGTTACCCTTTCTGACCAATATCTCCTTTACAATGCATGACTTTAGATTGAAGTAGTGACTGGATGTGGAAGTATAATGGTGAAGGTTGCTCAGCATATTCATTTGGTATCTGTAATAGATATACCTGAATTGGAAAAGTAGTTCATTGCCGCATAATACAAATTAAACCTGTATCTTATCTAAACTTGTTATTTTGGTTTGGTTAGCATTCATTGGATAGTAAATAAATAAGTATTTAAATATACATTTAATTCAGATACACTGATTTTATATTATTATTATGTACTGATATTTGGGTGCTAATGCCCTACCAATTTTTAATGTATATAGGTGTGAGATTCTCATGATCTTTGTTCTGAATTTGGTTGAAAGAACTATCTGGTTCATATAAAATTAAGAATGGAACGCTAAGACAGGAATGGAAACACATTTTATGTCAACAATGGTATTTATTTCTACACGAGAGAAAAAAAACTATATCAACAACAGCCTGGTTACTTACATGTATCGGAAGAAATACCAATAATATTGAAATAAATATATATTTTGTGTTTTTTAAAAGGTAGAGTCAAATGAATTTTACAAACCCAACTAATATTCATTACTCATTACTCATATTTTAAAAAGAATTTATTCATAATTATCACCACCCTCTGTATTTATCAGTTTGTGATTCTTCAGACAGTATGTAGCAATTTTTTTCATAATTCTTTCACACTTGGCTGGACTTTTCATAGCATGCCCTCAACATTTAAGAATCGATCACTCTCTCTATATAAATAAGCTTAACTGATTTGAAATAGTTCTTCTATGATTATATACTTTCTTTTATTATATCTCTTCTTGTTTTTCACATGATGATTCGTAGAATTCTCATCTCTGCAGCCTGTAGCCAGGTAAACAACCAAATGTTAGGAAAGGTTAATACGCCTTCTTGGTAGTCCATCTGCTGATGTTTTCAAGGAGTGTTCTCTGTCACTGCTTTGAAATCTCCAAAAAGTTGAACAAGCTCTGTAAACAACTGAAGGAAGGACCTACTTAGACTTAAAGTCAAACCCTTTTTCTTTCTTGTACACAAGTTTAGGCCCTTCTCTCATAATTTTTTGTTCCTCCTTGTGATACCTTTACACAAGCGGCTGGACTTTGATGATCATGTTTTCCTTTCTTTGCACTTTGGGCTGCTAGTCATCACTATTTTAATGTAATCTACACCCTATCTTTATAACTAAGTGTTCAGGGTGGTCAAACTAAATCTGAAATTAATCAGGTTCGAATTTAAAGGATTCCTGAAACAATTGAGAAATTATTGTGTTTGGATTCCTGCGAAAAATATTGAGCTTTATTGATCAAGAATTGGGTGTTTAAGAATAAGGTAATTTTGAGAGTTATACTTTGATTTAAATAAGTTTTTAGAAATAACTAGTTAAAATTAGTTGAAGATTATATAAGCATGCTTAGGCTAATATTTTTGTTTTGTTTGCAAAAGTTTAAAAACAACGTTGTAATTATTTGGTTTTCACAAAGATATTTAATTAAAACCAATAATAATATCAGTATACGCATTTAACTCATACGATAAAAATAAATAATACATCTCAAAGCAAGCAATTGGAGTATTTAAAATGTTTTTAAAAAAAATAATCTCGTTATTTCAAACCTTTTACTTGTACTCCATGCTTAAACAACTTTTCGATAATATATGCTGTTCATTTGAAACCAATTTGGTTTACTTTCCATTAAAATGTTTTACATTCTCAAAAGATCACATTAAAGACATCCAACTTAGCTTTCATGACACAAAATGATTCAAAAACAAAACAATACAATGAATAATAAAATATTTGAACCATATTTGAAGCAATATAATATAAATCGCCCGTTAACATATTCATCAAGAAACAATTGAAAATAGTCCAGTTATATTATTATTATTATTATTTAGCTCTATTAATATTATGATATTTGAATTTGGGCTATCATTCATAGAGTGACATCCAAATTACTTGTATTCTGCATGCTATTAGGTTAAGGGAGGGAAACATTTCGACTTAATCAGCGTTTTAACAAGATTTAATTTTGTCAGTGGCCTAGGCTAAATGCTCTCGACCACAGATAAATTAATAAGTTTTAAATACAGTGTCTCAATTTAAGTTGACAAGAAATTTCCCATTTGTGAAAAAAATAACAATAAGGGATGGTGACTAAAAAAAAAAGATTTTCATTAAATTATAATTGTGTTTATAAAAATATATCACGAGAAAAATTCCCAAAAAAGAAAGATGTATCTAATAAAAAGTAGAAAAAAAAATCTGAAGAAATTAGGGCCAAGGTTAAAATCCAAAATAAAATGGCAATCTAACACTTTTAAACAAATTTACAAATATGATTACTGATTTCAGTAAAATTGTTTTTCCAAAACCATCATACTAATGTTTTTTTATCAATTTTGATGAAGGTACAGAAAATTTTATTACTGACTCATACTAAATTATTTTAATTAGAAACACATCAACCACAATCAAGACTGTAAACATACCACTAAGTAAGAGGAATAGAGCAACATTTTTTAATTTGGATCCTATCCAAGAATTGAAATCAGTACCCTAAGATTAGTAGTTAGAATTTCATCTGAGATAGTTTTAATATCTGACTGATTTCTTCATCATAAATTCGTCCAGGTAGTAGAGAGACACTTATTTTAAATCCAAAGCTAGAGAATAATATAAGGAGTATTTTTTTTTTTTTTGCATTAATTAAAATTACAGTAAATGCAATAAGTTTTACTTGAGATCATCTAGGTCTAGTTATTTTAACACCACGTGTTACTACCGGTTCGGGTTATACTTTTATGTATTAATTACTCTAAAGGCTTTAGGGATTAGGAAGGTTATATTAATGGAAATTGTACCTGCACCATTTTGTAAAAAAACACCCTTAGGATACCCAACCAAAATGCAAACCTTGATCTTCCCATAATTAGCAGTATAGTCTACTGAGAGAGTAACATCTTAGACCATGCGGCCACCGATGCGAGTTCTAGGTCTATTAAAATACCTACATTTCCTAGATAGTGTTTTCCAACGTTTCCAACCCTAGCGACCAAACCATGTGGACCCCCTTAGGCCCCCTGCCCCCTCCTAACCTATACCTCTCGACACACTGACCCCCCTTCTCCCATCCCCCCTCTTGAGCACATCAACAACTATCATCCAGCTTGACCTACCTAGCTTTCGGCACTTTGCCTAGCCTCACAAAGCATAAAAGAGAAGCGACAGACAGCACCATCTTTAACTACGGTCAATATTGACTATCCAACCATAAGGTTAACAACAGCCATCAAATATACTTCCACAGAGAGAGAGGAACATAAAGTGTATACTCCAACTTACTCAACTTGATATCTTTCCTTGAGGGCTGCTTTATAGCAGTGGTTCCCAACCTGTGTGCCGTGGGACTTAAGTGTGCCACGAAATTTTGGAAGTGTGCCACCAAAACTTCCTAAGATTTTAATTTAACTAAACATCTCGTAATAAATCTACTACTAGGTCCGGCTTTAAGCCTCCCAAAGGGTTATAGCGATAGATAGTTTTAGGTTTCACTTGAAAAGAAGATTGTGGCCAACCAGTTTATATCTGTATCTTTTGTAGAGAAAGCCTGAACAACGAAACGATGATTCTGAAACAAATGAACAACCACCTAACATCTCAGTGAATCCCAAAAAACCATCAACCCAACACAAGACACAAATAAAATGGAAACAATGGTTTAAATTTCCGATAGTGCACCTGAGGCCCCATTCATTGTTGCTGAATTGACCGCAGAAAAAACGAAGCCACATGTTATTGGGGAAAATGTGATTGGGCCAGCTTGTCAGGTCATTGTTGGAACCATGCTTATAAAATAATTTAAAGAGCAAATTTCATAAGTGTCTTTGTCGAGTAATAAGATAGGCCGAAGTATTTCTGAAATATCTGAGAACATCAGTAAAAATGTTGTTGAAAAATTGTAAGTGAACAGGCAATTTGCTTTGCAGGTTGATAAGGGCACCGATAGAAGAATACACTTATTGTCAACTGCATCTCGATACTCATCATTTTGACTTTTATCTAAATTTAATATAATAATTTACTATATTACAGCCCTTACACAAGTGTGCCGTGAAAATATTGCCCATAGTGAAAAGGGTTGGGAATCCCAGATTTATAGGAACATAAAGTTTATACTCCAACTTACTCAACTTGATAGCTTCCCTTGAGGGATGATTTATAGGAACATAAAATGTATATTCTAACTTATTCAACTTGATAGCTTTCCTTACGGTATGATTTCTACTTTAAAGGAACATAAAGTGTATAGGGCTACACCAACTAACTCAATTTGATAGCTTCCCTTGAAGGACGATTTATGGAACATAGAGTGTATACTTCAGTAACTCAACTTTATAGCTTCCCTTGAAGGATATTGTATATGAATTCCTATAAATCAAATGGTTAGATTGTTATTGGTTTTTATGTGTTTTGCGTATGTATGTGACATTGATAGAATAATACGAGAATCATCTGGCATATTTGACGTTTGAATAACATATTTTTTGTACAAACATTAATATTTTTAACAAGGATCAACATCTTAGCTGGTCATTCGAAATATAATTTCAAATATATGTTTTACTTAATTTGATGTTAAAACTATGATTGGTAGTATAATTTATTCTGTATACGTGGACAGATACCTACATTTCTGGAATCACAAGGGGTTTATGTTCTTGAAAAATCGCATTTTAAAATATTTTTATGCACAACCACGAAAATGTAGGTACTGTACATTTACTCTAAAATACACCCTCACAATCCCTAACCAAATAGAGTAGTTTTTTCACCACGTTTTACTACCTGTTCAGGTTACTTACAAATGTACTAATTACTCTAGTGAATTATTGACGAGGAAGTTTGAAATTAGGGGAAGTTTACCTGCATTTGCGTAGAGGGAGAGTGGGAAACCATTTTGGAAAAACCACTCTCAATCCACCCGACCGAGATTCGAGTCCCGATCTCCCTATCATCGGTAGATAGTGACACCTTAGGCCATGCGGGCACCAAAGCAGGTAATAGACAAGGTGGGTATTGAGACACGAAGCAGCAAAAAAAATTAAACATTTTAAAAAACAAACAAGTTACTGACTATAAAAATATCAAACTAAGAGGAGAATAACCACCAGACCTCATTCATCGCTGTACTAATTTTTTGTTTTGCTTCACGTCTAATTGTGAATCTTAATACACTAATGTCGAAGGGATGAGTAAAATATAATTTAGAGGAAATATACAAGAATTTACGTGGAGATAGAGGGGGGAAATTTTAGGAGAAACCAGTCTCAGTACGCTTGGCAGGGATTCGAGTCCCAATTTACTCGTTACTGGGAAACTAAACTAGATGAACCCAACATTTAGTCCCCGTGCCCACAGATGTGAGTACCTGTATGCTTCTTTTGAATATGTTTAGGTTAATCCAGATAGGATTAGGTTAGTTTTAAAGACCTTAGAACGTATTAACTGAGATTTAATTTAGTAGGAATATAGTAAAGCCTTAATAATAATCCATGTTAATGGTTTTTAAATTAAGCTTTCAAACTAAAACTAAAAATATAACAAAATATTATTTAAACGAAAAAAAAAAAGATATTTACTGCACTGCTTCAAAGTAAAGTTTTTTCTTTATGATTATTTACCGAGGACAGGAAGACCAAGGTTCGACTCTTGGTTGGGTTGACTAGGGGTGTTTTCCTTAATGGTTTTCCATTCTCCCTTCACGTGAATGCGGGTTCACTTCCCCTAAATCAACCTTCCCAATTCCTAACCCATTAGAGTAATTAGTACTTAAGCGTATAACCCGAACGGCTATAAGACGCAGTGTGAAGTATTATTATAATTTATTATTATTTTATTTGTTTCCAAATAGGACACTTTATTGACTTATCTATATTTTTTAATCAACCACATTAATTATAATAAAAGCTTTTATTTATAATTCACATAATCCTCAGAAAAATTCGCTATCAATATGAAGTGTACAAGGGAAAAAAGAGGGAGATCACATGACACACATTTTCCAGGACAACAACTTTTATATCTCAAACTCCATAAGGATTCCAGCAAATACTTTTTTATATTAATCTAAATGTGGCATATAACTCTTTTAACCATAAGCTAAAGCATATAAGAAAGTTATCATGATTGTCTAATAGATGGCAACACTAGCTCAATTTGAGCTAAAATTGGATTAGACTATGATTTATAGGTTATAAATCACTAGAAAAGAACTTACTTCATTTGTGTACTTTGTTTGTAAATTTGAAACTATCAATTTACTAAAACACATTACACTACACTACAAAGCATTTTGAGTGGCATAGCGCCAGGCGGAGTGTTCTGGGTGTTGTTCGTAATTGGTTCTCACATCACTTTTCATGCATTTAACTACAGTATTGTATAAAAGTATTGTAAACATTAGTTTATACTAATTAATAATAATACGATGGTGACTTGACAGTCTAGGGGCAAGTTGTTAGACCTCTCTGCTAAGGGTCCGTGTTTCATATCCCGATCCCGGCACAGATTTATCTGATTAATAAACCATTTCTTAACCTCTGGCAAAGTGTGTGCTTTCACGCTTTGTGAATGTGTGGAATGTCAGGCCCCCACCGTGGTTCGGAACCCACGTTGAACTGTAGATCCCCTCTGCTCTCCATCATCATCATTCTCACGCTTCAGCCTATCTTCTGGAGATAATACCATGCGTCTTAATAGTGTCCCCGCCTCAGAGCTTAATAACTCCATACGCCAAGAGAGCAGAGGTAAGATAAGGTCGACTGTCCAAGATATAGAGCATTAGTTCCTCCCCAAGTTATTGTATAGTTATAGTTAGTTTATATAGTAGTTGAAGTAAAAAAACTATTGTATATATATTTAACTATTATATAAATATTGTGTTAAAATTGGGCTATTTGACAGAATGAGTGCCTCTGTTAAAACGGAGCCACGGATAATCGGGGCTCGGATAATCGCGAGTTTGCTGTATTCTATTACAAAGCAGATAAATAGCTCACTAAATCTTTATGCCTAGCCATTGGGACTATTTTCCGTTTTTTCAAAAGTACGCTTTTAAAATTATTTTAAAAACATATTTGATTTGAACTAAAAATGCTTACTACCTTAATTTTAGGTATCAAGGAATTGAAACTCTGAAAGAGTATATATTTGTTATCATTAATCATTGAAAGGAAGTGTTTCATGCGAACATGATTAGGGCGTAGGGAACATGGCTTCATGAAGTACGGGTACACACGTTTCAACTTACCCTCCATTGATAAAAGAATATCTAGCTACTATTCAATGAGACCCCATTCCTTCCTCTCGTCCCTCCCCCCATCCCACCCTCGTAAAGTTGGTTGAAGTAATGTAGTCAGCATGTTAAACAAGACTCGCGATTGCGGGAAAATGTGACATCGGTTTATTCGGCATGTGTGTCTGTTGTGGACATTGTGGACACATGTAGTTGAGAGAGGATTCATGATTAAAGACACTTACTTTTCGCGTACCCTGTTTTAACAAACCCGTGAAAAATACAATTCTAAACAACAAAAGCCTTTTCCAACCTTATAGAAATCATTCTTAGTTATTTTTAAGTTCACGAAATGAAACGATAAAGGTATATGAAAAATTCCAGCTTTTCGAGTAAATTTATGTATTTTTAATGGAAATGTGTGTTTATTACGCAATAGATAACGCAAATAACGTTTGCGGAAAGCTTTCATTTTGATTTAAAAACGATTCCTTTCTTTCATTGCCAGACTTAAGTAGCAGAAATATTTCCTTATCTCAATCGATATCTTCATACATTATCGAAAAATCGATGTAAATAGAGACGGTTAGGTAGCTAGCTTAGATTATCATTATAATCACGCTGACATACTCTAGATTTAAATAAAATGTATATAACGGCCTGTTCATTTTATTATCTACTAATTTTAAGTGTCAGGCAAAAATATTCTTTTAACAGTTTATATAAATACAATAATATAATATATATCTTTCCTCAGACAAAAAAAAACTATATTTCGATTGTTTGTAATATTTATCTCTGGATTTTCTTAATCGTTCAAAGACTGGGTATCTCTATTTTCCCTTGTGAATTCGTTTGATCTATAATTTGCGTGGTGAACTGTAATGATGTGATCGTTATTCTCCTACGATTTTTTTTATACAATACTCAACAAAAAATGTTAAAAGTAACAAGCATATTTATATAAAGAAAGAATATGTGATTTATTTTGCATACATTTGATAAAATGTAGGAAAATCTTGTTTTTAATTTTTCCCACTGTGATTTTCAGGAATTTTTCTAATGCCATTTTAACATTTAAGGATAAAATTTATTTTTATTTAAGAATTTTCAAATTGAAAGTCCTTGTTTATTAGACAAACCTTAAATTATGTATTTTTTCAGTACTATTTATAGCCATGCAGCCTTCAAGAGGAGGTTAAACCAAATAGTTACAATCCACCCAGTTGGATAAAGAGTTACATTATAGTTTACTAGACGTAATTGGTTCCAGCCAAGTTGAAGGTGTTTAAGCTCTTCCTTATAAGCTCATCTTTGTTATCAATGTATTCCAATTCCTGCTTCTAGAGTTGGGTGCTTAATCTCAAGTGGGATCTTCTAGGTTAAGTGAGACTTGTAATCAAGTGCTTATGAACCACTTTGTTTAGAAATGCGCTTCAAATACTCATATAAAATTAATTCAGAGATTAAAACTATAAACTTATTTTATTTAGATTTTAGTTTATCTAGTGACTTGCGTTCCACATTCGATTAGAACTCCAAGAGCCGAGACTGAATGTTTCAACTTATAAATTTATATCGGATGCCGGTCTTGGGTGTTTGTATTTGTGTTTGCTTTGTTCCACTGGATAAGATTAAATTAAGTCCTTAGTTGGTCAAATTTTTTGGTTTCCAAGATATTTATGATATAAAACGTTCTTTCACTTGTTAAATTAATTATCATGAAATTAATACTAAAACCTCAATATATAATTTCAAAACTCTAAAGTGATTAAGTTTTCACTCACCAAAATTGAATACCTCGTCAAATTTGCATTTACCGATTTACGAGAACTCTAATGTCTGGCTCCAATTTCATTTTATAACTAACAAGGTTTCGAATTCCTTGTCCAGTTTTCAATTATAAAGTTAATGAGTTCATCAAATACCTTGTCCACTATTCCTTACCAATTAACGAATGCTTCGAAAACCTGGCCCAGTTTTCATTTACCAAATAATACCGGGTCATGTTTTTATCTAACAGTTAAAATTTGCTTCTAATATCTGGTCTGGTTTCCATTTGCCAGTTAACGTTTGTTTCTAATACCAGCTCCTGTTTTCATTTATGAATTAACGTTTTATATAACCTGGTCCTTCTTTCATTTACCAAATAACGTTTATTTCTAATATCGGGTCCAGTTTTTATTTACCAATTAACGTTTGTTTATAATACCTGGTCCTGTTTTCATTTACCAATAAACTTTCGCTTCTAATACCTGGTTTTGTTCTCATTTACAAATTAATGTTAGCTTTTAATACCTGGTATTTTTTTTTTCATTTACCAATTAATGTTTGCTTCTAATAACTAATCCTGGTTTCATTTACCAACTAACGCTTGCTTATAATACCTGGTCCTGTTTTCATTTACCAATTAACGATTGATTCTAATATCAGGTCCTGTTTTCAGTTCCCAATAAAAAATACTTTGAATACCTGGTCCTGTTTTCATTTACCAGCTAACGAAAACTTCCAATACCTGGTTTAACTTTCTTTACCATTTTACGAGTGATTCAAACACCTTACCCAGTTTCACTTACCAACTAACAAACACTTTGAATACCTGGTCTAATTTCAGTTTAACAAGTTAATGAATTTACAGCACTTTAAGAGATTAAATCACGTGTTGATCGTTTTATAAATCAAAATTATCACGTTTATCGTAAATTCATGTGCCTTATACGGAAATAAAAATGATATTCATAGTTTAATATTAACTTGTTTATATAATGGTACTTTTTAAACACACCAATTATATTACCAGACTACTTATAAACTAAAATAGATTATTCTAGCACAGCATGGCATTTACTAAACTCCCAGCACAATTGCCTCAAAATGTACCAACAGGAGAGCAGGAGAAACCCATAGGCAAACAGTTAATAGCTTCATCATCGACAGATGGAATCGAAAAGTGTCCCCTATACCTGGGGTTGACCAATCTAGCTACCTAACCACGAGGGGGAGATTCAAGTTTAATTTTCTTTATTAATAACCCAGTCCACGTTTAGTATCCAAGAGAATTGATTTTTAACGGTATTACCTATTGATTCTCTGACACTAGGAACTCTAAAGTTAATTGCCACACTTAAAAAAAGACGCCACCTATCACTATATTTAGATAGTTCTATCCAGCTCACCTCATTACACGCTAATATTATCCTCCAATCTGCGTCTAGATCTTCCCAATGGTCTCTTCCCATTGGGTTTACCAGTCAGTATCCTGAACAATGTTCTAGATTATTCCATTCACGCTGCATGTCCTTCCCACCGTAATATACGAGACTTGACAATCCTAATAATGTATTGTGATGAGTACAGGGTATGCAACTCATCATTATGTAACCTACTCCACTCTCCAGTATCTTCATCCCCCAATTAGTTTTTTTTTACCAAGTATCTTCCTAAGAACGTTGTTTTCGAACACCCTACATTTGTTTTTGTCATGTAAGTTAAGAGACCACGTTTCACACCCATAGAGAATAACCGGTAAAAATATGGACGTGTATAATCTGAGTCTCACATTTACCCATATTAAATATCCTGAATTGTGGATTAGAGGCATAGTATGGCTCTATTTTAAGGAAACTCAAAGCATTCGTTTGAAGAAAATATAAGTCACAGTGGGGCAAAATACTCTCCAGAACTACGTTTAGAATAAATGGTAATATCGGAACTTGGAGTCGTAGTCAAACACCCTTGTGCACACTTAAAGAAGCTCCTAGCACCCTGTGTCTACTTGCACAAGGTCTACTTATAAATTCATAAATAATATTTTATATTACCCACTACTTCTATTCTGCAGTCTTAAATGGATCTCAGTATCAGTTAGAACAGGAGTTTCAGAAGTAAAACCCTTAAGTCATCTGTAACCCTGAAGCTATTTATTTGTGCGACTTGCACCCATTTTTTATGTTTTTTATTATGTTATATATAAAAAAATTATATGTTACAATGTAGTTGGTTCATACTTGAAATAAATTTTATTTGTATAATATATTTTACATTTAAAAAAAATTTTAATTTATTAATTTTCAAATCAAGGGGTTCAAAATCTAATACAGACTTAAAATAAGTAAAATTATTTGTTGAAGTTAAAATTGAAGCTTTTTCAAAATTAATGCTTTAATACTATAATTTGATTTTAGTCTAAGCTTTTTATATAATATGGTTATCAAAATAATAAAATTAACCTAGAAAGATGTGTTTGTGGCATTTGGTTCACCGACTATATTTTTGGGCAATTAAATAAGAATGTTTAGGAAACATTGGCTTAGAAAGATGAAATATGAACTAACGAATCTATTCATTAATGTTTAATGGTGTAATTTTGTTTTGGTCCATAATATTAACTTAAAATTATGGACACGTTTTTTCCATACATACACATACTGTACCGTTAAGTTAATTTGTTAACCAGAGATAAGACATTTCAAACATCCTAAAATCCCACGCGTTTTATCAGTTCTGATGGTTAAACTATCAATTCACGACAGTTTGGAAAACTTTTTTCTAGACAAATAAATATGAGTAGCGCCATTTTAGATGTATAGAATATGTTAAAGGTAGAAATAATAAAATGGACCATTATAGTAAACTTATGGTTCATTAAACCGGATATATTCTGGGGGGGAGTTTGAAACGTTTTCTAAAAAAAGAAAACCTTAAAAATAAACATAAGAAAAGTGAAAGGGATAAAAAATGATACGATATGCTAGTTTAAGTAGGCTACTATTTTTTGCTACAATTCTCAACACTCGCCTGGAATATATTTCATAATTTATACTAATTAAGTTGGGATAGTAAAGGCCAAATTAGGAGGAAATGTACTCACATTTGTTAGAAGGGAGAGTGGAAAACAATTTAATAAAACTGCTTCCCAGTAAATCAAGCCTTGATTAGATCCCCAACCTATCCATTATTGGTGATCAAGTCTCCAGTCTATTGTGAGTTTAGCCCTTTCAGATGTCGGCAACCTTTTTAATATAGCAGACCGTATGGGCTTTAATAAGAAAAATAGGTGTGCCAGTTTGAGTAAATTATCAAGCAACATATTTCAACTTTATATTTCATACATAGTAATTAGTCTATTTTTATTGATACATTTGCTTGTTTGCTATATCTATAGCGGCAAAATAAAATCAGTCGGTGAGGCAGATCCGGCCTGCAGGCCGTAGGTTGCCAAGCACTCGCTTAGACCATTCGAGCGCCAAAGTATGTACAATAATATTGAATATCAACTTCTATGATTGATTAGTTTTGATATATTTATGGAATTCAAAGCCTGACTAAAATAAAGTTTAGAACTTTAAAAAGGTTTTAAACAAGCTTACTAGTATCTATAGTGTTTATAATAAGCTTGCATACAACAAATACGTTTTACTTATTTTTTATTATTATTATTATTATTATTATTATTATTATTATTATTATTATTACCAGTTCTTAAGCTTGTATTTGACAGGCTGATTTAACGTAAACTGAATTTGCAATGTCAGAAGTCGGTAAAATAATCCTATTCAATGATACCTTATTCATGGCTGTAGGCTTTGTATTAGTCGAGAAAAATGAATGTTGACAACAGAAATAGTATATAAAAGTATTATTAGCACCACGTCTTACTACCTGTTCGGCTAGTTTGTAATGGTGGGTGATTGTGAGATTAAATGGAGGACCCATAGTTTAACGTGGGATCCGAACCACGGTGGAGGTCTGGCATTCCACACATTTCTACTCATTGGAGGACGTGGATCTTGAACGATCATAATTATTGCTGAGGCCCTAAGATAGTGGTGGTCTAGTGGTAAGATCTTTGTTCTTACTTTTAATTTAATATATGAATTATAAGATAAATTATGAAGACTTTTCATTTTTACTAAAGATGGATAAAATCCAATTTTTCTTGATTTCAAATATTCATTTCATCCATAAGTCCTGAATCCTGAATCTGATTCCGAGTCTTAGAAAATATGACCAACATAAAAGGTTCACTTTCACACATTGGTATATGTTATTTTCTTTGATTATGATGCTGTTCATTTTGATTCTGAGTTGCTATAAAATACAGAAATCGTAACCCAGTTATCACAATTTATGTTCACAATTAGATCACATTTAACTAGCTTAAGGCTGTTTATAATGCTTTTTCTTTAATTGGCAAGGCTATAGCACAATTATTTTACTATTAGTGGGTGTTTTGTCTCACTACAGGTCCATTCCTTTTATCTGTGAACTTAGACCGCCAATTTACCCTATCCTCTGCCTCCTCCTTCAGCCTCCATAATTTTCTTCTTTCCTTCAAATCATCCAATATTTGAATCCTCCTTTCTAAACTCCTCTTTCCCTCAACCTTTCCTTCTATGAAGTAGCGGTGAGTTGGCGGTCCAGGGGTAACGTGTTGGACCTCTGTACTGAGGGTCCAGGGTTCAATCCTCGGTCCGGGCACAGATTTATCTGATTACCAAACCCTTCCTTCACCTCTGACAAGACGTGTATTAATCACAACTTGTGAATGTGAGGAATGCCAGGCCTACACCGTGGTTCGGATTCCACGTTAAGCTGTAGGTCCTCCATTTCATCTCACAACCACCCTACCATTACACATTAGCGTAAGTGTGTATAACCCGAACGGGTAGTAAGACGCGGTGCTAATAATAATAATAATAATAATAATAATTCTATGAAGTTGTGCAAAAGACAGATCTTCCTAAGGATGTGTCCAATCCAGTTTGCTTTGCACCGAATTCTCAAAACTCAAATTATCTTAAAGGAATCAGAGAATCATAGACTTCACCAATCACCTGATGCTAACATTTGTAATAACTTTTCATTTGGTGTCTAATAGCAATATTTATTGTTTTCAAAGGGTGGGGAGGGTGTGGAGGTGAACGCGAGCTCAGGCTGGTAAAATAATAATAGAATAAAGACTGTTTGGACATAACACATGAAAGATTTTTTCAGTAGATGCGTTAGTACGATTTTCCACCCTTAGTTAGCTCAACATTTCTTGAATACATCCTGTAAATCGATGTTAATTTGTTTTTATGGTTATAAAAATATTTTTTTATCAAATGTCAATATAATCATGACAAATATTCAATAAATGATGTGTGACATAAATAATGTTATCTATAAAAACTGCAAAAATAATCACCTAAACTTTAAATTCATACTTACCCACCTTAGTTTAAATTATATGATTATTTACGAACCATTTGTTCCAATATTATCAAAATACTGCCAATAAATAAATTAAATCTTAATCTAACATCATGGTATTACAAATGAAAGGAAAATTGTAGATTTTTATGAGGATATTGATAAATATATAAAATCATAATACTGTATGGTAGAGTTTCTCATGTTTTGAAATCTGAAAAGTAACCCAATGCGTGTGAAACTTTAAACTCCCTTAATGAAGGAGTGTAGGAGATGCGAGAAAGCTGTGTTTATTTTTACAGTTTTTATAGCAAAAACCTTTTTTTTAGCCAGAATGAATAAAATAAAACATAGAATTTAATTTTCTATATATATATTTGTTGAATATTTTTCATTAGCATATTTTAATTTGGTGAGAAACATTTTAAATTAAGAGAAAAAGTTTTCACTAAATTCCAGGACACTCTTGACAAATATTCAAGAAATGCTGATATCACCATGTGAAAGAAATCAAAATCTATGTTTCTACTGGAACCATATTTTTATATATTTTGGCCAAAAAAAGTTATGTTCCAAAAACTAAAATAAAAACTTACCTTTTCTCGCATTCCCTACACTCCCACCTTGAGAGCCCATTAAACGGTCAATTAACTGGGACAACTTTACGCTTGTACCCCGAAGTCTCATCAAAGTATTTTTTTTGTCTGCATTTTTCACTTGACAACAGTGATATCTTAAACAACAGCAAAATAGTTCTTTATTTTAAAATAATTATTGGTCATTTCTTTGTATTTTTAAAGATAATCGGTATATTAAAAAGGTTTCACTAGACTAAATCCCACCGTCATCTGATAAGGACTATAGAAAGTTTGGAGACGTATTTCCTACCCATAATATGGGTACAATTCATGGGTTGAAACACCTAAACTTACAGTCTATTTTTTACCTGGACCTTGCACTAACAAACCGATACTTTCAACCAGCAGCTGGTATCGACCCAGGCCTTTTCTTCGCCAAAGTGGACCGCACTAACCTTTGGACCACGGAAATGGGAAAGATAAAAAAAACAAACAGGGCTAGAAGAGTATGAGGAAACCCATAGCTCAGACCTTACCTTTTAGTTTACTTAGGAAACAAGAGTGCCTGGTATAGGGGAAAAAAAAACAAGTGACGTTGCCACCGCGTCCAGAATAATATTGATTCCCGTTTAAAGTTCCAACTAAATTCTGTTTGTTTTCCACACGGAGGCGAGGGTCGATTGTATAGTGGTGTCGCCTGTATTTGGCGGTGGGTTTCCAAAACACTACTCACAAACTTAATTCCAAACAGCTTGAAGTGGAGAGTATGGCTAGTTATCGTACACATTGTTAAATATTCTTAAAAGCAATGGACTCATTTTTACATCGCATTTATAAATAAATAAATGCAGGCATTAATCATAAACGAGAGTGACATATAGTACAGTAGTTAACTCAGTCTTGGCGGGCACGTGGAATATATTTACTGTTCATTTAGTCTGGTTTGCTGGTGACTTGCTGGTAGATGCTCTAATTCTGACTTGATGTACTCAAGGGGTTTTCCCCAAATGGTTTCGCAACTATTTCTTTTTATGATTCTTTATTGGCCTACACTTAATCAAAATACAAACTTCTTTATACCTATCACCTAAGCGTAATATGCAAATAGCCCAGACGGATAGTATGGCGTGTTCTATGAAATAAAAAAAACACTTCAGGTTTGAAAGATAAATTTTAGTTACAGGTAATGACTTAGAAATCTAGAGATCTGTCACAGCCAGCTGCACTTTTTAATTTTTTTTTTTTCTGAAAGAGCATGAATTTTGCTAAGATGTATATAGAACTTAGCAAACGCAAGAAAAGACCAGCGTTTTTGCAGTTTATATGGCAAAACTTCTTTTGGTCAAAATAAATCATATTATACTGCTATAAAGCCACAAGGCTCACTCATTCCCCCACCCACTCACTCACTCACTCACTCACTCACTCACTGACATTAATGTTTACCCACTTCAGATGAGCTAGAAACTTTAAATTTGGCAAACTTATAGCTTCTAGCCTGTAACCGACGGGAAAATTCCAGAAAATTAAAAATTTTAATTTTTAACCCCCGAAAAAAATTCAAAATGGCAGAGCATATACTTTAACTTTAAGTTGTTACGTTCAAAACAACGTTGGAATTACTTTAGTTTACATCCACTTGCAAGGAAAACTCACTGGGGTTTTCTGCTATACAAACATAAAGTTTAAATTTCTTAACATAGTGATTTCAACATTTCTTGAATAGTTGTCAAAGGTGTCCTGAAATTTCATGATATATTTTTTTTCTTCATTAAAAAGTTTTTCATCGAATACCGCTATGCTCATGACAGATAATCAACAACTGTTAATAATGTGAAGAAAATTAAACTCGATGCTTGTATAAAACCAATATTAAGTTTATTTTGACCAAAAAAAGTTTTACTATTAAAATTGCAAAAAACTTGCTCTTTTCTCCCGTTCCCTACATCCCTATCTTAACCACTCTTATTCTGTTTCCTGTTAGATATTATAATTCTCGTAAATAGTAGGTCTACTGATGTATTGCAATAAAAATACAATATTGAAACAAACCTTAGTTAAATGTAGTAAAAAGCTATTACTTGTGTTGATTTGAACTATAATATTGAATAATGATAATGCTTCTATTGAAATAATTTGGTTAGTTTTTCAATGTTACGTAGGCTTTATATTAATATTGCACTAGATGTCCATAAAATGGAGTATTTATAATCGATGGTTATGAGTAAGAATGCACTAAATTATCTGTTAGCTATTTAGATATGATAATTTATCTCCACTGTCACCAAATATATATACAAAATTATAAATAATTTATAATTTTCAGTAAAGTATTTTCTTAATAAACAGTTTCTAAGCAAATATAAATAAAACATGGTAATTGAAACACCAATTTACTATTTTTTCAGAGCTGTAAATCAAACTTTTTTTAATTGATCATCTCATCAATAACGACCACAATAATACAATTTCCGTTAAAAGTGTCAAGCGAGACAGAAAATAAATGTAGGTAATTGTAATTCAATACCACTCAATAGGATAAATAGCCAACTCTTAAATGACGGGGTGTACTCCTCGCCTGTGCACAGTATTGAGGCCAAATTTGAAACATAACTATTGAACAGGCCTCTCTAACCCCCTTGCATTCAGACCATTGATGCAATTAAACGTAAGAGACCATTTAAAATTTTTTCCCTAAATTCGTCTTGACATGTCTTCATTATGATACCAATGTGGTGGTCTGAAAGAAGCATCGGATATTTTTGGGGGGGTGGGGGTGAGGATGAGGGTAGATACTCTAGGGTGGGAGTCGTTTGTAAGAGGCGTTTATTTTTTGCCGACAAGAGTGGGTTCTTCTTCAAGTATGGATGATACAGGACTTAGGATGTGTTGTGCAAAGGGAGAAGACTTTGGAAGGCTAACAAGGGGGTAAAATGGTGGGGGTAAAATGGTCCGTAAATCCTCTTCTGTAAATAGTGGGGGTCTGCTCTCAGGGAATCAGCGATGCTGAAATGGTTGTCGCCATTAGGCCGCCAGTAGTCTGGCAGTTTCACCACTGAAGAGATAGAAGAGAAAACTTACGAACACACAATGTGTCAATCCAAACCATTTACTACTCTCTCTCTCTCTCTCTCACACAATGTGTCAATCCAAACCATTTACTACTCTCTCTCTCTCACACACACACACACCGTAATTTAATATGTACGTTTCATGGACCTCCAGAAACCACAACAAGTTTTGAAGAAAAACAACAATTTGAGCAGAGAACATCATATATACACAAAGTTAAAAGGTGTCGACGTGCTTGAGCAGTATTTGTTCTCTCTCTCTCTCTCTCTATATATATATATATATATATATATATATATATATATATATGAGAACTTAGAACAAATACATATATATCATTGACAATATATATCATATATAAACATTGGATTGATTTATAATTTTAAGTTTTATAGTGAGAAAAATGTAAAGAAAGTTAGTCATATCTACATACTTAAGAATTACACTGTGTTTGTGTGTGTGTGAATTTTAATTATTTCCATCGTGAAACTATCAGAGTGAGATTAGTATTTATTCTCAGAAGAGAATTAATTGAATTTATTTATTGAGCTTATTTCCAAAATAAATAATAATATAAACAATTTATTTTTTCCTTCCCTTTAAGAGCACCTCTATTTCTTAGTTTGCTCAAATGAGTTGTAGAATTTTCTTGGAACCAGTTTTCGAGTTCTTACAAGGGTCTGCCTACACGATTGAAAAGCTATGTTCTTTAGTTTTTTTTACAGTTATCCTCCTCAATTAAAGACGAATGAGACAAGTAACTGTACCTTCCTAATTGTAATGTTCATTTTGTAATATACCCATCGATATTATTTGGGAAGAAGGGTGTTATCTTAGTTGGATATATAACTATCATTAGTCCATCTTATTGGTTCAATAAAAACAGTGGTCACGTAGTCTAAGGCGCCATTCCTGCCTTAGACTATATGGCAGATGTTGGCGATGTCAGGATTGGAATATCTGCTGGATGCACTGAGGTTGGATTACAAAATTCTATGTTTACATCCCTTATCCTTTCTAATGTGGATACAATAATTCATCTAAGCTACCCTTATAATCACAATCCCTTAGAATAATATCAATAATAACCGTAGTGTTGAGTGTAATTCTAAGAAATTCTACTATTTTAGGGCAACAGGATGATATGAGAACATGTGGATTAAGAACACCAATATTTTTTAAGGGAAGAATTTAACAACCATACTATATATAACATGATTTTATTACGACTAAACATCTGAAGCACCTTTTAGAAAATACAGAGATATTTTTAGATTGTCATTGATCTATATAAGAGTTGTTTTTAAAGGTTTTGATGAGACAAACAATTGGTGACAGCTAATGATCACTTATGATTTAATGAAAGTGGATATCGTTGCTTTTTATGTGTGTCAGATATGTTCATTCTTAAGAACCTTGGGGTATAGAAATTCCCTTAATATGTTAAGGTTGAACTTAGAACACTGTAACCCAACTCAAGCACACCAACTATGAAAACAATTATGATGGGCTGACTGCCGAGGATGGGGAGATCGAGGTTCGAATCTCGGTCGGGTGAACTGAGGGTGGTTTTTCCTAAATGGTTTTCCACTCTCCCTCCACGCATATGCGGGTTCACTTCCTCTAAATTCAACCTTCCCAATTCCTAATCCATTAGCGTAATTAGTACTTAAGCGTATAACCCGAACGGATAGTAAGACGCAGTGCTAAATATTAATTAATTAATTAATTAACTATGATGGGAAAAGTAAGATTGTTTTGCCTATTTTTCATCAAAAAATTGTTAATGGCATTAATAGTAATTAAATGTAATTTTGTGAAAATTGTTTAATGCAGTTTGATCATAAACACTTTAACATTTTTTTCTCGCCAATCTTGGTGGCTGCATGGTCTAACGCGCTACTCTGGCAGTAGACTAGACTGCTGATAACGGGGAGATCAAGGTTCAAATCTTGGTCGGGTGTACTTAGGGTGATTTTTGCCAAATTGGTTTTCCACTATCCCTCCACGCAAATTCATGTACACTTCCTATAAATATAGCCTTCATAATCCCTAGAGCAACTAGCGTAGATAGTACATAAGCTTATAACCTGGACGGGTAATAAGACATAGCGTTAAAAAAACTTATTCTCAGTACTAATTATAAATTAGACGCTAGTTGCAACGTGAATACGCTTGAATCCCGTGTCTCTCTTCGAATGTATAGTAATAAATACAAATTATTCACCAAGTTCCCAACTAACAGTTTTACCTATGTGTGTGCAAATGGCTCATAGTAACCTGGGGATATGACAATCTAAAAAATATCCCTCTATTAAAATACTGAATTTTAATTATCATTATCAATCCCTTTGTCATAGATTTTTAAACCAAATGTGGTAAAATGATATTAAGGTTATTTCTTCTTGTTTATTATTTTTATTCTCTTCTTCTTATTTTATATACGTTTTAGTTTTTCTTCTATGATGACGACATGTTTTGGTGATTTTTCACATTCTTCAAGTCTTATTTGTATTAATGATGATTGATTTTAAATCATAGGTCTACTATTGTAAGGTTGTTCCGTATAACATCATAAAATTTCACAAACTTTCTTGGATAGAAATGTGGTAAATGCTCTCCGTACTATTTATTTCAAGACAATTTCAAACATAAAGCTATTTTAAGTTTTCAATTAAGTTTTAATTAAAAAATAAGTCTTGCTAAGAAAATATTCGCCTTTAAATAATTTGTGCACATGATTTTTTTTTTTAAATTTTGTATAACTAGACATTCATTTGAGGTGTATGGAATGAAATATCTATAAAATTAATCTTATTAATAATAATATTTATTATTAACTATCAATAATAATAAAAATGTATTATTAATTATTAATAATATTTATTAACCATTTATAAGGTTTATTAATCAATAATAATATTTATTAATCATTAATAAAGTTTATTGATTATTAATATTATTATTAATATTGCCTTATCAAGGTTACGCAAAAACCATAAAATAGAAAGTTTAACCCCCTATAACCCATGAAATGTTATAATTTAAAATAATTGAATTAATATTTAATGCTTATAATTGATACACTTGTTAAAATTGTGCAATACAAATTTTATGGTCGAATGACCTTAAGGCAGACTCGCAAAACAATGTGTTGGCGTAGGTAGAAACATTGAGGCTCAAATCTCGACTGAGGGCACTGAGGATGGGGGTGGGGGGGGAGGTAATTACCACAGCTCTCTCTAAGCTAATCTTACTTTAGCAACCATCTCCCCTAATTTAAGTCGTTAATAACTTTTTGTTTCACATATTTTAAAAAATCCACGAACACATTTAATTACATATCTGCTAGTTTAACTATTGTGCTGTGAAAGCTAAATATCCCAACAGGAGCTATAAGGGACCTGCAACATTCCAATGTATTGCAACGGTGCCTCGAGAAACTTACTTTGGGGGAGGCATTTAATCAAGGCGTTAACTAAATTGAAATCTCGAGGTGGGGAGGGCTTTTTGGGAATACCTCCCTAATCGCTTGAGGAAGAATATTTATGAATATTAAATTTCTCTAGAATCTATTTGGAATGGTTTTATAGCTACTTAGGGCAGATATTTAAATTTTGGGAGTTTTGAGGGATCAAATGCTCCACTTGCCTGACTTTTGGGGACGCAACTGAAGTATTTTATCTTTTTGACTCACTTTGGTGATAGCATGGTATATTAAACTAGATGGGCGTTAATGGGAAGATAGGGTTTATCACTCTCCCTCTACATGATCTCGAGTACATTTACTATAAAATTCTAACTTTCTCATATCATGTTCGTAATTAATGTATGCGTGTAGTCCAAATGGGTACTATAACGCAGTGGGAGAAATAAAGTTTTATGCGAAGCTTATGTTTGACTGTCTTGATCCCATCGTCAAAAATTAAAATACATCCTGGTAGCAAGACGAAGTCATATATACATATGAAGCATAACATATATTTCATGTTAACTTTAGCAGGGTATATGAGTTTTAGTGAAGGTCGTACTGAAGTTGGTCCCACTTTCAAAAATAAGGGCACAATACATATTATGTTTTTATTATTTACGATCCTTAAAAACTACCAATAACTAGTAGGACAAATTGTAAATGATCTTCTGGAACTAAGCTGTAATTTTTTAAGTAAAAGTGAAAGTGACCTTGGCTGATTTCTTTCTAGGAAGGGAAATCATCCGAAGGAACGCGGGGATGGTTGTTTGCAAGAAGACCTTGCAGCAGCCATTCGAAAAACATTCGGGATAACACCAGCAAACGGAGTGGAGGTGTAACACTCGTGCACTAAAAGAGTCGGAGATGAATTAATCACTTCAGCTCAACTTCTACTATTTATATTCATTATTTCATAACTAACAAAAGTGGAAAAAATGTAATCTTACACATTAATATGTAACCTTAGTTCAAGTTATATTTAATTTAAATCAAAACCATTCTTATCGTTGGTAAGGAACACGACACTACATGGCACCCGAACACAACATACTTAAATATTTAAATCTAACGCTGAGATATAAAATGACGGACGGGAATCCGGGGTAATCAGATCGTATACCAACCCGGTCAGGATCCGAACCAAGGACGTCGGCAGTGATACGACTGCGTGCAGTTAAACAGGCACTAAAAAAAATCTTAGTGTCCACCTATGACAGCGCAATAACCGTGTTATAAATAAACTACCAAACCTTATTCCAAGGAGTAATCTAATTTTAGTCTTTTTAAAAATATGATAATCATTATAGTAAGAATTTCTGAACTAATGATATAAATCTAAATGTGCTATTATACAAACTAGTGATTAACTGAAGCCTTCATTCATAATAAGCAAACCATCGTCTCGTGCAAGTGAAGAAATCGTCTCTTAGATCTTCATCATGACGAAGAACATCAAACGCAAAGCATAAGCCAGGGACAAGTGCTACCTATTTGAAAAAAAAACCTTTTCCCCTTTGTGGACCATGATTCAGCAGCCCCTCTGCCTCGCCTTTCCTCCGCAAGTTGAGTTTCCCCATCTCCACCGATAATCTTTCCCCGCCGCTACCAACACGAGAAGACCTGATTTCCCTTCGGACCACGAGTCCTCCATCCAAATCGCTGGCTGTTGCAACCACTATCCCACCCCCACGCTCTGCAAATTGACAATCGAGATGAGATTTGAACTCCGCTTGGACTTGGAATACTACCCACAAGGATGAGAGTCCTTCACATAAATCCTCTTCTTTTTTTTTCAAAATATACAATAATATAATATAGTAATTGATGTTGGCACTCGCAAACGTACGAGCACTGCCAAAAGCCATGCATTACTTCAAATAGTGAACTCGCATTTATAGAGGAAGCGTCCAACAAATAAACTATTTTTTGAAGGCCACATTGAGTTGAACCAGTTGACACTTAGTCTAAGACGTTAGACTCACACTTGGATGAGGCGATTGAGATAAGATTTTCAGTTGGGTCCAATGGGGCTGGTTTTCTACATGGGATCAATCACTGTTGATTTCCCAACCTCTCTTCACTCTAATGTGGATGAATATTCTTAGTACTACATCCCACATCCATAAACGTTAAATTAAGGCGTTAATAACTATTTTAATTTTACGTGGGGCCCAGTAACTAAGATAAAACTATCAATTATCTTGAATATAAACAAGCCAAAAATGCCTTTATGCGTAGTTTGTACTGTACATTCATGATCAGTAAATAATCAGCTTAATAAGCATCTAAATAAGATTATCATGTAAGTTTCTTGTTTATATTATATGACATAGGATAACCTAAAATTTAAATTAATTTAGTTTGAATAAAAGCTATCTTTTTTTAGCACTCATTATTTTAAATTTCTACCTGATTCCAGCTGGTAATGATCTTTCGTAGTGGTGTTTGTTAAATAGTTCTGTGTCAATTCGTCTAGGAGATTAAGGTGGATATGTAGGGAACGCGAGAAAAGGACAGTGTTTTCGCAGTTTTTATAGAAAATCGTCTTTGACCAAAATAAATAAATTATAGCTTTAATACAAACATATACTAAGTTTAATTTTTTTTCAAATGGTGAGATCAACAGTTGTTGAATATCTGTCATGAGCATAGCGGCATTAGATGACAAATATTTAAGCAAAGATAAAAAGTTGTATTTAAATTCCAGGACAACTTTGACAGATATTTAAGAAATTTTGAGTCAATATGTGAAGAAAATTAAACCATATGTTTTTACTAAAGCAATATTTGATTTATTTTGCTCAAAAAAAGTTTTGCTATAAAAATTGCAAAAGCACTTATAATTTTATCTCCACCTTAAATATGCCCTAGGCCACAGACAAGTAAGAAACATACTCTCAACCTTATGGGGTTTTCACTGCGCTACTTTTGCCAGTTTGAGTCCTTCAACACTGGGCTTCGCTAGTGTCACTGCTGGGTTATGATAGGACTAACTGCAGCGAACCTAGTGTAGAGGACTGGAGCTGCCAAAAGGAGTACAATCATTTTAACCTGGAGGTTGAGTGTCTGAGTATATTATTTGTATTTGCCCCAGGTGCACTGAGAAAATATGGATCCAACTTTGATTAAAGTTCACAACTATTGTATAGATTCATTTTATTTTATATAAATTTATTGTGTCTTCAGAAAGTTTTTTTACTAACAAAAGAGTGACTTTATTTAATTATTTCCTTTGATAAAGATGTTAGGAAGAAGGGTTTTCCAGGTAGGTTGAAGCATGGTTATATCGTTGAAGTTCTGCTTGAATCTAATTAATGAAGATTTTCTCTTGTCAAATGAATCAATAACAATTATGTTGTTTGCATTTACATCTTTGTGTGAAAGTGGTTTCTTAGCAATGCTAGCAATCAGAACTAGAGACTTAAACTTAGAGTTAAAAACTACCGTCCCACTATTTCACTAAAATAGAACCTGAACCACTTTTGTGGAAGGAAACCAACTAATCCTTTCAATCAAAAGTCTGCCACTGTAGTTTTATGCAATAATGTTAAAAGAAAATGAAATATTTTAGTTGGAAAATTAATTTGCATTTACTAGATATATTTTTCTAAATGTTATGGACCTGATTATTTGAAAATAAAAAACTGATTTAAGTAAATAAATAAAAGGTGTAAATGTTACACCCCATTCGTGAATTTGCCCAGTGCTTGAATCAGGCCAATTTCTGCCCATTCCGTGACCTGGCCTCTCCTCCTAACCATTTCATGAACTGCGCAAAAACTAGTCTAGTTCATGAATTGTGCAGCGCTTAAGCTGCCCATTTTATGAACTGGTTATTTCATGAAATGGGCAACTTCAATCGTTACCCATTTTATGAACTGGACAAGTTTTTCCCGGTCCATGAAATGGACAAGCGAAGAACAGGCTTGTTCTTTAAGTTAATTTAACTTTTTATCATATTAGAATGTAAGGTTAGGTTAAGTTAGGTTTGGTTAGATTAATAAAATATTTTAAACTAATTCCAGTTAAGTTTGTAGTATATTGTACAATAAGTTCCAGTACAGGAAATGGGCAGGAGATAATGCAATTTCTTAGTTCGTGAAATGGTCAGGAGGAGACGCCAATTCACAGAATGTATAAAAATTTGCCCGATACATAAACTGGGCAGTTTCAATATTGGGATGTAACAAATATAAAACAAAAAAGCAAAAGTAGAGTCGATAAACGATTGATGATCTTGAGACCTTTGATAAGTTGATAAGTCTGTTGGAGCCGAAAAATGTTGCCAACCCTTCTGCTAGACCATTCTACCAACGAAGCTGATATCTCTTCTATCCAAAATATATTTCTTGGCTAAATGCCACTAACCCCTACTTTGTCGAAAAGCAATATATATAATATTACTTTAATTTGTTTGAGGTATTTAACGTGAAATTTCTGAACCAACTGATTATATTAGCACATGAGAATTTCTATGAACGAGCGCGAAAGGGCCGACCAATTTCGCTGGGAAAGATACTTTCATACACCCTTCAGGATTATTTTACATGCCACAATCGCCTTGGGACTGACAGATTTGCTTCCCTTTCAAAGAAATCCGTGCCACAGATTTTTATCGCTAAAACAAAATCTGTAGACTCCAGCTGACTTTGAACCAACGCCCAGTACATTGGGTCATAAGGCGAGCACTTTACCCCAAGTCCACTGAGGTAATCGAAAATTTAAAGTAAAGAAAGAGGTAGGGACTACCTGACTACCTACTACTAGTTTACACCACCACATTGTCCTCTGGTTTGTAACTATAATAGATATATTTATAATAAATGTGCTGAAACAACTTTCTTTACTTTAATGACAAACCATTTGCGTTATGTTTTTGTAATGATAGACTGCACCTAACTTTTAATCAAAGGCATTAATTCAGTAATATTTTTAAAATTATTCTCATAAATCTTTGACTTAGCTTTTCCACATGAAAAGAGGTTGACTGGAGGTTGGTCGACCACGAAGGCCAAATTATTTTACATCTTATGAGAAGCTGGACGGACTAGATGCTTTAAAGAAAAATGATGAATAAAGTTAAATAGTATTTTTTGTTTTTTAAATGATAAAGTCTTAAAAATATGATTTCCTTTAAAAATATAAAATTAAATGTATTTATTTTCATTATATGATAGACTATAATTATTATTTAAATAATTGAAAAATATGTACAGTATGTTAAAATAATTATTGTGTGTTGTAATAAGTGGTCAAAAATATAACTAGAAACGACTACAAGATCAAAATATAGTGAGTTATCTCATTTTCTTGGTTAATCCATATATTAACTCACGTACTGAGCATTACAAAAATCGTCTTCTTTACTTAATGTATAACGCCACGCTATAAGCTGTTTGCCCTCTGCTAACTATAACTTAACGACTACGCCTCAGTTTTCTGCACTTTGCTAACTTTATCTTTAATGACTCAACCTAAATGGTCAACCTACAACTGTTTTGAGGATTATATTTATGGTACCTTGCCAACTATCTGCTACTTCTGAGTAAATTGGTTCTCTGATTCACCCATAGTTTGAGTAGAGGCATGCTTTAATAGATCCTAAGGGTAAACCGCATTTGTGTATGGGGATAGTGAAAAACCACTTTGAAAAATTCATCTTCATTAAAATCGACCGGAATTTGATCACCAATTTCCCTATTGTTGGCAGTCTAGTCCATTGCGATCATTCGATCACTGAAGAGGATATTTGTACCTTTTTTTAAACAATGTGAAGAGATTATTTCAAGTTGAGATGCTTACAATTTCTCCCAATTTGACCAATCATACATAGAATCTCTTTTAAACATCTCCCATGGCAATATATTTCCATTAATACCTGATCATTGAGTGTTTTACTGAGTGATGAGGACAATTCACAGGCACAGTTTATATTAACTTTATTTACCCTTGCAGCACCTCATGCTGTGCCACTGGTATTAAGTAATATTATCAAATTAGAGGACAGGAATAATTAAAAGCATTTTATCAAGAGACTCGCAAGTGGCGTGGCGTGGCGTGTTGCCATGGTAACCAAGAATTGTTAAGAGAGTCTTGGTCTCAGCCCTCAATGGAGCACTCATTGGACATGTATTAACAAAAATATCCCGCCTAGGTGGCGTAGTTAGCTAACGCGCTAGTCGTGTTGAGCTCGACCGTCAAGGACGGGGAGATCGAGGTTCGAATCTCGGGCGGGTGAACTGGGGGGGGGGGTTCCTAAATGGTTTTCCACTCTCCCTCCACGCAAATGCGGGTTCACTTCCTCTAAATTCAACCCTCCCAATTCCTAATCCATTAGAGTAACTAGCGTATAAGCGTATAACCAGAACGGGTAGTAAGACGCGGTGCTTAAAAAATTTTTTTAACAAAAATACATTATCTCGTAAGTTATGTGGAGCAGATCCAATTTATGATTGGTCAAATGGTGAGAGAGTGGCAAAGAACCTAATATAACAGGTACAGTTTTAACAAGCTCTGCTTATCCTGGACGACACGCCACTGTTACATACTTAACGTAGGGGTCAATTTTCTTCAGTAGCTGAACAGTGTGTGATCCACTGATTTCCCTGGCAGCCCTTCACGCCACGCCACTGAGTCTCACCTCACATGTTTTCTCGTGAAAGCGATTCATCGTCGTAAGAACTTACCATTACTCCCTCCTCCCCCTCCCAAGTCCTCCATCTAGGAAATAAAGCTCTCGTGATGATCGTAGAGGGTCGTATAATTACTCTTGGCCGTGGGTGGCCAACCCCCACCCTTCCTTGGCCCTTGAGTGTGTGTGTGTGTAGGTGTGCGGTAGTAATTGATGTGGACACGCCTTCGGGTTGACGCCCCCCTTCAAGGCGTGGCGTGGCGTGGCGTGGCGAAGGCGCCACGACGTTCTATATACGAGCGCGTCTGTCTAGATTAAACTCACCCACAGCGTCCTAGAGGTCTAACAGGGAGCTCGACGGCGTTTTGGGATCAATAGGAGTTTCAGGTTGGAGACTAATGGATTGAAGCATTGCTACGAACAGTGGCGTGACGTGGAGTGTTGCCAGAGTGATCAGAACTAGTTTAAACTTGTAATTTACAACCTTGAGTGGGGTTTAACTCCAATTTTTGTCTTTGAGACCATCGCGACCCCTAAATAACCAACAAGTGTTCAGATCCTAGTTTTAATAGTAGGCCTATTATTTTCAATGAATCTTATTACCCAATTGAGAAATCCTCATTTAATTACACTTTTGTGTTGGGTTGAATTTAGAAGAAATATAAATTTATTGTCGTGGATGGAGAAGGGGAAAAATCATCTAGTAAATGTCACCCTCAGTACCTCCAGTCGGAGCTTGAATCCTGAATTTCCCAATAGTTATAAAAGCAGACAAGACGAGAGTGAAGCCTTGGTCCAGGTGGCCACTGGTGAGGGTTTGAATAAATAAATAGCGTTCATTAAATATTGAGAGGTATAGCTGTGTGATTCATTTTCCAATTGTCTTGAACAATGCTGATGCGTTTGTTTAGATTCATACTCATGTTGTAAACTTGATTAAATGTAAGGAAATTATATATCAAATTGCCAGGAAAATGTGTAAAACCAAATTTGAGTAGAAACGTTTTTAATTACTACACTCGAATACCAATATTGATTAGGGTGATTTTTAAAGAAAATATCCAGCATTCATGTAGAGAGTATGATAAATACATAAACGTGAACAGTGGTCATCCCTGTTATAGCAGAGATATTTATCCCTGTTATAGCAGAGATATTCATCCCTGTTATAGCAGAGATATTTATCCCTGTTATAGCAGAGATATTTATCCCTGTTATAGCAGAGATATTTATCCCTGTTATAGCAGAGATATTCATCCCTGTTATAGCAGAGATATTTATCCATGCCAAATGAATGTAAAATATTTAGCAAAGGCACATAATACACAAACAACTAGTTAAATTAATGTAAAAATTGCAAACTAGCTTCAGTTACACAACATATCTAGTTTTAAACTCCCAAATCTAATGCCAGAATGCAAATATAGAACATAAATGCTTACATTTTTGGTAATAAAAACTAATCAATTATTTAACCCTTCCAGTCTATTTTATAAGAACAAATGAAGCATAAGATTTTAGGATCGTTTTATAATCATGTGTTCGTTCAATACTCAAACAAAGAATAGAGGGTTGGTCGGGAGAAATCTTAAAGGAAATGCACCGCCATTAACGTGGATTAATTTATGGATAAAACCGATGAAAATAGTATGCTGAAAACAACTCTGATTGAGTTTCAAACCTTGACCAACGACGATCCAGTGTATTGCTAACCCAATACCTAAGGCTTGATTCACACGTTTGCCAAAAACTGAGAGCAGAATCTGCTTGATTGGCGCACAAAGCTCACAAGCTAACAAAGATGTATGTTGATCCACAATGTTTTGCAACGCAATTTAGAAAAAAACTTATTATCAACTTGTTTTATATTCGAGGTTATAAATAAACATTCATACATACATACACACACATATATTCACCTAATCACGCCGTTCCCTTACAGAGTAGGCAAGAAATTGTGTATACAGACTAAAAAACAATTCTGTACTTAATCCATTCTCAGTAACTTTCTTCACGCATCCCTATGCTCACATACTCCCTTTGCTTAAACAACATCCACACACCGAATCATACAAGCTCTTTTATTCTTAAAACTATTAATGTTTCTTCTTTTCACACATTCGTCTACAACATTAACCCACCTCTTACATGGCATATCCCTTCCTTTTGATACACACACCTTCGATATATTTGTTTCGTCACTTGATCAACACTCATTCACTCAACCTGCCTAAAACAACGTAAGATACCTCTTTCACATTGACGTATTGGCTTACCTTTCAAACCGCACTACTTCAGCACCCATTCATTACTGGCTCTGTCGATACGAGTTTTTCAATATGCATTTCTTAGTTCTCTCATTCCAACCGCATTTACCTTGTTCTTGTGTTTCTCCTGACAAACTCACACGTCAGATCCATACAAAAATATAATGTTGGCATCCACACTTTTCTTTACTGCCATCTTTGGCTTTCTCGATAGCTCTTCATTCTTTGCAATAGTCCACATACATCCAACTACTCTACAATATGCATTCACCAATCTGTCGATGTCATCCTCCATCCTTCTATTTTTACAGAACATTCTGCCTAAGTACACAATATAATTAACTTACTCTACAGTTTTCTATCCATACGAGGCTGACAATCATTTCCTGAGTGGTCCTTAGCTAAATATATCACCTTAGTTTTGGAGAAATGTGTACGACAATCCATTCTGCCTGTAGCTACATTCAATGATTTAATTAATTCTGCAAGACACTTTCATTTTCAGCGATTAATACGGCATCATCTTCATATAGCAGCACACTCACATGCACAATGTCATTTTGCACACCAACCGTGTCCTCACAGGCATCCTCATACGAATATCCATGAATACACTAAACAAGCATGGAGACATAACACAACCTTGATTAACACCCTAATTTAATGTCAAACCATTCAATCAACGTTCCATCCACCATTATAGGGTGATATACACGGTGCTGATTTTATTCGCTTTGAACAAGCTTCTTTTTAAGCTGGTGAATTCGCTCGTAAAAGATTATAAGGACGCGGATTATTTTATTCTCTCGCGTAATAATTTTGAAGACGCAGCGAATAAGAGATGCTAGCTGACTATATGAACATGTCCAACCTTAACGCTCCCGCAAAGTTAAAAACTATCTGCTTTTACCAGCAGCGTCAAAAGAAGCGGTGTGTCAGCACTTTTAAAAGCGATCAGCGAATGGGTCTGCCATAATGCGCGTGCGCAAGACGAGCATATTGCTAAAAGCCTTGTTTAAGACGCACTTGTGAGGTGAGTTGTTTTGACGCCATGACACTAAAGACCAGCTAAACGCTGCTGACTTCCTTCTTTTTAGAAATGCGTGTAAACGTTTATCAGCTAACGATTTTTGCAACCATATATTCACTCAGGGAAAGCATCAAGGTGGCGTCAAAAGAATCCAGCGAATATTATCAAAAGCCGCATCATGTAAATCACCCTTTTATCGTACACTTTACTTCCAACCTACACTGCCATATTAGCATTTACTAACCATGAATTCGCACAAAATTTTCTTAGAGCATTCAATAATATACTCTTACTCAACCGATCGTACGCTTTCTCCAGACCCATAAATAGACGATACACTTTATTCCTTACTGCCATATATATTTTCTCAATTACTTGTTGAAATGCCAATATTTGGTCCATATAAATATATAAATAGGTATTTAATATGATTGCCACGATTTATGTCTTTAAATTTATTTCGTCGTGTCATGAAACAAATCAACAAAGGGCGAGAATTTCATACGTGCTTCCCATTTAGCAAATTAATTCAAAATATGATCTAAGTAACGTTATCGCAACAGAATGTTTGTACCTAGATTTGTAAATGCATGCACACTGATTGGAACAGCTTGTTTCTAAATTTGACTGGGTCTCTCAAGCAAAGAATGTCCAGCAGAACTGAGAAAGTTGAAACATTTCCAAGCCACACTGAATGGACAACGGAGATCACGCTGAGCTCCTATGAATGGTTCGGAGCTCATCACGTGACCAGGTTTCTGTTCTGCTCTGTTTTTTTTGTTTTTTTTTTAACGTGTGAAGCCACAGTAAGCCCACTTTGTCGCCATTGCGGAACATTTTGTATTATTAATCTTAAACGAACTCTACTATATCTTATACATACCAATTCATGGGCTCATTTCCTGTGTTAGGATAATATAAAATGGCCATATCTTCACCAATATATATTCATGGTCTTTATTCATCGGCATAGAGGGAAAGTGGGGAAAGATTAAGGAATAACCATCATCAGTACAACCAGCTGGGTGTTGATTCCCAATCTTATCATCGCCAGAAATTCAGACTAGACGAGCTTGACGTTTAGTCCGCGGGCTCACCATAATTAATTATCACTTTGGGCTGGTCCCCGTAAGCCCCAATGGAAGATAAGAATTACGCAGAACAATTATTAATGAGCCCGTTTTGGTGGCCACATGGTCCAAGGCGCTAATCTTGCAGTAGACTTGATTGCCGATGACGAGATGATTGAGATTCGAATCTCGGTCAGGTATACTGAGGGTGTTTTATCCAAAATGATTTTCCACTCTTCCCCCTACACGAATGGAGGCACACTTCCTCTAAATATAACCTTCATTATCCCTAAAACCATTAACTTAATTAGTTAGTTAGTAAATTATGCGTATAACCAAATGGGTAGTAAAACGCGGTGCTAAAAAATAAATATTAATGATGAAAAATTATTATCCTTCAATTGTAATTTTAATGATAAGTATTTTAGAGCATTTCATGATTATTGTTCACAATGACTAGTTGCCATAAAAGCTAATAACGAGTCTAGGAGTACTTTGGTTAAATTACTCTGACAAAGACTCTCCTCAACAATGCCTCTTTGATTAATCCAGTTAAAATCCTTGTGCCCAAGTTCATTATAAAAAATAGAAATAAAATAAGTTATTCCGCGTCTTAGCCACCTCACAGAAGCAAGCACATAACAACGGTTAAAACGAAAGTAAGGTTTTATCTAAATGTGTAAAAGGGGCTAGCTTCAAGGAAGGGAGGTATAAGGAGGGAGGTATAAGTGTAGCTGAGCCAAGCGACCTCCATCGTCGCCGGCGGCTCCTCCCCCCTAAAATATCAAGCCTATACCTTTAATTATGTTATCAGTAAACATGGAAAGCCACTCACTACTTAGTTACTGAACTCAGCTACTAGGTCCAAAAGAGAGGAGAGGGTAAGGGGATATCTGAGGATCACAAAGAGCTATGAATGGACAGGATGGTTGACTAGAGACCCGACACCGTGGCATTTTGAAGCACCAATGTCGGTGTGTTTGGCCATGTAGTTCGGTTAGACCTAAGATAGCATTTATGAAAGTTCTAGAATTATGATTTTTTTTAAAAGAAAATTAAAAAAAAAGAGGCAATCAACAATTTTATATCATCGGTTGGAATTAGGAGAGTATCTTAGAGGAAAAAGCGCGTCAAATAGTGGACCTCCTCCCCATATTATTATTTTCCCCCAAACTCCTTTTACCACTCGTCCAGGATAGCTGCATTTTAAACTGCGGTAATGGTGTAAAAAGGAGACTTTCCATTTACAGACAAACTAGACTAGATGAGCCTGATATTTTGTCTGCATGCCCACCTATGTGGGTTGCATGGATTCAAATACTAACTTCCTAGTCCAAGGTTAGAGAGTGCTATGCGAGTATAACACCTTTAACCAATCGTTCATGGATATGGATATGAGAAATATTATTTGAAGTATAAAATTTCCACATAGCTGTAATCTACAGTTATAACGCAATCTAAGTAGACAGTTTGCTCTTTTTCCATATCATTGGTCCACTTGTCTAATAGTTGTTCTCATAATAAACTGGACTGCCCATGACGGGGAGATTAGGCTAAAACTACATTCGGGTGTAATGAGGGTAGTTTTCCTTCCAAGCAAATGCTGGTGCACTTTATCTAAATAAGAGATACCTCATTCCTATAGCATAGTTGTAATGGGTTAAAATGTTATTTGCTTTTGTGGCCAAATTACATGTAACGTATGTGGAGTGGAGTATGATCGGTCAAATAGGGACAGAGCAGGAGAGAACATATTAGAGGTATAGTTTAAACTGTGATTGTGTAATGTTATCATCACTCAGCAGACAACTCATAGGCCAGACATCAAGGAAAATACATGAACTGTGGAGCAGAGTCTATGTATGATTGGTCAAATGGGAACAGAATAGGGGGGAAAATATCACAGGTATAGTTTAAACTGTGCTGATATAATGTTCTCGTCACTCAGAAGAACACTCATAGGCCAGACATAGATGGAAATACATTATCTTTTAAGGTATGTGGAGCGGAGTCTATGTATTATCGGTCAAATGGGGACAGAGTGGGGGAGAACATATCCCAGCTAGGCTAGTTTTTAACAAGCTCTGTCACCTACCCTGTGACTAACAATGCGAGTAATATGACTAGTTTGAAAAAGTATGTTAATCTTATTATTAAATGATAAAATTAAATATTTTTTGTCATTCCTTTATTACCTTCTCCTTATTTTAGTCTTCTATGACGACATGCTTATATGTTACACCATCATGTCATCATAGAAGACTGAATTTCAAATAGGGGCCTAAGGAGAATGGAATAAAATATTATTATTATTAGCACCACGTCTTACTACCCGTTCGGGTTATACGCACTTACGCTAATGTGATATGGTAGGGTGATTGTGAGATGAAATGGAGGACCTACAGTTTAACGTTTAATCCGAACCACGGTGGAGGCCTGGCATTCCCCACATTCACAAGTTGTGATCGATACATTTATTGTCAGAGGTGATGGAGGGCATAAAATAATAACAAAGAAGATTTAATTTATTATTAAATGTTTGAACAAGAGTTTTTGCAGTCTATAATTAAAAACGTAAACTTTTAAAGACATACAATTTGAACTAGGTTAATGACAAAAAAAGTTTCTCCTCAGGAGATGACACTTTGTGTTGATTTTCTTATCAGTTTAGTGTAACAGCCCAGTTTGGTGATTAGTAGGGCTAGTATTTTGATGATTTTGCATCTTTTTTTTGGCAAAACTGGAACGTTGTTCAAGTAAATACAAATGTGTTTCATAAGAAACTTCGCTGATTTAAGTAGCTCTGTTAAGGATTTTTTTTTTTGCATTTTTCCGTGTTTTTACGCAAATATGGCATTTTTAAAGGTTTTTCGGTCATTTTAAGTCATTTTTTGTTATCTTTTGGTAATTTACCCATAATTATAACAGCTCTGTACACGTCATAACAAATGGTGGTGCCAAGACAGTGGTTAGACTACTTCCCCCCTCCCCCAAAGCATGCAACTATTACTGTGAGTACTTCCAAGCTGTGAAAAAGATCATCGACTCATTTTACAGCAATGAAGCGATCTCGATTAAAATTGCGCAGGAACTTCTTACTGATCTTGAAATTGCAGGTAAGTTTTCCTACCTAAAGTCGAATTTTGGATTTCTGCCTAGCGCCATTACTTCCTTGGAGATGTCAGCAGTGCTATTAGTGGATCAAATATATTTGATAAAGAAAGTTGTGAATGAATTAAATATTGTGAGTGGAAAAGTGGGTAAAAAGGCTGTGCAAAAGAAAATTGAGCAAGCTTAAAAAAAATTAAGGATATGATATTCTGTGCTTAATTGCAGATGTGCTATCAGGGAAAAACTTTTCCCTTGGTGAAATTCCAGGAGACAAAGCGACGTAGTTTATTTCAAGTAGACCTATGCTCCTATGATGTTAGTAGAAGTGGAAAGGAGCTTCTCTATGTTTAAAGCATTGCTAGCAGATAATAGAAAACCGTTCTCTTTCGAAAATCTGCACATGATTTTTGCTGTGCATTGCAATTCTGGACTGTTGAAATAAACTCTAAGTTTGCCATGTCAAATTAAACTGTCAGAAAATGTAAGTTAAATTTTGATATCTTTTCCTTGTTTTATTTTATATGGAATATTTTTTGTTGACAAAATAAAAACTTTCAGTTTGGCACAGAAACGGAATGTAAAATTACATTTTAAGGTTTCGTTTTGGTTTACTTGTTTTAGTAAGGGAAGCTAATATATTTTTTTGGTAAATTTTTTAGTTTTAAAGAGCATTTGTTTACATTTTTTGGATCATAAATGCATTTTTAATAGGGCATATTATACAAATTTTTAGGTCATCAAAATCCTAGCCCTAGTGATAAGTTTTCAAAATGTGTTCTATAGACTACTAGATAAAATTTAAAACTTCACGCCAAGATACGCGATGACAAGGCGAAATTGAGAATTAAATAGATGAATCTGTTATGTCATGGAAGTGCGCATAGCCTTCCGACATCGCATGATGTACGAACTTAACAACATTATATAGCTCCGTCATGTCATGTCGTATCACATCGTGTCATGCCAGGCCAGTTTAGGAGAATATCCACTGTATTTTATTATTACATTCCATAATACAGCTATCAACAACGGTAGGAGTTTTTAGTTTGCTTGTACTGTATCTCATCTTACTACCCGTCCATAACATCCGTATATTTACAATATTGGAACAGGGCTGATGAAAGTGAGATTTAAACGTGTTCTCATGAAGAGAGAACGTACAAGATAATTGGATTCGAACTTCAAACTCAAAGTCATCAGTAAACCATACAAGCTAAGATTTACACCGTGATCCTTATGTACTCCACTGCAACATAAAGTAGGAGCTACCACGCTTTTTCACACAATAAAACATTCATGTATTTACCTTTGTTTCACTTTAGCTCAAAGTCCTAAAGGATTTGCGTGACTAATATTTCTACTCTTTCAATTGCTATTGACACAGATGACACTCATTCAGTCAGACGCTGTTGCCAATTCGCTGCTGAACTCGTGTTTATATTCTCCCCCATGGTTGTCTGTCTATTTGCACCATGTTCCAA
This sequence comes from Timema bartmani, assembly GCA_902151455.1. Classification (NCBI taxonomy): domain Eukaryota; kingdom Metazoa; phylum Arthropoda; class Insecta; order Phasmatodea; family Timematidae; genus Timema; species Timema bartmani. The sequence continues at coordinate 239,632 of CABFWB010000382.1, read as the reverse complement.
ACCGGTGGAAACCACTAGATACCCCCCCCCTCCCATCAACCAACTACTCTTGCCAAAAGCTTCCCCAATATCCTCTATTTCGACTGCATCGTCAAATGTTTCCTGACTCAACAAACCCTTGCACACACTGGTTCAACATTGTCACAACCCTTTTATGTTCTTGCCATGTTTGCAAAGGTCAATGGCAAATCGATACTGAGGATTCTTTAGGACAAAATTAATCTAAAGGTTTATAGTTTATTCACTAACGATACAGTTGAAATATCTCTCTCTCTCTCAATATATATATATGTGTGTGTGTGTGTGTGTGTGTGGGTGCACTAGTGGTAACGTGATATAATGTATTACTATCACAGCAGACTGGAATTTTAGTGGTGGTGAAGTCAAAGTTAGAATCTTGGAAGCGAGTAATGTAATAGTTGATTTTCAATATGTGATACATCCCTTTTTTTGTTCCTCATCATCTCTATTCTAATGCAAGTGCATTTCCTTTAAAACTACGATTCCAATCTCAATATATTAGGATTATTGTTAGTAAACTTCGAGTGAAACGTTCTTTTACAAAATAAAGAAACCGTAAAAAAAAAGTTTATTTTTTGTTTCTTGTTTTACTACGTATTAAGGCTACGCAGATTTAATTACTTTTTAAGTAGGGGAAGGTAGAATTTAGAGGGTGTTGGCCAGCATTTCCATAGAAAGTGAGTGAAAAACAATTTAGGAAAATACATCATCAGTACACTTGTAATTTTTTCGCTACCCTATATTTAATTGTGCATTTCAATATATTAAGCCTTTGTAAGTGACTACACTAAAATGTCTTTTCTAATTATCTACTAAGAAAACCCATGATATATGCGATAGTTCTGACATTAAAGGGCAAAGTTCAACCCACAAACATATGCTATTCATTAACTGTTCTTCTTAATCACATCTACAGACAAATTCTTATACATAGCTAAAAGTCTGAAGCGAGTTGGAATACTAAGTTAGAGGTTTCAGGTTTGATTTTATACATAACAGAAAAATTGATCACGGGTGAAATTGTGTTTACTCTTTCAAAGTGATGAATTGACTTAGGGGGAAATAAGTAATGTGGTTATTTTATTACTTAATGCTAATGTATTTTACTAGGGCATTTACTCATTGACAATAGCCTGTTGTGACCTTTTGAGAGTGTTATCGGATAGCTACATCAGATTTCCCAAATATATTATGATCATAAATATCAACTTGCTGTTTATAGAAATATATTAAAACTATTTGTGAAGCTAAAATGATAATAAAGTGTATAAATTAAGGAATTAAAAAACATGATGAATACATTAATAAAAATAAAAATTTAATTAATAGCTATTGAAAGGAAGGTTTAAAATATACCCTCTACTCTGGACACAAAGTGACGTGAAAAGTGGAGGAAATGTTTGCGTTATTATCAATTACTTAATCCGACATGTACCTGCAAGATGTAACCATTAACCATAGTGGTAGAGGACTGAACTTTATTCTTTATTTCTCACTGGCGGTTGCGAAATGTCGTGTCCATGAACAGTCAAGATCTCCCAGCAGGTTTAGTACCCAGTCTTGTTTGTGGTGAGACTTTACCTTATTTTCTTTATTTAGAGTGTGAAACGAGAGAGTTCAGAGTACATACCGATTGTACGAATTGACTGTTTCATGTTTTATAAAACCGTTCCCTCTAATTTTAATTTGTTACCAGTGGTAGCACTGGATACTAACCATTCTATCCACTTCTGCTTTAGTTAGTCTAGCTTAAGGTGTTGTTAACCCAGACAGTTAGAAAAGCATTCGAAAAATAGCCCGACCTAAAAGATATTGGCATACATTGGCGTTTTAAACGAAATCGCGTCCACGTGGATACGAAGTTAGAGTTAACAACAAGAAGTCTAGGGAGGGGGGGGTGCTAAATAGATTCAGGATACCCACTACTCAGGAAGATATTTACGAGTCCAAATGGTTTCTCTAGTGTTGTTATAATTATTTTTATTTCATTATCTAGCGTGTGTTTTATAAAACACAGGCTCTATTAGCCCACTACGTGACTTAAAAACCTGCCTAACCTCGAACACAAGACCTAAGAACCAAACAATACATGGATATTAATATCTAACATTCCCAGACAAATTCTGGAATCAAATCAGGCCCACCTATATCAACGGTTAATAATTTTAAAAATCTAGCCAGAGTGATAGGATTGATGCGCAATAGTTTTATTATTATCCTCGGTTAAGCTAGAGTCTAATCTATATGCTGATATGGTGTGTTTGAAAATGCTCGAAAAATATTCCAATTAAACTATATGCAGTAGGATGTGATCTTATTACAGTAGATATACACTTAGAACGTTCTATTTTTGAATCTAAACTATTTGTACATCATTTTTTGTTTATAAAGAACTCCCAAGGTGAACATAGGCCTCTGTTGACTTCATCCCAATAGTTAACATGCAGCGCGAGTAGTGGTGACGAGTCACACAAGCATTTGATTGCGCTTTTTCGACGTGTGTGCTTTCACACTAAATGGACATTTTCTAAAGAGCGTGTGAAAAACATCGACACATCGTATTGCTAATTAAATTGCCATATGTGTTTTCCAATGGGGATATAAGTTCGCTTTTTAAGCTATTTTTAACACTTTCATCTAACCCTTTTTTATGCTCACTGGTGTTCAAAGAGTCTCAATAAACTTTATTATTGTTTGATTCTTTTAAGAACCTCGTCTTAGTACCCGTTCATGCTATACACCCACGTACTAATTACTCTAATGTGTTAGGGATTAGAAAGATTGAATTTAAGGGAAATGCACCCACACTTGCGCCGAGGGATAGTGGAGAACCATTTAGGAATACTACCCCAGTACACCTGGTCGTGATCGAACCCCGCTCTCCCTATTATCAGCAATCTATTATATTGCGAGAGTGACGCCATAGACCATGCGGCTACCGAAACTGGTTGGATTATTGTTAAAGTAGAGCAGGGTGTCAAACTCGTTTGGTCTTGAGAGCCCCATTACAAATTGAAGATAATGACGGAGCCACATTTCTAAAAAAAAATCAATATTATCACTCTCTTTAAGTCAAGAAAACTCAATTAAAAATTATTATCCTTGCAAAGAATGTTGTATAAGATGTCAAGATTTAATCTCAATTTTTACCCAATGATTTGAAAAAAAAAATGGGTGCAAGTGTGTTAGCCAGGCTTTAAATCTTGTAAGAAATCATTTTCACATTTGATGGCAAATTCGTTTCGGTAAATCGTTATCTTTCCGCTGTGTGTTCCATTTCATAAGAGAAAAATAATTCATCATACAATAATGTGCTTCCAAAAATTGCACATATTTGATATGTAAATTTAGCCATCTTTGGGAATAGATTCTTAGTAAGCCAAGAATAAAAATTTGGTGCACCTGCATCATTTGCTAGATTTTCTAAAATAATGACAAATTTCCAAATATTGTTTTAAATGGCGTATTTCTACAATATACAAAACATTCATTTTACTGGTTGGTCTCTATTGGTGTGAAAAGTTTTCTCTTAATTTACATGACCAAAACCAATTTAGGGTATTCGAAAACAGGGTGCTTAGGAAGATCTTTGACCCCAAAAGGTATGAGTTTACTGGGGAGTAGAGGAGGATACATAATGATTAGTTACATAGCCTGTATTCATCACAAGACATTGTTAGAGTAACCAAGTCTCGTAGATTACGGTGGGCAGGACATGCAGTGTTAATGGAAGAATCTAGTAACTTGTTCAGGTTATTGACTGGTAAACACAATGGGAAGATACCATTGGGAAGATCTGGACGCAGATGGGAGGATAACATTGGAATAGACCAAAAAGAGATAGAGTGTAATGAGTTGTATTGGATAGAACTATCTCAAGATAGGGATAGGTGGCGTACTTTTGTGAGGCAATGAACTTTTGGGTTCCTATGCCATAGTGTAATGAAGTAAGTAAGTATTTCAACAACGGTAATAAGTTGAATTTTAAGGCTGCATTGTGAGTTGGTTCATTATAAAGGTCCGCGGACGACACTGGATCATGAATAGGGCTATGAGCTTAACATGCCTGATAGAGGATGGAGCTAACATCACGGCTGGGTGCATTGATGTTGATTTTACAAAGTGAATTTTCATTATGTTCTTCCTGTCCTCTACACGCAAATAGATATGTGCCATACCTCAACAATAACTTCCTTATTACTTACTACCTCCAATACTAACTTGTAAATATTTACATTAATAAAATTGAAAACAACTATTAAAATGATATATTTGGTTATGTATTCAATAAAACGGTTTAATTAACGTTATTCCCATTTAATATTTGTATTCAGGGGGATATTTGGTTTAATAAGGTATTGACTGAACAGTGGTAGTCTACTAATTTCAAACGATATTATATTAGTTGTGCTATATTCCTATATATCACCACAAACCATTTAAACAAAACTCAACATATAAAGAATTTATTAAGGATTATAATGGAATTAATAAATTATGGATACTTGTAAAAATTAAATATCAATATATATTCATAAAATGAAGAGTTTGTTTATCAGTGTGTCTGTCAGTCATGAGCATTGCGCAAAATCTAACGCACACAAGGGTCTTAAATTAAATAAGTTAGTAGTCTCTATTCACATATATGTGCACCTTGAGGCCGCAATTTTAAAATTTGGACTAGGTTTTTTTAATTAATTAAAAACTGGTTCGGAAGAATTGAAATTAGTTATTTTTCCGCTCTGTTTGAAGCAAAGAAAACGTTTCCTGGAGTAACAACGCAATTTATTTCTGTAAATATTTCATAAATTTGGTCTTATTTTTCTAAAATCCATAATTTTTCTAAAAAAAGAAAGACAATCAGTACATACTATTGTGTACTAAAGCTAAATATTACCCGCACCATTGGACACTCAGACAGAGGTGTGAGTATCGTCTGGTCTGTTTGGTTGGTGATGGGGAATGTTACAGTTCTATTCCCTCTTGGGTATTATGAAGAACAAATGTTTCTAGTTCACTCGTAAGGGATTGTATTTTATTCACCGCGTCTTAGTAAGCGTTACCTAAATGTATATATAGCCCATATCTAATACATATATATTTGTCATGATTATTGGTTAAGTTTGAGGAAGGAGAGACTTAAAGTTTATGTGCCCTCTTTTCCTCTGAGGGTGTGGGAAATCATTAATGAAAGTCTAAACTAAATACACCTAGCCAGGATTTGTGTCCCGACTTCCTCGTCACTGCCAAACCAAACTAAGGGAGAAAAAACATTTCGAGCACACACGTGCCTATCTATGTGGATCAGATGGGTTTCAAATCCCAAAATGCTCCTGAAAGGTAATCTAGTGCAGTGCGAGTCTAACGCACTAGACCACTCAACCAACAATATGAAAAACTTAAAATTTATATTTAAAACATTGTTATAATGTATCTTAAAGGAAGGATAAAAAATAAAAAGTCATTAGTTTTGAAATGTTTGTGGTACGTATGACAACTAAAGAAAAGCATTTAGAATTTTAGTTTGTATATTTTTGTATTTATTTTAATAAATATTGCATGAATAGAGTATTATAAACTTAGTGCATATATAATTGCTTTGAATTTGAATCGGTCAATTTAACGCCCATCTGGTGGTGTAGTCACCCCTCTGAGTTGAAAGAATGTTATCCCTCTCCTAACTTGCCTTAACCTTCTTTAGCCAGCATATAACCGCACTTAGGTTGAGCTCTATATCGATAACACCACCAAACGTCCAAGAGACCCCGTTGAAACCCAGGGGCGATCTAATAGAGGAAACTAGGGGAGTCTAGTCGTGGTATAACACCCTAATCTACATGCGGCTTAAACCTACCTCCCCAATACTTCCTCCCTCTCCCCAGATAAAAAAAAAACACATCCTTTTTTTTCTCCTTCATACCAAGCGCTCTTTCTCTCTGTGACATAATGTAATCCCCCAAATCTACTTAAAAGCCAACAAAGACCACTCAATACTGCTTGCATTCTATCTTTTTTTCACACTATTCCTTAAAGGGAACCTAAGCCCCTATACTCGCCAAACAATTGATAGGATAGGATTACCGTCATCTTGTGATCTTCGTGACGTCATCCCTCCAGAAGGCTCTCTGCAAGGATTGCCAACCAAACAGGTAAAACATCACTAAGCATTTGTTTACGTTTATTTCGAAGCTATGATAGATCATCAGAATTCTTACTACTACTACTGAACTATGAAATCTTGGTCATATTTCTAGAGCATAGAATCAATAGACTTTGATGATAAATCAATACAAATGGTTTACTTGATCCTAATAAAACATACTTTGCTTGTCCTGAAATTTGTGGCTATTTACACAATTTAAGACGAAGCAAATATATGAAGGTAGAGTGTGTGGATCTAAATGAAGGGGTAGGCCATGTAGGAACGTGGCTAAATGTTGAATCCGAATGTGTGAGAAAGAGAGACATTAATACGTGTGTATGTATGTATGTATGTATGTATGTATGTATGTATGTATGTATGTATGTATGTATATATGTATGTATGTATTTATGTATACATGTATATATGTATATATGTATATATGTATGTATGTATGTATGTATATATGTATACATGTATGTATGTTAAAATATAAATTTTACGTTTCTCTCTGTTCTTAGTAGGGCTATTTAACCTACACATATCCTAGATTCGATATTAGAGGAAATAAAATTTCCCTTTCATAACTAACTTATTAATTCCGGTAATCAATGTATACTTTTCACCTATATTATATAAGCACAGGAATTATAAACTAACATAAATATAAAACAGACACAACATCCAGCCCCCGGCAGTTAATTTTTCACTCTGAAAAGGGAAACCACTATTTCACCAAAGATAAATTTTTCAGCTATGCCAGAAATTGAACCCGGGACCCTTAGCTCATTAATCAGATACGCTACCGACTGAGCTAAGGTGTCAAAATTGTAGAAATAAATTTTTATAAAAAACACAGTTTTTTTGTGATCATCAGTGATAACATATATTACATAATCGGTGCTATTTTATATATATTTTTAATATATATCAAAAGTGACAAGCACAGACCACAAGACTTGATGTATGAATAAGTAAAACTTGCTCTAGTAAGTAGTAACTTTTCTAGCTGTCAGGAAAGGCCCTTTCTATGAAAGTTGGCCTGTCAAAGCGAACACAAAAATTAAACTTAATATTGTCTTTTGTGAAATAAAAAGCATTAAAATTAACTTTATCATACCAAGAAAATGACGATATTTCAGTTCAAGTATTTTTGCGCTAAGCTATATGCTCCTGAGCTGTTAATTTTTACGGTTCAGATATCTCTCTAGTGAGTTTTAATCAATGCTAGGTAAACATCACCTATTTAGAGTTCCCTAAATAGTTTTCTTCTCCTCTTCCGTGCAAGTGCGGGTTCTCTTTCTATAAATACAATTTGCATGATCCCTAAAACCAGTAACGTAATTGATACGTAAGCGTAGCCTCTAATCCAAACGGGTAGTAAGCTAGGACGCGGTGCTAAAAAAAAGTTACTGAGTTTATTTTAAGTGCGGTAGCTGAATGGTCTAATGTGCAACTCTCGCAACACACTGGTCTACTGATGACGGCGAGGTGGGAGTTTAATTCCTTTTCACGTACACTTACAAGAGGTTTTCAAAAACAATTTACCATTATCGTTCCACGCAAATGAGGGTAGAAATTCTCTAAATTCAACCTTCCTCGGCCTTAACACAAAAGCGTAGCTAATACGTGTGTGTACAGTCTGAAATCGTAGTAAGACGTGATATTAAAAAAAACTAAATAGTTGCCCCTTCTCCCTTTATACTAATGTGGGTACGCATCCTCTAAATTATACCTAAATCATCAGTACCCTATTAGACTAAATATGTAGATAGCATAGAAGGGTATTTGTATGAGGTTAGCAATAATAATATTCTCATTAAATCCGGGCTCGTCATAGTAAGACGCTGTATAATAATCACTATAGACAAACCATGCCACTGCCTAAAAAGGAGTTGGATTCACCAAATCAGGACATTCAATGTTTTATTTTAGACTTTTACAGAGGTGTACCAATGAATAAGTAACACTTAAAATAATATAGTCATTTATATTTAGTTGAATACAACAATTTATTATCTTTTCGGTCCCTGACAAGGTGCAAATTTTAAACATCGTAAATATTTTCGATATCCATACAAACAACCTAAAACTATGAAGTATCTTGGTTTTTAGTAAAAAACTGCCAGCAGGATTGTTCAACTTTGTCAAGGTTATATTTTGAAACGATTGATTATAAGTAATGGAAACGTAGTAAGGATGTGTTCAGTGCTGTCATCGTACTTTGGGAAATAATAAATTATAACCATTGATTTTTTTCTAAACATTATATTCGTTAAAAGAACTCTAAATAGCAAGTTTTGTTAGAAAACTATTCATTAATTGTATTTATCTACTACTACCACCACCACCACTACTACTTATAATAATAAGTCTGTTAATATTTAAATTTATAATAAAAGACATTAAATCAAAATTCAAATTACAATGAACCATCTTCAGTGGCCGAATGGTGTCAGGCGTCACTCTCGTGGGGGACTGGCCTGCTGATGACTGAGAGTTCAGATTTCACACACAAATGCAGGTAGACTACCTTTTAAAGGTTTTCTTACTCATCCATACCCATTAGAGTAAATTTATCATCTATGCGTATAATCTTAGCAAGGAAGTAAGACGTGTTGATACGAAAACACTTAGGATTGGTTTGTTTAGAATATGAAATATCTGAATCAATACTCAATTGAATTAAACTCTGACATAATTATTTAGTAGAAAACGTAGCACCCATGTAACTAGGACCTATAAGTTATAAGAGTAGGCCTACAGCACTACCAAAAAGTGATTTTGTAAAAAAGTTATTAACTCATTGCTTTTTATTAACAAAATGTTACATTATTTATACCATTTTTTATAATAATAAAATATTGATACTACTTAGCTATATATTATCCGCATAAGTGGGTAAACGTAATAAATTTCAAAATATATATTCTAGTTTGATGGTAATGGGAGGTCAGGTTTCAAATACTGACTGGGTGTAATTTAGAGTAATTTACCAAAATGGTTTCCGCTCTATGTCCATGCATAAACCTTACGAATCCTTTACTATATATGTAATTAAGAATAAAAATAGAGTGGATGGGAAGATAGGCATAATACAATAGAGGACTTAATTTTTTTAAATTTTATCATTTATTTGAGGTAAGACACTATTCAAAGTGCACTTTCGTAACCGACTGATTATATCAGTATACTAGTTATAAAACATATTAGATCTAGAACCAATACAACACCCAGCCCCTACCGTTCATTCATCACTATCAAAGGATAAGCCCACATTTCACCACAAGATAAATATTTCGGCCCTGCCAGGAATTGAACACGGGAATCTTAGCTCAGTACACACACACGCTACTGACTGAGTTAAGGTGTTGGAAAACACTTAGCTAAACTCATGTGTGTGAGATAGGTGAAGATAATAAAACTCTTGTTAGGAAATTCTAAATATTTATGTGATGAACTTATTTTTACATTTATATGAAAGAGACTACATATTAATATTATAAAAATGATCTAACTTGGCATTTTCTATTTAAAGACTAAGATTGGATTGCATTGAACACGAATAATTTGATAGATATTTTAAAACATTATAGGTCTCAAGTAGTTACAGAGATCAAAATTCATAGCAATGTGGTGTAGACTTGAGAAATTCTCAACTATATCACATCTTTGCTTTATAAAGGATATTAATTTATCTAGGACTTAGATAAGTTATACTAAAACTATACATCATTAAAGGTCATTCGACAGTGAAAAAGAATTATTGCACAGCTTTAACACATGTATAATTTATCAACTTTTAATAGTGACTTAATGGTAACCTGGTGGTCTGGGGATAAAGTGTCAGACTTCTGTGCTGGGGGCCCGGGGTTCAATCCTCGGCCACGGCACAGATTTTAATTTTATTAAAGTGTGCGAATTTACCACTGCTAATATTAATTTAAAATGTCTGTTTCATTAAATTTCTTGTTTTGACTACCGATTGTAGAGACAACACTGACTATTTAAAAATAATATGCCAGGCCGAGGCAGAGAGTTTGATAACCCCAACTAATGACACACCCAGTTAAATCGGACGCTGGCTTCTTTACCTGATCTGTGTTGTTGGCCTCCTACACCCACCTATGTTAAATTCCCCGCCAAGATGTTATAGCCCAAAAAAAAAAAATCTTAGTAAGTCTCTTTTATTTTTTAGAAACGCGTCCTACTACCTGTTCAGACTACGCGCTAGTGAGTTAGGGATGAGGAGGGTTTAATTTAGAGGAGGTATACACGCAATTGTGTGAAGAGAAAATTGATTTGTTTAAACCACCCTCAGTACACCGACCGGGATTTGAACCCCAATCTACCCGTCCTCGACAGTCGAGTCTAACACAAAAGTGGTGCCTTAGACCAATCGTCCACTGAAGAAAGTTTCTCATTGATGAATGACCTATACTAATAAGTATATAATTTATATTTAGTAAATTTTAAATAATTATTTAAGTGAGCAAAAACAAATTAATCATCTAATCTAGGCTACTACCTGCTTACTATGTTTATAACTTATAGTACTCGTATATATATATATATATAGGCCTATATATATATATATTTATACACACGTGTATATATATATATTTATACACACGTGTATATATATATAAAATTATAATCTGTTTGGTAATATTGTACAAATGATAAAATACGTAAGTGCTGCCAATGGTTTTAAGACTTTTAAATTTAATCTACTATGACCGTAAATATATGTCTCATTTAATATAATCTTGGTAAGAGGCTTTATTTAATTTTATCGAAAAAAGAGTAGTATAAATTGACAAATACCTACAAATGATCTACTTGCAATTATTTTGTATTCTTAACATTTTCAGGGATAAATTATTTAAATTTATATCATGGTGAACTTTAGCTGCTTGCTATTACAAGTAAGTGATTTATTTACTTTTATGTATATATATATATACACACACACACACATACATATATATATATATAAATGGGTTGTTTTGAAAACTCAATCCAATAACGTCAATAATAGGTTTACAAAGGTAGTGGGTGCTATCTAGAAAGGCAGCATTAAAAGAAAATGTATGTTCTTTAATAAAAAAAAATGTAGTCATACATTAAAAAATAAAAGATAGAAAAAAGTTTAGATGGTTTGAGTTGGAAGCCTCATATTTAACCATGTCATCAACTTTCAGTTAATATCCCGTGCCCTCTCAGTGTTGACAACATTAAAATGTTTGGATTGGCGCAAGTTTCCACCCTCGAGACTCTGAGAAAAATTCATTAAAGTGTAATAATGGCTCGATTATATACATAGAAAGAGAGATGATGTATATGTGAGGAGCTGAAGAAGACGAAGAAGCAAGAGGAAAAACATCAGGCAGCGCTTTTCTAAGTGATTAATGTCTGGTTGGTTCCGGACATACAGACCTACCAACACAACCAACCACAGCGAAGCCACGACAAATCTCGGTGATGTTTGTTTACCAGATCTCTTTTTCACTCTAACTAGCTTCTCTTTAGCTCTGTCTCTCTCTTTTTCTTCTATATACACACGCGTTAAGTACTGCTGGCTAGAGACCGACAAACAGTACACTCGTTTCCACAGGAAATGGATTCATTTAATTATTTAAAAACACTCTCCTAAACTATTGAACATGATGTTGTCTTCCCACAGCAGACTTCTATAAATACTTAAGTAAATCACGAAAATGCTATTTAAATGTTTATTTAAATACATTATTATTCTAGACAAAATAAGTTTGACTGACTAATAAATAAGTATTGGAAACGGGCTACCTATAAGTCAAAGACGATAAAAAAAAGAGCCTACAATTTAAATTTAAGGAAAAAGAATCTATCAGCAATATTTTACAATCCTTTTCAAACAAATTATTTTACTCTACTCGGGTTAGATATAAAATATCTAAATTAGCAAAGTACGTTTATACAACACTCTTAAAATAAAGTTTAGCACCAAGGTATAAATGACTTAACCTTATCGGTGGGCATGCAGGCTCAAAGTTAAGCTGTATTTGTCGGTGACGTATAGGTTGGAATCTTAGTTCTGAATGGATTTCCCACTCTCCTTCCATACAATGTCATGTGGGCTAAATTATATCTCCCTCGTCCCTACCACAACCGCCTTGTTAAAATGCGCATAGGCAACACAGGTAGTATGAGACGGGGGAGGGGATGTATTAATCATTGGGAGGATGACTCAAGGTGAGGATGTAGGGAACATATGAGAAAGCCAGTATTTTTACAGTTTTGTATCAAGACTTTTTTTGGCCATTGTAAATAAAATATTTCTTCAGTATAAACATAGAGTTTAATGTTCTTCAAATGGTGATATTAATTGTAAAATATCTGTCATGAGAATAGTGGCATTAGAAGAGAAACTTTTAAATAAGGATAAAAAGTTGCCATTAAATTCCAGGACAACCTTTACAGATATTCAATAAATGTTGATATCACTGTGTGGATAAAGTTAAACTCCATTTTTGTTCTGGTTAATTACTTGATTTCCTTCTACCAAAAAAAGGTTTTGCTATAAAAACTGCAAAAACACCTTTTCTTGTGTCCTGTAAATCCCCACCTTAATACGAACTGCGTGCGCACTGGTGGGGAAAGGGGTTAAGGGGGCTGTATGGTAGGTTTGGTAAACCTACAGGAAAACTATCACCAATGCAATAATGTCAGATTCATCGGATTAATACAACTTAAAAAATAAACTTGTTTAGTTTATGGGTATCACAAAACTGATGAAACTTGATGATTGTCCACAGTCTCAGTTTTTATAATTGAATCAATTTTAATTAATCAAAAAATTACAAATAAACCTCTGTTTTGATTCCCCTATCTAAACTGTTATTTTTCACTTAATTGAATAAAAAAATAAATATTGGTTATCATAAAATTGTAAATATTACCCTAATCTTTTTGCAAGAAATTAACTTGGCGATCTTTAAGACAAATCATATAGAACCGGAATTAGGATATATAGAGTGTTTTCATCAGTACCCCTGACTCTTAGACGTGATATGTTATCGAGACATCACATCTGCCCATGTTACTAGAACTCAAAACTTTATTTAATAATCTGCTACAAACTAGTTTGTTTTCCGTTTGTGTTTGGTCATTTATTTTCCTTATTTTAGAGGAAAACCATTACAAGTTTTTTATGCCACTCACATTTTTATGCCATTGGTATAAGAAATTTATTCACGCTTACCACGTTTTAAATAATACAATATTTTCTCCATTAGTACAACACTATAGCTCAGTCAATAGCGTGTTTTGTCTTCTGAGCTAAATATCTTGGGTTAGATTCCCTGCATGGCCGGAAACATTTTCATTGTTGAAATTGGGGTTTCCCCTTTCACAGTTATAATTAACGGCCGGGGGCTGGGTGTTGTGTCTGTTCTACCCTTAAGTTAGTTTATAAGTTGTGTGCTGACATAATAAGTCGGTTCAGAAAATGTACGTTAAATTCCTCAAATAAATTAAATAAATCAATATTTTCCCAAAAATTATCAGTTAAAATATTAAATGTTAAATATATACATAAATATTTTGAATTTGTATTTAAATTCTTCTATTTGGGCTGGACTGCAAATTGATGAGTAGTAGTTAGTATGTATAAAAAAGGTTTAGAAAATTCATTCAATAGATTCAAACATGAATAAATACAAACATTTTTTATTTATGAAGTAGCCTATGTTACTTAGCAAGTGCATCAAGGAATAGTTAATTAATTTAAACAATTAATATTTAAAGGAAAAGTATTATCACAACAAAATACTTTAATTGAACTATAACATAAAATCAAATGAATATTTGACTATATTGTTGGATCTTCATTTCACCAGTATTTGAGGGACATTAAAATAATTATTAAATTTATTTTTTAATTAAAAAGCTATGGACATTTATAAGAATATGCTTAGCAATAACCTTAACACAGTGTTGTTAAAAAACTTTTATATTATTAAGTATGAAATTATTAAATTGATAAGATAGCTATATTATATAATGCATGCATATTAATCGTAATATTACGTTTAGCTCATAGTTCTAAAATTATCTCACCGGTATAATCAAACTAAATTTACTAAAAATCCATTCAATTTTGTTATTCAAAATTATATTTAAATTATATAAGACTGTAATTAACAAATACCAAAACTTGTAATTTCAACAAAAATTAACATATTTAGTCTATACGAAGTATATTATTACCCTCGGCGTCTCACTACTCGCTCAGGATACACGTATAACTTATTTACTCTAATGTATTAGGAATGAATAGGTATAGTTTCAGAAGAAATGCACCTGCTAGAGGGTGGGAAACCATTTAAGAAAATTAACCTTCCATACACCTAACTGGGAGTCGATTCCCGATATTCATGTCACCAACAGTTCAGTATAACACGAGAATGATGCATTAATCCATGTAAGCACCGATGCAGTTCACAGCAAGGTACAATAATTTTCAAAGATTCCCGGGCTCAAACTAAAATACATTCAAATTTTCATAGTAAGAACCTTATATGACCACCAGAAAAGTAATTAGATCTGGGGTGGGGCAAATGCTCTAGAATCTAGATCTTGGCCATTCGAAATTATCTTACCTTTGCTTTCCTGACTTATGGAGGAATTAATTTCTTAGCTGGGGACACCATTAAGGAGAATTCCACTATCCCCAATTTTAGGACTCGGGTTAGATATTAGAAACCCAGTTAATATAGTCAGGGTAAAAAAATCCCCAAATGATAGGATACGGGAGAATAATGATGATGAAAAGCAAAACGTGGGTTCCGAACCACGGTGGGGGCCTGGCATTCCACACATTCACAATCCGTGAAGGCACACACTTTATAAACAAGTGAAGGTAGGGTTTGTTAATCAGATAAATCTGTGCCGGGCCCGTGGTTTGAGCCCCAGAACCCTAACACAGAAGTCTGACATCTTAATCCTAGACTTCCAGGTCCCTCTAGTAATTAAATCTATTTTCACACTTTATTTGCACTTCCTTTTACTACCCGCTCAGTTTATACGCTTATGTACTAATTACGCTAATGGTTTTAGGGATTATGAAGGTTATATTTAGAGTAAGTGTACCCCCATTAGCAAGGAGGGAGAGTGGAAAAACATTTTTTGTTAAACCACTCTAAGAACACCCGACTGAGATTCGAAAATTTATCTCCTCGTCATCGATTGTCTAGTCTACTGCAAGAGTAGCGCCTTGAACCACGTGGCCACCGAAGGGGATCTATTTCCACACTTTCATGCGTAAGTAGTGTATTATTTAATAGATATTATCAATGTCTATAAAAATAACATTATTTATATTGTAAGATGCTTTGAATTTTAGCCGTAAAAACTTATGTTTTAATTTTCTAAAACTTTCTTCTTCCTACCAAAGGAGAGGCACTTGCTTTTATGGACACATGGTCTAAGGCATCACCCTAGTTTTAGACTAGACTGATGATACAAGGACGATTGGGGTTCAAATCTTAGTTAGGTGTACTGAGGGTGTTTTTTCCAAAATGGTTTTCCTCTCTCCCTCCACACAAATGCAGGCACACTTCCTCTAAATTCAACTTCCCACAGTCTTAATTCACCAGCGTAATTAATACATATGCGTATAACTTGAACTGGTGGTAAGACGCGTTGCTAAAAATAATATCCGAAATTTGTAATTACATAAAAAGTACACTAACTGATGTGACACGTAGTGGCAAGATTTTAATATGTTTAAATACACAAGCAGATATATGCTATAAAACATCAGTATAGATGTGGATATGACCTTACGGTAGCCTTGCAAACGTAAGTCCACCACCACGTTGAAGCGGACATTCCCCCAGTCGAGCTGAAGACCCTTCATCTCTCGCCTGTGAAATTATTAGAGGGGGCTGTCTAACCCCCCCGCCAAGTTGAGGAGATCCGTGGCGCCAACCAGATTCCTTCAATTAACAAGACATCACTTCACCCTTGAACCTCATTGTTTCTACCCCATCCTGGCTACTAGAGGCTAGCTTGATTACGATGCCATATATACGAGCCAGAGGAAGATGGCAAGCCTACACAGCCATTGAAACGTGCTCGTAAAGTTTATCTTGCTTAAAATGCAATCTATAAAATAAATAGTTTAGACTTGATACCTTATAAATTCCTCTAGTACGATCTAGCTAATTTGAAAGATAGTTTAAAGGATCTTACGAAGGCCACATGTTTTAAAATCCCATCAAGAACTCCAAAAATTATAACTATTTAAAATCACCGTTTAGAGGATCTGATGAAGGCTAGTTGTCTTACAATGATATCTAGGACATCTTTGAAAATGTTGCATGTTAAAACATCATTTAGAGAGGCTTATGAACAGTAACTGTCTTACAACGCCATGTATAACCTCCAAAGTTCAATTTTCATAGAAAGGTCGTTTAGAAATTACAAACATATTTTTCTTGGCCTGAATTTATAATTTTCTACTGCTTTATTAGTGTTATTCTATAGGTATTAATAATATCAATCAAAAGTAGCTACATATAACATGAAATTACATATTTATACGTGTAAGTAGATATATTAACTTTTTTAGCTGTCAAATAAATCCATTACTACGAAAATTGGACTCCAATAAGATATATATATTTTCAAACGCCATTCAGAAGAGCTGATGAAAAGTTGACTTAAAACGCCATCTATAAATATAGGGAGCATTCCAACGCCGTTGGTTAGTGAAGATTATCTGAAGAAAGAATCCACTCTTTTTTACTAATGCAGGTTAAATTTCCTACACCATCTAGGTTAGAGAGCATAGACTGGCTGAAGACGTGTCAACTATGGGCCTAGCTACTGTATAACAGCTAATTTACCGTGGTTTCTAGGTATTGAAACCCGGTGGAAAGTACCCACTATATTCTGTAATAGTTAATTTGGGTTTTCTGACTCAAAACATCAATCATCCAAGCCAAGGGGAACGTGTTATCTTACAACACCGTCTAAAGTAACTCACTGACGCTAGGTTACTTATTAAATAATCTGGCTTAGCTAGTGGACCCCATCTATATTATTTAGTTGAATAAAGGTGGTGTAATACCCATGATGAACCAACCACAGAGTAACGACACACTCTTTTGGAAACGAAATGCATCTTAGTCATTTTTACCATGGTGACATCCTTGATTTGAAATGTTCTTCTGTCCAGGCATTATTTTTAGTGAATATACCACGAATATATTTAGTTCATTGTTGGTAGACTAAACTATATAAACGCCCTCGTAATTTTGCGGCACACCTAGGGAACCATAACTGCTGGTGAATGATATCAGGCTTATGACAGTATTTAAATTACTCCAGTAGTATGTTTTTCCCAAAAGGGTTAGGAACCAGCTAAGGCCATATTAATGGGGCTTTGTGTTTTAATTTAAAACGAAAGAGATGTATTTTTTTTAATCGAGAAATAGCTAACCTGGACATGTAATAATTTAAAGGCACTGAATTAAATAATAAAAGTAGAGAAAATAAAATGTTTATATACCTGTATAAAGATCTTAATTTTGAAAGTTTTGAAATCTCTCCCAACTCTTCTGGCTAGATGACGCTAGGTGTATGTATTTCCCGAATGTAATCTCTTGAGCTTGAAGTCCGGATCTTTGAGAATTTGGTCGTTGATGTCCTATAAGCCTATTATATTAGCTCCAGAAATTGCATCATACACTTTCCACGACTAAACATGGATTTAGGGATATACATCCCGATACGATTTAATGTTTTCACTTGGCTATTAATTCGAAAGCTAATCGAATAAGATTTATTTCTTCCTAAAAAAAAACTTTTTTTTTCGCTGTTCGGGTTATACGCATATCTGATAATCCATAATCAACTTGCATTTGGGAGGAGGAACATTGGGAAACTATTTAGGGAAAACCATCCTAAGTAGATCCAACCAGGATTTGAACTCATATCCCCAAGTAATTTATTTTGCACCGCGTCTTACTAACCGTTCGGGTTATACGCTTAAGTACTAATTACGCTAATTAGTTAGGAATTGGGAAGGTTTAATTTAGAGGAAATGAACCCGCATTTGCGTGGAGGGAGAGTGTAAAACCATTTAGGAAAAACCTCCCCCAAGTTCACCCTACCGAGATTCGAACCTTGATTTCCCCGTCCTCAGCAGTCGAGGTAAACACGACTAGCGGGTTAGCCAACTACGCCACTGAGGTGGGTCTCCCAAGTCATCAGCAGGCCAGTCTAACACGACAGTGATGCCTTAGACCATTCGGGCACTGAAGCAGGTCCTAGAGAAATTGAAAGAGAATATTAAGTCCTGATTCAGAAAACTCAATAAGGGGTAAAAGAACCCGCTGTCTGGTAAGAGCCCATTAAAACATTTGTCTAATTTATGGCTTTGCATCCTATGGATTATGAGCCTTGCACCATTATACAGACCATTTTTCATGTTTATGTTCATAAAAAGCATAACTACTTGTCCGACTACAATATGCCATAAACATTTTTTCAACGTCATCACCTCTAAATTGTTAACTTCAGCTTCAGTTTTCAGTTTTACATACAATTGCGAAAAAGTTATTTTAATACAAAAATTTTTAAATATGAATATTTTAAGATAGTTGATAAAATATTGTTTTAAATTAATACTCCTTCAATGGAGACTAAATATTTTCCTATACACTTTGATTCTTGATACTTTATTTCAATTTCAATCGGTATTTTTTTCAATCTTCTTTTACTTATAGCTATTATCCATTCAAACACTTTTATGCAGTCATTATTTATTATTTTATTAAAAATAAATGATTTGAACATTCAGTGAAAATGCGACGCTCTCACCAAAAGAGACTCTTGAGGAAGATGTATTAAATAGAAGATAGAAAGATAGGTTTGTTTACTCTGACGTAAATGATTAATTTTTTAACTAATGTTGTCTTGTTTAGTTCCTGAATAATTATTTTCTCAGCAAATTTATAGATAAGAGTTGATTAGAGTCTATTCGTTACAGTCACCTTAATACATCACTTTAAACGAAAAACATACACTCTATGGATGCCCCCATCTGATCAAGATTCTAACGGAAAAACAAATATATTGACTTCTCATCCATCGTCTCCATATAAACCTGTCAATTTCTACTTGGAAAATTGCTTGTCAATAGTGGCACCCTTCTATGGGCGTGGAAAGCCCATTTTACGTAGACAATAAAGTAGTTCAGCCATATTCACGTGAACAATTATTCGCCCATTGGCATGGTGCTGTGATCAAGACAGTAGCTCGTAAGGATATCAATATTTCTAGTAATTAGATAGTTGGCTTTATTCTGTGGGAAATATCGGATAGTAGACCAAGTTCTGTGTCATTAGGGAGTCAACGTGACCAATGTTAGTACAATCTGACTCGTGCTGTACTCAAGATCATTATGGTAGCCCTTGACTACTAATTTAACTAGCCAGCCTCATTCTGGTGAGAAGATCATTAAAATGTCATCATCTTGTTGGTGGGTTTGATCATCATTGCATCAATGTGACCAGTGATTTGACAGCTTGTGCTTATACCGTGTAGCATAATTGTTAGGCTAAAAGCCATTTGACAGTTTCCTCATGGTGTGTGTAAGATTGCTAGGGGTCCAACTACCTCTGAGAGACTTTGATAGTTAGATTCCCGTAGGACTTTGAGGTCCAACTTCTTAGTCATGATGTCGTTTAGAATCAGTTAAAAGAAAGTAACCTAGCTTGTTCTAAGAATATTCTGAAGATTGAAAATTGAGATCTCTACACGGGAATCGAACCCGGGACCTTTAGCTTGGTACGCCAATACTCTAACCACTGAGCTATCCAGGAATCGTCCCGTGCCGGGGTCATTCTTCACTCATATTTTAAGGCAGAGTCTATGATGGACGTGTGGAAATCGTCGGCTACAAATGTGTGATTTTATTAATATCACGAGCTATCAGATAACGCAGCCACCTTCGAGTCGTTAGTTGGCTTATTGCTGCCACTAGCATAATTATTATAATTGCAAGGGATTGCATATTTAACAATCAAATAGCCGAAGCTATTATTTATGCTTTTTAGTGAGGAATTCTCTATCAAGATATCATATTCTGAAAATTGAAAAATGCAAAAAAATTAAACAAGCGCATTTGTCATAAAATATTCAAGTGACTTCAAGCACAAGATTTAAGACCTAGCCCACACTCTTTTTGCAGTAAAAAGTTTTTAAGTTTTAGGTGAAAAATAGAAATTAAGTCTTAGAAATTAAAATTAAATAATTTTAATTAATTTTATAGTAGTAAATATTTTAAAATTGAGCTAAAAAAAAAAGATGGTGACAATTTTGAATTTTCTGAAATCCAATCCCCTAAGTATTTTTAATTTTGACCTTTTGATCAATCGAGTTTGACACGCCTAATCTAAGGGATGAGTAAAATATTAGCTAGAAAATACTTTTATTATTAATATTCTTCCTGGTCATGTACACCCACAATGGTGATCACGTGTTCTAAAAAGTTATACACGCATCACAATTGATTTTCGTTGATGGAGAGCCCAGCGTTCAATTCCATCCGGGTGAAATCAGGATTATTATCTGCATGTGATTATTCACTTGTGATTTTTCCAGACTCTATGCTGATGTGATTGTACTTCCTAAGGGCTGAAACACCCTCCTCATAATAGTCGCTATATCAAGTGGTTAATAATTACTCTCATCTTGGTGTACGTGTATTAATTAATATCAAGCTTATCTGGTGTGGATTTACCGTCACTAGGATTCCGTGATTCAAATCCCTGCCGTGTACTAAGGGTGGTTATTTATAAACGTCTACGCATGCAACCTCCACGCAAATACTGGTATATTTCCTTTAGTTTCTACCTTTTTACTCCCTACTCTATTTGCATAGTTAGAATAGCTTGGATGGTAAATAAGATACAGTGCAAACAAAAGTATTAAATAACCTAAGTGTTGAATTTAGGCCTATTCTTAGGGAGAAAAACATTGTAGAAATCTAAAAAAAATAATTTTTGAATTGGGTACCCTTTTCGATGGTTTCATAGCTTAAGGCTTCTCTTTTACAAAAGACTGGACTGCACATGCCTGGGAGATCGGGGATTGAGTACTAGTCAGGTGTAGTGATGTTTTTTTCCCCTAAATTCTTCTCCCCGTGGATGTCGGTACATTACATTTAGAATTCTATCCTTCTCATCCCTATCCTATTAGAGTAATAAATGATGTACAAAATTAAATTAAGGAAAATTAAGAACGTAATGATGCCTTTTGAAAAAAAAATCTGAAAATATTGGGGCTAATAAATGTTATATGAATTGAATGGTTAAACTACCCCTTATCTGTCCAACGTAGAAGCTTAAGTTCTTAATAGTCTTGGAAGAGGCTTTTATTATCGACCTGAAATAATTACGTGAATGCTAGCTCTATTTTATTTATGGTTGAGGTCCAGCTAGAGCAAGTGGTATAAGTGGAACGGTTAGGTATGCGGTAAGCAAGATTTCAAACTACCCTCTCTATAGGACTCAGTCCATACCAGACGAAAATATGTAAAATCTCCTCTTCAATTCGGAAAGCTCTCCTCCTGTTATTGCTATCGTTCTTAGCGGAACTGAAACATATTCAACTTGAAGGTGGTAGGAATTGAAACTGCAGTGATATCCATAATTTAGTTGTCTTTTTTACTTTCAAACCAAACAAAGGCATAGTTAATCATATACATACAAAGAAGGATTCAAACCATTTTCTCAAGAATGATAGGTCAGATCCACCTCAAGCGACTAGAATAATTTTATCTTGGTCTCTTAGTATAAGATTATATAATCTTACAAAGGTTACCCTTACCCTTGACAATTTATTCCCTCATGTCATATCAATGTATGTGGTTGATCACCAGCATTAGAATTGTTCACGTTATTAATCCTGTTCCCTCAGCTCATATCACTTGATGTAGTTGATCACCAGCATTAGAATTATTCACCTTAATAATCCTGTTCCCTCAGGTAAAATGCTAACTAACCATTACCACTACTGGAGTACGAATACAAAACCAACAGGTGGTTTCAACTTGGACATTGACTCGTTTCCCCTCCCAACAACAACTGATAATTAACTGGTGTAGAAATGCGCCTTCGAGTGTGTCGAAAATCAGGTTTTTCAGGGTGATAATTGGCTGCCAGCTAGCATCCCGTATCGCCGCCACATGTCAACTCGTCGCTTGCCCCTATCAACTCGTAGCCTGGTTCAACTGGCCTCGATGCAACCGCCGGTGAGCCCGCCGGGCAAACTTCCCTCTTGACAATTCCGCACTTTATATATGACATTGTCTGGTCACCGCACGAAGGCGGCCTCATCCATTCTCTCAATTGGGAGTAGGGTTGATACTCATCCTATTCTATGTTATTGTTTTACATCCTCAAACATAGGGATTGGAAAGGGGAAAATAATGGCTTACTACTTTTACAACAAAATTATAGTTAAATTTTTAGTTGTAATTCCACGTTTTACTTTTATTATTATAAACGCTCCACTATTTCATTTGTATATAAGTCGTCTCTTAGCAACCCTGGTGTTGAACGTTAATAAGTTTATAATACTTTAAAATATGACTAAAACAATTTTGAACCGCGTCGGAGGTTTTGCAAAAGACTAGATTGCCAATGACGGGAATACGGGAGTAGTCAATTGTACTAAGTCTGTTTGCTCCTAAAGTTTGTCCACTATACCTACAAGCAAATGTTAGTACACTTCCCCTAAATTCAACCTTCCTCATCCCTAATACACTAGCAGTAGTAGATAGGTGTATAACCCAAACAGATAGTGAGGCATGGCGACAAAAATATCATAAGATTAAAGTTGAAATTATTTACATCCAAATCTTGAAATTGTCTTTAAAGATCTAAATCAGTTACATTCATTATACCCTCCCACTTGATACACATAGAAATAACCTCAAATATCTTCTGAAGTCATGTAATACTTACTTACTATTTTTCCGGAGTAGATATCCTCCATCCCATCACTTAGAAATACATGTTTTATTTTTGGAAAGGTGGCAATCCTATCCGGGAGATACTGCAGTATGTGACGTTACCACAACAATTTATATCTCTTTGAAGAAGCTTAAAACGTCAGCATCAAACTCTCTAAGGGCTAGTTTCGTAATCATACTTGGTACGCCTCAAGTGCAGTACTTGAATAAATACAGGACACATACAAGAAGGGAATGGGCCAGTTTTCCATATGAAACTGGCCCATTCCATTCTGATTTAGGTAGGTGTTATCCTGTATTATATATAGGATCACACTTGAGTCATACTAGGTCTGACCATGAAACTGGCCCTTAAAACTTTAACTAAGCCTGCAAATAATAAAACTGATTTCAAAATCATCGTCCTTTAGGATTTTACAAAATATTTCTAATTGTTTTTAAAACCATTTTGAAAACATTCTTAAAAGAAAAAGTATTTTTAATAAGAATCTTGTAAATTAATTATATAGAAATGAAAATATTGTGAAAAGTCTACAAAAACTTTTTTTAACTGGATGTGTTCTTTTCAGGGAAAAAGTTGTTTTCCAACAAAAAAGCTAAAAGGGTCAAGATATCTAATGAAACGTGATAGACACAGTCAAAGTTTAATCGATTTGACCTTGCTTTATTAATGAACTTGCCTTGATAAAACGCGACCGCTTTTTAATATGTTTTTTATAATTTTTTAATGAGTACATTCCATTAGACCACACAAACACTTCCTAAAAGGTTTTTAATGAGAATGATCTTCATATTTGGTCAAAAATATTATGAATACAATTTTACTCATCGTAAAATCGTGTTTTCTGTTACTAACAGGCTTAACCTAAAGACGTCTTGTTGCAAAAGGTGGTTGGTAAATTATACCTGTAGTTTGAGGCCTTTAGGTGGTCTATGTTGTCACCGAGTGAATTAGAACTCCGTCAATGCAAATACAGTCCAATCTTCTAAGCTATAAGGGCTATTAGATATTTTTATACGTCAGTTCATGTTATCTGTAGCAAAAATATTTTGACTCTTCTAAGATAATACTAAAAGTAAAATAAAATGTACTCAATGTCTAACGATTTTTATTTTACAAAATGTCATTTCTATTAGAATTGGATCTTAAATTCTCTCATATATTAAGCCTTTGTTCATGTTTACGCTCATAGAAAAAGAAAAATGCCTTTTCCTAAATACTTTCAAGATATAAAGAGCAAATTATTATATAATATTACCAATTTTGTTAGAAAAAATATTTGAATCAATATGAAAATATGTTTTTTTAAATTATCAAAACTTAATAACATTATAAACTAATATGTTTTTAGCAACATGATTTCCATAAAATCTCTGCTTAGGGAAAATAAAATTGGGAAGACTGTATTGTACCTACTGTCTCACAGTCTGTTATAGTTTGAAAAAAAAAATCGGCTTCACTACATAATCCTCAAATAAGTTATTCTCCAAAACCAACCACACAATTCTATTTAGGCCCTATATTAAAAACATATCAAGATATCAAATTTAAACTAAATATCTAAAGCCATTTTTAAACCATTTTTATTTTCATAAATCAATAAATAGTACTCTACACTTTATTGACTAAAACAAGTTTATTTATAATATAAAACACTTTACAGTTATTCAATTTTAAAAAAGTCGTAATAGCCATTTTGTAAAATCAATCATTTGTAAGCGACCCTTTATTTTAAAGATATAATTAAAATAATGGTTTCTCCTCTAATTGGGACAATATAACATTCATTACATACAGTTTGACTGCGGTTATGGTTGTAGCCCCACACACAACAAACATAAAAAGGAAAGTCAGACAGATATACGTGGGTACAAATATAATTTTAGGATCGATTATTTCAAGTTTGGGGGAACAAAAAAGCCAAGCTTCATCATAGGCTTAGGTAGACTATTTTTACGTTCAAAATGTTTTCTTAACATGAGATAATAAATATAAAATAGTGCAATACTGGATTGGTAGAAGGATACATACATTTATATATATATTTAAAAAAATTATCCCCATCCTAGCTATTCGCATGCATTAATTACGTTAAACAAATAGGTATGGCAAGTGTAGAAAGAGGAAATATACACACTTTTTTCTGAATGAGGGCTGAAAACCATTTAAGAAGAACACCCTCAGAACATCCAACTGGGATGAGCTCCCCGGCTTTTTTTGCGAGAGTGACGGATTTGACCACTGATGTGAATTAAAAATATATAAAAGTAGAGGAAACCCGAAACATAAAAGTATATATTAACAAGTAGTTATTGCAACAAAAGTACATTTTGACTCGTATTTATTTAATACATCCGGACTATATACATATTTTACACTAGAAGAATGATGAGGTGGTTATAATATATTGGAGATGTAATATATATATATATGTGTGTGTGTGTGTGTGTGTGTAGAGGGAGAGTCGGAAATTATTTAGGATAGTCCACGTTAGTGGACCCAGCTGGTATTCACGCATGTGATATCAATAGGCTTATGAACAAAAAATTCCAAATTTTTTTTTAACCAAAATTGCTGTGCTAAGAAGAGAAGTAAATGAATAATTTACTCTTTGGTTTAACTTATTTTAATTGAAAGGGTCTTTTTTTAATTTATTTATTTGATTTGTATATCATTGAGGTATTTAACGTACACTTTCTGAACCGACTGATTATATCAGTACACGAGAATGAAGGACTTCATAGTTTTGTCGGAAATTGTATGTTCACATACTTTCCAGGGTTACTTTACATATCACACTCGACATAGGACCAACAGCTTTATTTCCCCTACGAAGGAGGTTGTGCTGGGGATTTTTATCACTCAAGAAAAAGCTGTTGACCCCAGTTGTGTTTGAACCTAAAAGAATTATGTCCTGAGGCGAGCATTTAACCCCAAAATTACGGAGGTCAACGATGTCAAAAAAAACACTTTCCGTAAAGTATTTTTATTTTCAAGGTTTTTATTTAAATTGATAGAGATGTATACTAATATATTGAAATGACAGGGTTTTAGGCGTAAAATTGTAATATATTGTCAGCGAAGTTTAACTGATGCTACAGGTTACAGTACTTTTTGAATACCGAAAGTGCTTGTGAACACCAGTTAAATATTTAAAGAAAGGGATATATAGTACCAAGTGAAATCAATACGGTTTTAAAAGACAATCTATATCTATATCTTACACACGGGTAGCTACATTTATTTATTACAGCCTACTACCGATCTGGGGTGTATATGCATAGAAAACTATATTCAATGACTGGATCACTGTCATATTTTGGCAGGAACTGATATTTAATTATCTTGTTCATTTAAATATGGAGCCATTGATGTATATAGAGTAGTGTGTGATTTGAAAAAGTATATTTGTCTTTTCCTTTTTGGAATAATGATCCCTCATTTTTGGCTTATATCATTTTGGAAGGCTTTAAAAATTTATAATTATATTAATTTTCAGAGCTCTTATTTTATTGAATTCCAATTTTAGGCGAAAAGGTTATATACTCTCAAACTACCTATAGGAATCATTAAAGTACCTGATTTGGTTATGAGTCAATAAAACACTAAGCGAGCATAGTGTAACGTTAGATGTAGTTTTCACAAATAAGGCGTTAAATACTTCTTGTCGTAGTTATGAAGGGCTATAAACATGATTTACTAGTTTTATTTTGGTTAAAATAAACTGTCCAACTCTAATAACTACTACAAATCGGCCTTCGACGCAGATGCAAATCATATAATAGGTTATCTTCGATTATAACAACAAGTGTGCCTAAAATTTAAAAAACAATCTAATCAATACTAGTTATTTATTTAACGTACATTCTCAAGTTTATATTTGTTAAGGAGCCTAGCGAAATAAAAACTACCACAGCAAATTAGGAAAATGGTCATTTTTCATTTTTCTTCTTGTTCTCTCTCTTTATATGGGTTTTATAAACGTCACTGGTAAGAAGAAGCCAAAGGTACTATTTCATTTGGTTTAGAGCTGCTTCAACCCTTTTATATCTTTCAACATCAACCCTTTTTCTTTGAAATACCCAACCGAGAAAAACCATAATCTTTAAAACTTTATTTAGAAGGTCATTCAAGTTTGTTTTTCTTACTAATTAGATGTTTGTTTGTATAAAAAAAGTGAAGAATATTTGAGGCACACTACTGACATCTAAGTACTAGAAGAGAATGATAGCCATCCTTCCCATTTCCTATAACTTTTGAGAACTCTTCAATCTAAAGTTCACTCTCCCCCATATCGTCCCATGATTGATGGCCTTTTCTTAAAGCTCTGCCTTCTCTTCAGTCTTTGAAAATTAGATTGAAAAATAAAATAAAATTACCAAAAAAGAATTATTTCTTATAAAATAATCAAAATCTCTTTCTTCATAGAGAACTTACCAATAAAATCATGCTCTCAATTTATATGATTTTATGTTTAGTTTACCCTGAAGGTAGCAGTTTTACCTAAGCCATTTGATTATTTGTTTAAAGAACACGCTGAAAAATTGACTAGATTCCATGTGGTTTATTGAAATTTAAAAATTAGCCCCATTCCTCACCGCTTGAAAGACCTACTACAAAGTTTTGTTTGGATGTTGGGGGGAGCAACAATATTTATTCTTCCCATCCTTAAAGTTCATATGTTGATTGGAAAGAGAAAGAAAGAGAAAATGGGGAAGATTAGTGTCAAAGAATTAATACTAAAAGAGCCAGTTTCATTAGTAAGAGCTAATACGACTATAGTGCGGCGCTATACTAAATACAGGACGACATCTACCTAGACCATGGAGAACGGGCTCATTTGTATTTAGTATAACACCACACTTGAGGCGTACTAATTATGACTAAGAAACTGGCAGGGAAACACTAGCAATCCTGGTCCAGGGTTTACTGAAAGGTGCAAATAAATGCACTGGTGCAATTTAGAACGATGTACCTGGTTTCATATTCACTAAAAAAAATCAGGCGCAGTTTGAAAACAGATTCTTGTGGTTAATTTCAGCCCATTTAAGAGCAAGTGCAATAGGTACGGTACATTAGATCAGTTAAATTAAATTGGTGGCATATTATGGTAGTGCATAATAATATACTTAGATAACGATACCCCATTAGTGAAACATTTTAATTAAAATAGCAAACTTCTTAGTAATTCAGCATTGTTCTTTGACATGTCTCTTATGTCATTATTATAAAACGAAACAACAAAAAATAAAACAAACTGGTATTTTTCTGCATCCAAAGAGGTTCTTTGGGGTTAACATATTTCTATAAATCATAAGATAGAGTTGTAACTACATATGACGAGATTAGTGTAGTATTAAAATACGTTTTAATGTTCCTGTGAATGTTTAAAATTAAATAGTGCAACAAAAGCTTATGCTTAATAATATAAATAGTTACTTTAAAAAGAATAATGCTGTTTTTTGGAAAGAACCCCTAAACTTATTTTGTTGTCAGTGTGTCTCATTACTTGTTCGGGTTCCACACCTACAAACTAATTACGATAATTTGATAGGTATGAGGAATGTTGAATAGAGTAAGTGTATCTACATTTGCGTGGAGGTAGAGTGGAAAAACCCTTCTCAGTAGACCCTACCAGGAATCGAACCCGATGCACCCACCACTAGTAGGACCCAGAAATAATTTAATAAGCTCGTAATAATTGCTTGAATAAAAGATTGTTTTTATTATTTATATGTTCTGTTTATTCTTAACGCGTATTGGTTAGTGAAAGCGCGAGGTAAGCTTGCATGAACAAGACTTTTTTTTATACAAATAAATGTTTTTAATGTTTACTTTATATGAGAAATTATTTTAATTTATTATTAAAGGCTAAGATTTTTTAGATCTAATACAAATATTAAACTTTTTTTTCGCCAAATTTTACCACCCATCCAGGTTATACGAATTGTAACTACGCTAATAAAATAGGAATAAGGTGTAATTTAGAGTAAATATATCCATATTTGCGTAAGGTGAAAGTGGAAAACCGTTTAGGAAAAATCTCCCTCAATAGCTCAACCGGGATTTAAACCCCGGTCTACCCGTCATCGTCAGTCCAGATTTCATCAAGAGTGATGCCTTTCTAGACCGATGCATGTCAAACTTTTTGCTCTATTCATTATTCTGTGCGGCCCATATAGCTTTTAATGAATTCATATAAAATGCAATCTGATTCTTCTTTTTAGTTTCACTCGAACCTTTGGAGAGAGAAGTATTGTGATATTGAAAAATAGATCGAACTTGAGATTTTGATAAGTATTGACGTTTCATGACTCCCTGAATCCGAAAAAGTGATTTTTGAATTTCCGTCCGTCTGTCTATAACTCCGACTAGAGCCAAAACTATTTTACCGATCAGGCTAAAACTTGGTATCTAGGGTTTTCATAGGGTTGCCCCAAGGAATTTTTGGAATTTGATATTTAACCCTAAAATTAAGGGTAGTTTACTGAAGGGCAAAAAGAGAAAAAGTCGATTTTATCAAAATCGGCTCCAACGATTTTGATTATATTTTATTTATAAATTTTATTTTTATTTATTATTTAGCACCGCGTCTTACTACCCGTTCGGGTTATACGCTTAAGTACTAATTACGCTAATGGATTAGGAATCGGGAAGGTTGAATAGAGGAAGGGAACCCGCATTTGCGTGGAGGGAGAGTGGAAAACCATTTAGGAAAAACCCCCCTCAGTTCACCTGACCGAGATTCGAACTTCGATCTCCCCGTCCTCGGCAGTCGGGCTCAACACGACTAGCACGTTAGCCAACTACGCCACCGAGGCGGGTTTTATTTATAAACACTTATAAAAATTACAAACGAAATGACCACCTTCAATATTTCGGCAAAATGACTTTAAGGGCTCCGGTGTGACGAGTAAATTATCATTCTTTATCATATCTTTGAAACTATTTGAGATGTGAAATTACTGATCATTGCAAATAAGTAGGTCTATTTATAAAACAAATATTTTATAAAAAACATATTTTTATAAAACCAATAACTTTAAATCTATACGCAAATATAAATATTTTTTAACTTTTCCAACACTAAAGGAAAAGTATTGACCCCCCAAACCCTTAAAAATGGTATTTACAATGACGTCTGTCTGTGTGTCTGTTTAAACTTAAAATTAAGAGTAGTTTAATAAAGGGTGAAAAGAGAAAAAAATTATTTTTTTAAAAATCGGCTCTAACGATTTTGATTAAAATTCATATCTAGGCATTGATTAAGATTATAAATAAACTGGCAATTTTCATTTTACCATGGAAATGACTTCCAGGGTACTTTACAGAAGCGTTAATTTCCGTATCTCCGCAACTATTTGAGAAACTAAACAACTTATCATTGCAAAATTGTATATCATTGCAAAATTGTAGGACTATTAGAAATAAAAAACTTTTATTTCACATATATTTTTATAAAAGCAACAGTTTCTGAGCTATTTGCAAATATATTAATACAATTTTGTGAGCTTTAGTTGTAGAGAGATACTACTTAAGTCTTAACACAATAATTCTCTAATTTCATAGAGTAATTAAATATAAGTATCTAAAAGAACCAATAAAAAGTATGTTATTTTTCCTTAAAACTCTTAGGAGAAATGTTTGTACAACAATGATCTATCTCCATTTTAGACTCAATAGCCAATATTTACATTTTTTATTGGTCAAAATGTATAAATGAATAATTAAATAGCAATGCGATGACTTGAAGATGTGTAACACCTAATAAAATGTCGAAAATTTTAAACGGAAATCGAAATTTGAATACGTAATGTTGACCCTATTGAACCCAATATTAACCTTTTATATTGGTCCGAACTTAAAAATGAGGACATTTATTCTTTAAAAATAAAATAAAAAATTTAAAATCGGGACTCAAAAAATGTTTTGAATAAGTATAGTGCAATTTATGCTTGGGTTTGCTAGTGTATATTATTTCATTTCACATATATTACGAGTTTTGAGTAGATATCTCCATTTTAAAAACTAGAGCAAGAAAGACCTTGAGGGGCTCCGTACCATTTATTTATAATATCCTTAAAATCAAGGGTATGATAATAATTAAGGTTACTGTTAATAATGACTGGTTGTTCTATAAATTTTAAATTTTTTGAAAATATACAAACGATTTTACTTAAAATGGATATCTGGGGAGTGGTTTACATGGTAAATAGCACTGTATAGTGGTTTTCATTGAGTAGCTGGAAATATATACGTTAGTCCACAAAATCATAATTTGAGGGGAATTTAGAATTAGAATTAAAATTTAGAATTTGTTTGGAAAACTGGGGATATATATTATATATATATATTGTTAATAATATATATGTGGAGTATTTTACATAATTATCAAAATAATATGTATTATTAGTGAGAAAAAATATTTAATTGTGATTTACAGAATTCTAACTTTTGAAACTTTAGTTCTTATTTAACAATACACTATATGAGATTGTACGTGTATAATTGTGTAGTAACTCTTATTTTTATTGGCCATTCACAAATGAGTAGCAGCACAATACTTAAAAACTATCTCAGCTGATAACCTCTAATCTTTCCTAAAATTCTAACTCTAGCACAAAGAAAAGTAATAACTTGGTAAAAGCACCAACTAAAAATATAACACAAAATATTCAGACACAATAGGGTTAAAACCAACTAATTGTAATATTCTCTATCCAAAGATCCAATGAGACAACCTATTGAATACTTTTAAATCTCTGCACAGTTTAAATTATAATTTTGTTATTCTAACACCCTACTGTTCACATTAGGTAAAATGATTAAAATTTATGGAAATCTCCCTCCACGAAAATGCTGGTACACTTAATTTAAATTCAACCTTATCCATTCCTATTACATTATTATAATTCGTAAATAAGCTTATTAACACAAACGGGTATAACGGTGCTTTGACAAAAATATATTAGATTTAATACTAGATTGAACTACAAACCCCCTACACCTATTTTTTTCACACCTTGTAAGGACTAAGTGACCCCACCGGGATTATCATCTTCGTCTCGCAGAGGAGCAACACCAATTCTAGGAGACAGTTTACCCTATCTAGAGACCATTCGCCACTGGAGACGGAAATGGTGTGACAACTAGGAAAAGTAACTATGTATCCGGTCACCAAACCATTTGATCTACAAGACCATAATGTTGAGTTGTCAATTTTGACGGTCAAAACTTTCATAACAAGCCATTTATTTTTAGCTGTGTTTTTCTTTCAAGCGTTTTTACAGTTAAAAACGAAAGCTCCACAAGGCAGCGTTCTCTTCACAAAGTAAGATAACGAACCAGGCGAAATGAATACCGTTGATTACGTCATATGAACCATTTCACCTGTGATTATGCGCATTTGCTTACAAAATAAACCGATTTTTAAGCTAATATTGTTTATGGCTCTTTCCCTAACTTATAAAAACACATTTATTTATTTTGGTGGCCAGTTATAAGAAGATTAAAGCGTATATATTATAATTTTCAATTTAGTTTTTCAATGTACTCTAATATCTCTTGTTGCCACAACCAAACAAAAAATACAAGTTTAGATAATATATTCTGTTCTTTCAATAAGCCACGAAAAAGTCAATTATACAGTAATCCCATGGGAAGTATTATTATAAGCGTTTGATAACACTTTTGATTGATAATATAGTATTACCCACTTCGGTGGCCACGTGGTCTAACGCGCGACTCTAGTGCTAGACTAGACTGCTGAAGTTAGGGAGAACGGGGTTCGATCCTGGTCGGGTGCATTGAGGGTGGTTTTTACAAACTGTTTTCCACTCTCCCTCCACGCAGATGCTGGTGAACTTCTTCAAAATTAAATCTTCTTAATCCCTAACACACTAGTGTAATTAGTACATATGCGTATCACCCAAACGGGTAGTAAGACGTGGTGCAAAAAATATAATATATAGAAGTTCTAATATAGTAATACTTATTTATACAGTGGTTAGCCTTTGTGACTTTCAAGCAATGTTTTAAATAAAATATTCTGCCATCTGTCAGATACCACAATTTCTGTGGCGAATAGACTGTAACAAACCTCTCAGTGGAGTTCACCCAGCACCCTTGGGTTTGACTGGGATGCCTTACTCTCAGAAGGCCAGAGCTCGAGTTCAAATGTTGATCTAGTGAACTTTTTTACTTTTTATAAAGCTGTGTTCCATGATTTTTCCTGACAAATTATAGGCTATTTCCTCTTAATTATTTTTTTAATCCTTTTATCATTAGATTAAGACGTCAGGAGTACTTATGTTAACCATATTAATTTTTAAATAAATGTTTAGCATGAGGTAGAATAATCTTGATAAGGACTCACACAAGTGGTCACATAGTCTAAGGCGTCAAGTTTGCAGTATACTGGATCTACATTTATGGAGTGGTCCAGGTTGAAATTTCGGTCAGGTCTACTGAGATGGATTTTCAAAACTTTGTTTTATCACTATGACAGTGACATCCCTTCGTCACACAAATACGGCTGCATTTTCTTAAATTACCCTTATAATCTCTTCCCAATAATTAAGCATATTAAATAGTTTTTGTCTTGAAATAAATCTTCTTAAAATAAGAGTCGCAAAAGAAATTCAGAAGAACTGCACTAGCTGAATAAAGTGCAAATTGTAATAATGTTATGGGATATACATCGTTTGTGCAACTGTCAGGGATTAAACTCCAGCCCCTGGGTGTCAGTGTAAGGTGTGCTAGCCGTAGGTCGAAAGCCCTACAGGTTATTAATAATTAATATCGTGAACATGAGTCTTTCTTTCCCTGGGAACTCTATCATGGTTTTGAAACTTGCGATAAAAATTATTACTTCCGAAACATGCGAGTGTCACCCGACCGAGTTCTAGCCGGACAGGTTTTTGTTTCACCTTTTATTCTTCTAACAAGTAAATAGTTGAAATAAATAGTTCGCTGGATGGGCACACAGGGAGGGGAAGTGACGAAGCCCACAGGTTACAACAAACTACACCGATATAACGCTTGGAGCGTGACGTTGACTCACACCTTGAGTTTCTGACGAGGGCTTCACACTTTAGCGTGAGGGGAATAGCTGACAAGGCTAGTTCAAGCCTGGTCCCAGCACGCATATGGAGCTCAACCTTGTCTGCTTGTTATGTGTGTGTGGGTGGGTGGGTGGATGGGTGCCATGTAATAGGGGGATGCTATAATTCAGGAAGGAACAGATGTGAAACTGCTGTTTTCCCAATTATTCACCTAACGGATGAAAATGAGTTTTTCCGCTGTCCACGGTCGTCCCTGTCGTTCGATGATAGGTTGATTTCATGTCTCTAAGACCCTTGTTCAAAACCCAGATAACACCTGATATAAGGTTTTAATAACAAACGGGACTGTTATTAGAGACTTAGCGTGTCCCCTTCCCCCTGACTTAGTGATCCACAATTCTAGGAGTCTCTAGTTCATATCTGAGACGTAATGCCAAACACACTCCTTATATAAGGTTTCATCATGCTTTCTGATCAGTAAATATATAGTCGCCATGGCTAGTTGTGTTTAAGACAGGGGTGTACCGAGAAGAGGCCAATTGGGGCGGCTATCCCCTCTCAAGACTGAAAATAGTTCCAATAATACCCTAAGTTGTATAAAATAAAACTAGAATAAAAGTTAATTCACTGACATTTTGTCTAAGAAAAAGGCTCTATTTTAAGACCAGTCTTACGTTTTGGTAGTTTAACAAACTAACAAATAATTCCCAATTGTAAAAAGCTACTCAAATAATAGCTTCAATACATTGTATGTAAGGTAACCTCTTGCGTCATTAAAATTGCAGCCCCTAATAAAAATTAGAAACACCACTAAATAATTTCTCGAGGCATATAATATCCATTCATTACCTGATTTCCAGCAATTAGAGAACTTCGACCTCTAACATTCCTCCATATCCCCAGAAAATTATTTTGTTCTAAAACNTTGCTTCACTGGCAGTAGGCTTATTAGACATATCTATAGATTAAGTTGGTTGGTGGGTCTTGTGCTGTTGATTAGAAAACCCATGTTAGATCTTCTAGCGACAAATGGAACACGAGAATACGAGAGCTGGGGTAGGAATGTGATTTTATAGAATAAAGAAAAACACTTTTTTGGCATACGATGGATTATATGGCAAGGAACAAACTAAGGATGCTTATGAAAACAAAGTGCTTAGGAAAATATTTGTTCCAAAAAGCGATGAAAATACTGGATAGTGTAGGAGGTTACTTTATGATGAGTTACCTACCTCGTATATATCACAAGACATTGTTAGGATAATCAAGTATCGTAGATTACGGTGGGCAGGACATGCAGCTTTAATTGGAGACTCCAGAACCTTGTTCAGGGTAATAACTAGCAAAACCCAATGTGAAGATCTAGACGCAGATGATAGGCCAGCACTAGAATGAACCTCAGAGAGGGTGTAATGAGGTGGACTGGATAGAATTAGCTGAAGATAGAGATATGTGGTGTACTTTTTTAAGTGCCGCAATGAACTTTCGAGTTCCCAATGCCATAGAGTAACTAAGTAAATATTGAAATAATATAACATTGTCATAATTATATCAGCATGCTACCACTATTCTCACACTCCACTCTGTCCCCGTTGATGGGAAGGTAGATGCCATGAATTGAGTTCAGAACCTTTGTACCATTGGACAAACGCGATACCTGTCTCTTTTAGAGACAACCATAGATTTGGTTTTCTCAATACTTAATTTGTTTGTTTTTTCACTGCCTCTTACTACCCTGTTTAGGTTACACACATATATGATAGTTACTCTATTGGGTTAGGGATGAGGAATGAAACATTTTAGAGGCAATCTACTCGCATTTGGTTGGAAGGAAAGTGGGAAACTATTTGGGAAAAACAATTCTCAGTGGGTCCAACTTGAATTAGAACCCTGATCCCCCAGTATTAAGCAGACCAGTCCAACACGAGAATGGCGCCTTAGACCATTCGGCCACTAGAGTGGGTGTGGTAGCTACTTAAATAATAAATTGTATGTTTTTAAATTCGTCGTATCGTTGCCTTGGCCCTTGGGTTTTGAAATTTAGGAGACCTGATTTTAAAGTTGGTTTTCCAATCCTGTGTGAATTTGTTAAAACTGGCTTGGGTGGTCAAATGGTCTAAGACGTAACTATTGCAATAGACTGGCCAGCCTATGACGGTATTATTGGGGGCTAAAATCTCGGTCGGGGGCTCAGAGGGTGATTTTTCCTAAATGGTTTTCACTCTCCCTCAACGCAAATGTGGGTTTACTTCCTCTCTAGTCAACCTTTTTCATCTCTAATACATTAAAGTTTTAATAGATTAGCGTATAGCTCGAACGGGTAGTGAGTGAGACGTGGAGAGAGAAAAAAGA
Source organism: Timema bartmani (assembly GCA_902151455.1). NCBI lineage: Eukaryota > Metazoa > Arthropoda > Insecta > Phasmatodea > Timematidae > Timema > Timema bartmani. The sequence continues at coordinate 203,024 of CABFWB010000382.1, read as the reverse complement.
ACTGTCGACACAGCCCTTTTTAAGTGCATGGTTAAATACTTTGAGTGGATAACTAATTTAAAAATAATCAAATATTTTCGAGCGGGATTTATATTTCCCTACATTGCCCTCGGGTGCTATTGACTGGTTTCTCACCTTGGGGCAAGGTATTGTTTCAAGTCGAGGTCACACGGAAACTGCGTGGAGACTTAACTCATCTTCCCTCTCAGTACAACAGTGGGATAAGTCATCCCAGTCGTTTCTTTTAGGTGAAAGCTTTCTCGCCATTAAAGAGGGAGCTCTTGGCAGACTAAGGGGGGTTTTTTCAAACGACATTCCCACCGCCCCTTCCCCTTTTATCCTTTTTTTTTTTCACTGATGGGAATACACTTCCTAAAAACTAGCCTTTTCATGTCTTTCCCTTAAATTAAGACGGTGTAATAGTCCATGTTCAAGTATACTCATTGCAAATCTAGGGAGAATGAAGGAGGAGAGCTATACTCCATTCACGGTAGGAATTACTCTCTGAAAGGTCTTTTTTCCTACCAATATCCTATTATATTATAGATTTCTCGTAGGGAAAAAGGCCTTTTAGAAAACAATTCCTACGCTGAACAGACTTTATATCACTTTTAAGTGGCAGTGAAATTATTTTATTTATTTTGTTTCATGAGTTTAAATTTCCTGTAAATGAATAACAGAAACATTTAAAGGTCCTGTCTGGTAAGTACTCTTCAATACTATCTTAAGGATTTATATTATAATGAATATTATCGTCTCTGAGGAATATTTGAGGTCCTATCTAGTGGTCTACACTTTTTCAATAGAGTTTAGGCTACAAAGTAATAATAAGTTTATTTTGTTTAATCTAAATAAATTATTTTAATAATTAACGAGTAATTAGATGAGATACAAACCAGGTGTGCTGAGGTGTTTTTTTAAATTATTGACTCAACACCTTCCCTTCATCCAAATGTGGGTTCACTTATTGTATTTTTACCTTACTCACCTTTAATTTATGAGTGTAAATATTCGAATAGTCTGATTGGGTATTAAGATGTGGAACACACACAAAAATAGTACGTTATAAACATAAATTCATACTGATTTATCACAATAAAGAACAATGGACATTAATCTCACCATATCTTATGGTAGAATAATAATAAAATAAGGGAATTCCAAATTTTTAAAAATTCACTATTTGTACAGTCTAATTTTCATAGAGAGGGCGTTTAAAAAATGCAAACTTCTTTTGCATCTAAAGTTGATGCCACTTTACTTTTGTATTAGTGTTAAATCTATCAAAATTGACTGCTGCAAATTACATGACTTAACATAGAAATACTTAACGGTAGATCTAACTTTTCTAGTGACCAGATAAGATTCTTCCTATTAAAATTGGGCCTAGAGCTGTAAAAGCTGTCATATTTTTTTTTCGAAAATGAGGAAAAAATATTAGATTTATATATAGTAGTTTTACAAGTTATTTCCACAAATCTAGCGTGATAAGCAGCTTGGGACGTATTTTAATAGAATTCTAAGAACTCTTAGCCCCAACTTCCCATAACACTGCCTATATATATATATATGTCTTTAAGAATGAGAAAACTAATCCTATTTGGATTCGATGGCTGGTTGATGACAAGAGCTTGCCAATGGCGAGGAATATTAAGGTTCCGTTTATATAATATAGAGAGAAGCGTTTAATTGGTCATGTATGGAGCTATCAACATTTGAATTATGTTAAAAATATTTTATCAAACATAATGAATATGAAATTTTTAATTTTTAGGTTTAATTTGACATTTGGCAAATGTCTACCGTAGTTAAGTATAAACTTTACAATTACTCACCCCTAATTCATAATTATTCTTGTGTGTGTTGTGTGCATCAGTGTTCAAATAAAGATGTGTGCTTTGAGCGTGTGTAAAGAACATTTTATATATATTTTTATGAAATAATTCTTGACTTACTAAAAACCGCTTTGGCTTAGTAAAAATACTAGATTATTTACTAGATCTCCTTTTAAATTATTTTATGCATATCAATAATGTTATTGTCTCATATGTTTGTGCTTGCACAAACTAATTGCAATCTTTTTTTACTAGCTATCATACATTTAAATTATTTAAATATTATCAACCCTCGTAAGCTCATACTTTTTAATTTGGCAATTCTTTTAAATAATGCAATCTTATCTCTTAGGCTATATTTTGAAACCAAAATACCAACATTTTGCTCTAAAAAAATAATCGATAGCTTGATATAGGCCTACTGTTATTATATACCTGGAGCCTTATAACTGTAGATAGCACTATACAAATAATAAAACGTTGGGTTGTAAAGGGGTTGATATTTTTTTCCAATTATAAAATACTCAATTTGCTGATAAATTTCACACATTTTCTTTAAACCCCTACCCCATCTTTTTAAAGGAAATAGCCTACTCCCTTTATTCACACTTTTCTTTCTTATATTTTCACCAAATTTTCTTCTCGCCTTCTTTTGAAATTCCTTGATGTTTCTTTGCATCACTTTTTCACCCCTACTCGTGAAAGTAATGGAAAGATTGGTGTGTATGTGTGTGTGTGTGTGTGTGTGTGTGTGTGTGTGTGTGTGTGTGTACGCGCGCTAGGGTCGTATAGATCCGCTGTACGCCATCCTTCAACCTCTCTTCCTAAAACATCATTCCACGCCCCCTACTTCAATGCTCCGCTACTAAAAGATTAAATTTCTTTTCCCCATGCTCCCATAGTGTGGACCTCCTTCTTCCTTGTTGAGCTATCTTTATGGTGTCTTATAGGATGCTTAAAAAAATATTGTGACAATTAGCTCAGACATTTGGTGATTTCAGTTGCTTAAATATACTTCAGATGTTTCTAATTAGAGGAAAGATAAAACAAATAAACTTTTGCCAATTAATATAGATTTCCACACAATGCAATTATGTAGTCGATTAATTTAGACAACGAACTTCATTCTTTTTTCGATAGAATGTATGAAATGAGCTTTTTTTTTTTTACTAAATTGTGTCTGCTGATCAACAAAATTATAAGTAAAAATTGGTAGCACGTACAGTTTTTATGTTAAAAAACTATAGCCTAAGTTATTAAAAAAAAATTATTATTACCTGCATATATTAAGAAGGTTTGAGTTTTTGAAAGGGTTAACCATAGATTTCATATTTGAAAATTGTTAAAGACAACCTTCAATATACAGAGATAGATAATTGTTAACCGTTTATTTTAGTCATTAGACCTTATTTGCAAAATAACAACATAGGAATGATAGGATCTATTAACTTAACTTTCTTCCTTTATGGGGTGTTTCATCCTCCCTATGAATAAACCAGGAGTAGTCAACTATCATTTTTGTGTCCCACCTTCATTGATACCGTTAGGCCTACTCCATTTTAGCAATGTCCTCATAAAACCGATACCCTTTTTCTTCACTAACTGCTCCTAGGATTTCAGGAAAGAATTTCAGATGTGAATGAAAAAAAGTTGATTTTTAATTGCATCTGCCATCCTAGCTACTGGTACTTATGTAGTAGCTCTTGTACAGTTTCGGGGTAGCTGCCTTGCTTGTTGCTGTCCAGAAAACCATAGACCACTAATTTAAATGAGTGCCATACATCCAATTAAATTGATTTGAGTTTTATTTCGAAATTTCTATCGGACATAACTTTTCTTATTTGTGGGCCGAAAGATTCCTTATTTAACTCTGGAATTGGTTTTACACTCTTTTTACACACAATTGTGGGTACACTTAATCTAAATACAACCATTTTCATCCCTAGCACAGAGTATAGGAATAAAGAACATAATCTTCTCTAGTGACCAGTCCTATACCCTATAATGTTTTACAGGTGCTTGACTGTCCACAGGAATAAACAAACTATATTTTATAACTCCTGTCTGCAGTCTGAGTAAGGTCCAATCAGTTTCAAATCCTCACAAATTTGCCAACAACACATTTTTAATTTATTTCGCTTAGTGAGACTGACATACTTTTGTTTCTTTCTTATCAAATGAATGACCAATGTGTATGAAGGCATTTACATACCCATTGTTTAACAAAACAGCTTTCAATCTTAGTTTTGACGAGTTAATGAACGTTTCTGAAATCAAAACTCTTCCATCAAACCATTTATATCATTACAGACACAAATAAAAGTGTAATGGATTGTAAATCTTTCGTGCCTTTTTCTGAAGATGGGTATTCTTGGATCCTTGGGCACCAAGTTCCATTGCTGCAATCTTGATCCCAAAGTTTGGCTTGCTGCTTAAATACTCATCTAGATCATTTAACTCATTATGAAAAATTAAGTATAGTTTTTGACCAATCTGAGGAACGAAGCGAGGATCAGAGGATGTAGATGAGGGGTTCTCAACTGATGTTCCTTGGCACTCAGGGGGTGCCGCAAGATTTTAGGGGGTATAAATATTAATAAAATATAAATAACAACATATTAATATAAAATAATGAATGTTTTTTTCTGAATTTGTACGTGCCACTCTTCGGCCAGATATCAATTTTTTGTGTTTTAAGGTATAAGTAAGTAATTGAAAGTATAAGATTAAAAATAAATGTTTTCCTACTGATAACTATTTTAATGCTATTATTTATTTGAGGTATTTACCATGCACTTTCTGAACCGACATAGCATATCAGTACAGGACTCTAAACTAACTTAGATCTAGAATATTACACAACACCTAGCCACCCTGTTGTGTATAATCTAGATCTAGAATATACACAACACCTAGCCACCCTGTTGTGTATAATCCCTGAAAGGGGAAACATCAATTTCACAAATGATATATTTTTTTGCTATTCCGAATATTCTTCCATTTTTAACACCGTTCGGGTTATACAATTATGTACTAATTATATTAATGGTTTTAGGGAAGAGGACTTATAGGAAGTTCACCCACATTTGCGTGGAAGGAGAGTGGAAAACCATTTTGGAACAACTACACTCAGTAAACCCGCGCAAGATTCGAACCTTTATCTTCCCGTCATTGGCAGTCTAGTCTACTGCGAGAGTAGCACCTTAGACCATGTGGCTACCGAAGCGGGTATGCCAGTTATTGAATCTGGGACCCTTAGCTTATTGAAAAGACACACTTCCAATTGAGCTAAGGTGTTGGACTACAGAGTTATTAAACTATTCATTAAATCCTGGTGCACTTACACTAATATTTACTTCTCCATCCTTAACCCCTATTTCAAGTAACTAGTAATTATTTTGTGGAACGTACTAATTAAACATTTATAATAAACCTAATCAAACTAATACCTTAACAAGGTGAGTAGAACGTATGCTTAAATGTTTATCGGTCCCGAGATAGATCATTAGTAAAGGTTGAACGTGTGGGTTTTAAACTAACATTCTGGAGTTTGATCTTTGTGTTGTTTTAAATTTAAGGAAGTGTAGGACTTTAGTAACTTTTACAAAAATTAAAAACTTAAATAAAGCTTAAATTATTAGCCAGGTATCATTATCGAATTTGCAAATATGATACTTGATTCAGCTGTATCTGTAACATACATATCAATTAATTCTCACAAGCTTTGCCACTCGTGCATACTTATTTATACACTCCGTTCACATTAAATTTAACAGGCTTACCTTGACGAATTACTCTGTGACCCTATCTTATAAGCTAGGTCATAGTGGAACTATGAATAGTAAGCTTGCTACCTTTCATGGTGAAAGAAGTGTAAAAGCATTAGCTTTCTTACATGTTATTTGCTGTCGTGTACAGTAAAATTTATAGTCCTTCTACAAACGGTAGCATAAAGCTAACCCCCTTGAGTTGCCGGAGGCTGTGGTATTAATGGTATCTCATCGTAGCGGATGATTGACACGTGTCCATCATAAATTCTGCCCTTAGCTGAGGGTGAAGATTGACCCTTAAAACGGGACGAATCCTGGATAGCTCATAGAATAATGGTTTCGGGCCCGATTACCGTATACAAGTGTCCTTTTTCAAAGTTGAGATTATTATTTGACGCTATTAACTACACTTATGTAATTAATTTAGCAAATTTTCTTTTTCTTTCTTATTTGAACAATTAATTCCCGGCCTATGGGATGATGTTATTGATTTTTCCTATCTCCTATTAATCGTTTAATATTTGAAATGTTAGTAAATCTACAATGAGTTTTTGTATGTGCTATAAATAAACTTTTTTAGTTTGATATTTGATAATAACTGAGATGAGCTATGGTGTTAATTAATTGTTTTGTATTTTTCTTTAGATTTGTTTAAAAAAAGCTATTTTTCAAATCATTTATTCTTCATTTGCTTTAGCATCCTGTGAAGCTTTGAAACCATAGGTTTGAAAACCCATACGTTAATTCGCGATTGTTGAGAATTACTTGAAGTCATAGCTCCTTAAAGATCTTGTACACAGCATTAGACTTCACCGTAGCTGGGATGTTCAAGTGGTTCAAGTTCGATGCCTGGCCAGGGTATTAAATCAGAAATAATTCAGTCAGAAGAAGTGGACAAATAGTTTGAATGCTATTATATAAACGGGTTCTGCTTTGGAAAAGTCATGTGAGATGCATCTATTTTTTATCATGACCCGTCTGGACTATACGCATATGAAGGGTATAGGGGAAATAGAGGGAAAGATCATTTTTACCTCAAATTGATTTAGTGCTTCCATCCATTAGTCAATCATACAACCTTTAATGTACTTTAGTTTATTGTTAAAATAGGTTTTATTTAAATTATTAAAAAAATATATTTACCTCATGGCGTTTGAAATATAAATATTTTGGTCCTGAAAAATGCATGAAATGTGACTTAGCCCATTTATCCCTGTGCCCTTCTTTAGTAATAACCACGCTTATAACGCGCATAGGTGTCGCATGGTCTGAGGCTCTATTTTCGCAATAGTACGTATATACTACCGATGACGGGGAGATCATGGTTTGATCCTGGTCAGGTGCACTGAAGGTGGTTTTAAATATATACTTTTCCACTCTCTCTCTCCCTCTCTCTCTCTCTCTCTCCACAAAAATGCAGGTACACTTCCTCTAAGTTAATTCTCCCTCACCCCTAGCCCATGAGCGTAATTAGTACATAAGCGTACAACCAAAGTGAGTAGTAAGACTCGGTACTATAATAAAACTCTGGTTATGGGCTAGGGATGGTAAAATATGAACTAAGATGAAGCCCTTGCGTGGATAGAGAATTTTAAAAGCATTTAGGAAAAAAATCCTCAGTACACCCAACCAGGATTTGAATCCTTATCTTCCCGTCATTGACAGGCTAGTCTATTACGAGAGTGACGCCTTAGATATTCAATTTTCAAAGAGGGTGTCAAATGCATGTATCATCAGTGAAACTGAAGCTTCCTTTTTCAAAATTTGATAACTGACGTAAAGGGGATTGGTTGTTGTTAATTAAATACAGCCAATTTATTCTGTAATTCAGGTTTGAATATAATAAGTTGGTTCAGAAGACGCATATGCTATTATTAGCGTTCATCACAGCAGTCCCAACTCAGCTCCCGTCTCGCACGAGGTACGGGAGTTAAAGGGATGAGAAAAGACCAAGATATTCCAGAACTGTGTGCAGTGCATTCGTATTTGAATTGTTACATGAAATTTTCCGATGTGACGATGGGGGACAAAGCTACGAAGTTTCTTGTTAATAATTACAGTATGTTCTTATTATGACAGAATGAAGATCTGTGCACAGTTCTTATCAGTGAAGCCATTCTAAAATGGTTAAAAACGACCTTTTCACTGCAGTTTGTATCCAAATATCATTTAATATCTCAACAATGCTCAGAATTAGAAACTTCTATTAAATCTTTATCTTCATCTATGTTTAATCAGAAATGATCCACGTGCAATAGTGTTCGTGTAAATTTACGATTTCTAGCCGACTGTATCACAGATTTGATTGGTAAGTGATGCATGCTCCTAAATTCCTTTAGTGATAAAGCAAGTTCTAGTTTCTAAATCACAGTCATTCTAGGAACTATAAAAATAAATTAAATAAGCTTTATTTTTATACAAAAAATACAGTTCAAATTGTATATTAAATTAACAGCTTTTTTGTTCACATGCATCAATTTATGAATCACCTTATAAACTCTCATGTACCAAGATAAATTTACCCTCTTTCTCCCTTTCTCACATTCACTCCAACCCTCCTTTTATCTCCACCCATTCTGCTCTTTTAAAATATCTTCACTTCATTTTTTTTGTATCGTGGTGTCTGCTCTGATCACTTCAACATCTCTTAGCACATCGTATTGCAAACGGAGGGAGGGATATATATATAGATAGATAGATAGATAGATAGATAGATAGATAGATAGATAGACAGACAGATAGATGTATAGAGAGAGGTGCCGAATAAACTTGCTACCATTGGCTCCTGTCTACATTCTACACACAGGAGAAGGAAATATGGCGTTAGTTCTGGGTCGGTAGCCATTTCGTTGTAACTTGGTGGTTAGGATGGTTCTCAATAGACAGGAAACTGCTTTTTAGTGGATTGTAGTCTGAGTTCTTGAAAAAAGTGTTTATGATTCTATTTTCCATTCATTTATGTTTGCCTCTCTCCTGGATATAGGAAGATAAAGCTAATACGGCTAATGAGTTTGTGTGGTTGTCACTGATTACTTTTAACTAAAAATGGTCATATTCTTTGAATTGAAAAACGACATCTGGACACGAGTTTGATTCCAGAACAAAATCCGTGTTCAGGTGTCATTTTTGAATTTAAGGAATATGATATCTTGATGCCGCTATAACCGCAATTAACATTTGTAATAACTTTGTTATTTAATCTATTATTAAAAATATTCCGCTGAAAATTTTCTATTATAATTTAAAGCAAAGGTGGGCCACCTTTTCCCACCCTGATCCAACTATAGACTATCATAGGTACCGTGATCAACATCGTTTCTCAACCCGCTTCGGTGGCCGCATGGTCTAAAGCATCACTCACGCAGTAGAATACTTCGGGTGGTTTTTCCAAAAATGATTTTCCACTCTCCTTCCACGCAAATGAAGGTACACTTCCTCAAAATAAAACGTTCCTCATCCCTAAAACCATTAGAGTAATTAGTACATAAGCTTATAAACCGAACGGGTAGTAAGATGTGGTTTTAAATAAATAGCAATGTTTCTCCACTACACTTTTGACTATTTTTTTGTCTATAAATCATATACATATTCCTTAAAATAAAACTTTCTTAAATACTTATGTTTTAAACTTTCTAGGAAAATATATAAAATAAATAAAATGTTTTTATGGTAATTATTTAATCTTCTTATTACATTACCGTTTACGAATTAAATAGCCAAAGCTATTATTTATGTTTTTTACTGAGGAATTCTCCATCTAGATATCATATTCTGAAAATTGAAAAATGAAACCTGGACACAGGAATCGAACCTGGAACCTTTGGCTATGCACGACCCTGCTCTTACCACTGAGCTATCCAGGAATCGTCCCGTGCTCATAATTATATTTATTATATTATTCTAAAGGAATAAACGTTTCCCTGTGTTTTATGATTTTATAAAAAATTATTAAAAGGTGAAATGGCTTATTTAATTATAAATTTTTCTCTTTCGAGATCAATGTAAATTGTTACTATCATAAACCTATACTTCTTTAGACAAATAAAGTATTTTTAATTAGGTCAAAACTGAACATTATAATATAGTTGAGTGGCGTACTATAGCCCGAGCGAGTAGTAAGACGTGGTGCTAAAAAATAAATAAAAAATAATATATAATTGAGGATTTATTTCGTGGTTTATTAGCTTCAGAATTGCAATTATTATAACATATGATGTCACATTGTGAAATCTCCATTTAGGAAAGGGGTTCCCTTAATATTTTACTTATATAATACTTAATATTAATGAGCTGCTTATACAATATCTCCCTAATTAGAAGTTTTAGAGTTCAAATGTAGTACTTGGGTACTAAAAACTGTATTGAAATTAAATGCATGTTTTCATTGTTCCGCTGTTTTAGAGAAAACAGTTCTGAGAAGACATTCTGTGTCTTTTCAAGAATTGGAATCGAGATTACTTTGTCTCTTCCATAAGGGGTGGAAATTTGTGAATTTACTTAAATAGCTTGTTTATATTATGCCTGTGCCATTAATAATGAACTTGAGTTCTGTACGTTATGAAATCCCACAAATTCAAATTGAGGCTTTAATAATTATAATTTTACCATTTTCTTTTTTCACCACGTCCCACTTCCCGTTTTAGTTTTCCGCATATGTACTAGATAACACAAATGTTCTAGTGATAAGGAAGATTGAATTTAGAGGAAGTGTACTTAAATTTACGTTTTGGGAGAGTGGAAAACAATTTAGAGAAAAATAACCCTCAATAGACCCAACTAGAGTTTCGAGCCCCAATCTCCCCGTCAACGGCAGTCCAGAAACATAATTGGACGTGAGCAAATTTCACCNTTTTGGTGAGAACCATATTTTTAAATGACAAACTAATTTTTAAATAACGTAGAATCCCTGTACGTTTGCAACGTATTTGAGCGTTCTGGTAAGCTGCCCCCGTAAATATAATAATATAAGGACTATTATTTGTTAATCTGGTTGACTCTCAATTTACAGAACTGTCTAAAACATAAATGTCAGCATAATACATGGTGTATCTTCCTAGCTCAGTCAGAGCACTTGCAGCAAATCACCTACTAGAAGGGTCATGAGCTCGATTTACGACATCGGGTGAAAGATGTAATTTTTTTACTCTCAATATTGGAATTTCCCCTATATCCTTGATATGGTTACGGTGATAAACAGGGTGTTGTGTCTGCTCTATAATAAAGTTAGTTTTTAGTTCAAATGCTGACATAATCAGTTGGTTCAAAAAGTGCAAGTTAAATGCTCCTGATTATAAAAACACGGCAATACGCACAATACAACTATTGTATCAAACGTGATTCTATAGATACAATTTGCCAGTTTTAAAATGGTTTATATCGACACTGGTTGTGTGATTTTCTTGTGATGGGGTAATTGAACTTTTCCCCTCAATTATTTCTACTCTTCCTTCACGAAAATACGAGTAGGCTACATTTCATATAAATTAATCCTTCCTGATACATATTCGTATCCCGGGTGGGGAGCAAAATGAGGTACAATAACAAAAATATTACAGTAGGGAAAAAAAACCTTGAGTTTCTTGTTCTTCTAGTAGAACTGGTCTATGCATTTGGAAATGTTTCAATATTCATTCAAGTGTAGTGCATTACATATAATTGATATATTTGTTAGGTTCTTTAAAATCTTTATCTCTTTTTAAAGATAAAAATAAAAAGGGCAAATAAGTATTCTTTCCCTTACACTGTTTGCCTAGTAAACGTGACACAGAGATTTTTTTTTACATAAAGACTTTATAAATTATCTCAGAAAGTATTTAAATTTTCCGTTATAGCTGGCTGTTCCGCTTCGCAGTTATTTTAGTTCTTGACGGCCGGAACGTACTTAAAACCCAGGTATCTAGGAGAAGTGTAATATCAAGAAATGCTCAAACAAAACCTAGTGGGTGTAAAGAAAGAACACGAGAAGTGTAGAGAGCTAAATTACCAGTTATGATTCCTGTGACTCCTTTTATTGTGGAAGGCTGGTAGCCTTGGAACAAAGAAACAAAAGTACCAGCTTCACCAAATATAATAGAATTGCTACTAAGAAGTTAACACCTCTCTGAGGGGGAAATGTTATTTATTATACTATTTGAGTGGTCCAAAAGAACCTAATGTTAACATCCCAAACATTTATATTCAAGAACTGTAAGCCATGTGTATAAAAAGGGTTTTGAGTACAATTTTTATGCTCAACCCTGTACTTGACTGTAAAATGTTGTGTAATGTGACTCGTCTGTTAAAATACCACTGACTTGCCTGAAACAAAAGCAGTGAAAATAATGTCTCCAGAATAAAACAGTGTGAAACACAAAAATACGGTATGTGTAAGTTTAACAGATACTCTTTCTCCGTGGAACATTTAAAAATTATTTATGGGGCTTTAAATGGAAATTTTTAACCATTAACAAGTGTTGCAAAAGTTGAAACTGAAAATACTCTACAGATGAGTTTTATAAGGAATATTCTCACTTATCCTAAAATTTATAAGTTTTTTCCTAACCTGATCTAAATGACCGAGTGGCTGTGGAGGTATTCTCTAATCCTAGGAGACAATTGATTGATCCCCAGTGAAACTATTTTTTTATGGTTTTTTTAGCTTTACTTGATAGTAAAATGTAATTTTTGTTTCAATGATCGCATGGTATTTATTAAATAATATACTTTATGATGTCCAAATAATTTAGAAACAACTTTATCTAATAATATTTGGACATGACGAAAACAAATTAAAGGTGTTTTAAAACCAGGTGCTTAGGAAGATAGTTGGTACAAAACGGGATGAGGTTACAGATTAGTGGAGGATGTTACATAATGATGAGTTACATACCATATACTCATCACTAGCCATCGTTAGAATAATCAAGTCTCATAGCTTACGGTGGGCAGAACATGCAGCATGATTGGGAGTTTCTAGACCCTTGATCAGGGTACTGACTGGCAAACTAAATGGGAAGAAATTATTGGGAAGACCTAGGCGCATTTTAATGAACCTGAAAGAGATAGGATGTAGTGAGCTGGACTGCATAGAACTAGCTCAAGATAGAGATAGGTTGCGTACTTTTGTAACTGTGACAATCAACTTTATGAGTTCCTTATTCCATAGAGCAAGTAAGTAATGACGTTTGTAAATATTATGATGAATACTCAATAAATTACCAGTAATTTATGATAATTTGTTACACTCTTAGTTAAAAAAACATATTACATATGTTTTTTTAAAAAAGACTAAACTATTGATAAAGGAAATCCACCCATACTGAACCAACTGTTGATTGTGGAAATATTAATCGAAAGTGTGAAATACATAGATAATAGTAAAAAAATTACTTTGCTTGATTGTGTTATTTATATGTGATTGAATGCCTTAACAAATTAAAACAATTAACACAGTATTTCCATTCATAGCGATATATTGTGAATGATTCTCAATTGGCACCTATTATCCTGTCTCACCCTGGGATGGCATGTAACTTATGAAGGTAATAAAGATCAAACCAGCTGTCACATTGTAGTACAGTTTTCTATGGTCTTTAGTGGAAATTAGTGAATTTTAGACAAGTGAAACAATTTATACAATTTTTTTGAAAATACAACAATATTGAAAAAAAAAGTTAAAATTAGAAAACTCTTTTACTGATTCAAATTTCGCTTTTGTCAAGTAATGATTAAAGAAAAGTATGCTTAGATACTATTTTTGTTTTGAGCGTGGTTATGTTTCTAATATCCTGAATAATCGGCTCTGAGATGCACTTCATTAAATGAGATTACCCGCCTCAGTGGCGTAATTAGCTAACGCGCTAGTTTCATGTTGAGCTAGACTGCCGAGGGCAGGTAGATAGAGGTTAAGAACTCGTTCGGGTAAACTGGAGGGGTTTTTTCCTAAATGGTTTTCCAAGCTCCCTCCACGCAAATGCAAGTTCGCTTCCTATACATTCAACCTTCCCTATTCCTAACCCATCAGCGTAATTACTACTTATGCGTATAACCTGAACGGGTAGTAAGACGCGGTTCTAAATAATAAAAATAATAATAATAATAATAATAATAATAGTAATATTAATAATAGTAATAGTAACAAATGAGATCTAGTTTTTACAATTAATTTAATAATTATTTTAAAAATGATTTTCAAAATTGAGAAGGCACATATGATATCGTTTATAAAGTGACATTGAAATATTATATCTCATTCTTTGATGCAAGATGTTTCTAAAATAACTGTACAGTAATATTATTCAGTACTTTATGGTTTCATAATTTTACATCAACCCTTTTTATACATCATGCTTTTGTCTAAATTTGGATCAGAAAAAAAGAGAGCTACTTTTTGACATTAATTAAATCTAGTATTAGCTATTCTAAGCCCCTAATTTATTCTTGACGCTATTAGGCCTAAGTTTGTTACAGAAGTACATTTACACTAGGCGTTTTTTGCACGCACAAAATAAAACTGCTGAGTATATAATCAACACACGACTTTAAAACAAAATTAATTGTACCACTAACACAATACCTAACCCTTTGACCTAATGCCAACTTTGCGGGTTTTAAAAGATTCCAGTCATTCCTGGTGTCAAATCCAGAAATTTAAGTTGAGTAGACAGATGCATAACAGAATGAGCTAAGAACTGGGACAGATTAAATAACATAATATTAATTGGTAATGGCTTTTATTGCACCCTGTGTAATCAAGTATTTCTTGCTCTATATAGCATTAGGAGCTCAAAAGTTCATTGCCATACTTACAACAGTAGGCCACCTCTTCCTATCTTGAGCTAGTTTAATCCAGCCCACCTCATTACACCATATCCCTATCTTCAATTCTACCCAGCCTATCCTCATTACACCCTATCCTTATATTTTACGAGTTCTGTCCAGTTCATCACATTACACCCTATACCTATCTTTAACTAGTTTTATCTAGTTCACCTCATTACACTATATACCTTTCTTGCTCTAGTTCTATACAGCCCACCTAAGTACACCCTATCTTCAGCTAAATATATCCAATCCACCTAATCACACCCTATCCCTATCTTGAGCTAGTTCTCTCGACTCCACCTCTTTACACCATATTCCCATCTTGAGCTAGATCAATCCAGTCTATCTCATTACACCCTATATCGTTCAGATCCATTCTAATATTATCCTCCCTTCTGCATCTAGGTCTTCCCACTGATCTCTTCCCATTAGATTTGCAAGTCAATACTTTTAACTCGATTCCAATTTCGTCCATTCGCAATTTATTATTGAACTGTTTTATTTGATTTGTATTGTATTTTAAACTTTTCCAAATACTTCCAACTGGACACTTTTTATCATTTTCATATAACAATTTATATCAAACCCGCCTCGGTGGCGTAGTTGACTAACGCGCTAGTCGTGTTGAGCTCTACCGTCGAGGACGGGGAGATCGAGGTTCGAATCTCGGTCGGGTGAACTGGGGGTGGTTTTTCCTAAATTGTTTTCAACTCTCCCTCCACGCAAATGCGGGTTCACTTCCTCTAAAATCAACCCACCCCATTCCCAATCCATTAACGTAATTAGTATTTAAGCGTATAACCCGAACGGGTAGTAAGACGCGGTGCTAAATAATAAAAAATAAAAATTTATATCAAGAAATTAGGATAAGAGAACTTTGGAAATGAAACATCCTGTAAAGAGGGGCACTTATACCCCAAATTTATTACGAATGGACATATCTGATAGCTATAAAAAGATAATAAATTTATTTTTACGTATTGGTGGGTCAAATCATGCGACCTACAGCTTTCAATTTTTATTTATATCATGAACTATATAATAACATTACTAATTTAATAACCTGTTTCGGTGACCACATGGTATAAGGTGTCAGAGTGCACAGATGATGGAACTGACAATCAAACTAATTTTTTAAACTACCCTTTTCCTAATTATTTGAGAAAACAAACAAAAAACTCACTATTTTCACTGGTTAAATGAACTATTAACGGACTTTAGTTTAATCACGATGGTCTTAAGTGTGCGTGATATCTCCCTTAATATTAATTAATTGAGGTTTATCATCCTCTTTCCAAGAATATGATCTTACAGTTCCAAAAATTTGATCATTGTATTTGTTCTTTTAGGCTAGACAACCGGCCTCGTGGTAGCGTGATCAGAGCCTTTGGTTTCTGACCTAAAAATCCCGGGCTCAATTCCCGGATAGTACAGGAGTATTTATCTTAAAAGAGGTATAATTCCCACTGCTTTTAGGGTTTGGTTAATAAGGCTTGAGCTAGGCTAGGATCTTCATTTGTTTTCCCCCTTCATATTCACTATTATCATCCTATCACCTCATCGGGATATGGAAAGAGCCTCCCCGCTAAGGCTGTACGAGTAGTACACTTGGGCTCCCCTGGGCAGCGGTAGATAATTACCAGCTAATCTTCCCCCAAACTGAGTTAAAAAAGATGTAGCCCTAGCCACGCCATTATTATTATTATTATTAGTAAGCAGTAGTCACTATTCTCATCGTTCTCTTGGACTCGAATGATTAGTTCACCTAGCCCATACTTTAATATTCATTCTAAGCTTGACAGTCTCACCTATAATTACTCTCATAGTTCCGTTAGACTAGAGAGTTGTAGTGGTCTCTAGTCAATACTATTACAACAGAAATAATAAATAATAATAGTGTGTGTGTCACATGTTTTGCCAATGAAACTCCCACCAAAATGTGATGTAGGACCTATTAATAATCAACGTCGAGAAATTAGACCCATTTTTATTTTACTTTGTAACCACTTGTTTCCTGTTTATTTGCTTTTCTATATTCGATATTCAGCCGGCTAGGTAAAGGTTAACCATGTGTTTATATCTATGTGTGTGGGGGTGAGTGGGAATTAGGGGCGGGAGCAGCATAGCCAAAAACCGCTTCTATTATTGTCTAGGATGAACTGCTTACTCTGTTATTCCCGCCAGAGTAGGTTTTTAAAAAAAAACATTCGAAAATATTACAGGTAGCATGTTCTATAAATTAACCCAGTAAGGTTGACAGGTTGGGCCACGCCTCCCCACTCCCCCCCAGACCCCCCTCAACAAGCAGCTCTCTGTGGGGGGGCGGGTGGGTTAGTTGGAAAAGAAGAGGAAGGAAATAAAAAAAATGAAAATTTGGTGTTTTGTCTTTTCCTTTTCCACCCTGCATTCTATTTATATCTCATCAACACATATTTCATTGTTCTCTCCCTTCAAACTTTTATTTACACTCAAAGACATAATACTTTTTTATGTATTTTTTGTAATTATTTGTATTTATGTTGTGCATAATTCAAAAGATCATTAGACTTATTTGACAACTGCAAAGTTTGCATATGTTGACTCATAATTTATTTCTAAGCACCTTGCCCTTTTGGGCTATTTGCACCAGGGAGATCCTGATCTAAGTGGTACTGTCACCACTCAGTATTTCCTACTTAGCCTTCAATTGAAGACTTGAAGCGTTTTCAACACACAGAGACACAATAGGCTTGCGCCTTAACTCTCTTGCTCATGAAGATGTGCTTTTATTTGGTTATTCGGCAATTTAAATTATGGTTTTTAAAAACTATAACCATAAGTGTTTAAGACCAAGTAGAGTAACAATTTTTACTTTCTCAAAAAAATTGAACTCGATATTTTGATGAATATCGACGTTTCATGATCCCCCGAATTCAAAAAAGTGGTTTTGGAATTTTTGTTTGTCGATTTTTCTGTCTGTCTCTACCTTGGATTAGAGCCTAAACTATTTTACCGATCATACTAAAGCTTGGTGTTAAGGGTTTTCATAGGGTGCCCAGAGGGATTTTGGAATTGGATATCTAACCCTAAAATTAAGGGTAGTTTACTGAAGGTTTAAAAGATAAAAAATCAATTTTATCAAAATAGGTTCTAACTATTTTGATTAAATTGTATTTCTAATCATTGATTTATATTACAAACAAAATGGCAGCTCTCACCTTATCATCAAATTGACTGTAAGGGCTCCAGTCTGGTGCGTTAATTCTCATTTATTTAATCATATATCCATAACTATTTGAGATATGAAATTACTTATCATTGAAATATGAAGGTATATTTATAATAAAAGTATTTTATTTGAAACATGTTTTTATAAAACCGATATCTTTCAAGCTATTCGCAAATACTTTTAGAACACTAAAGATAAAGTAATACGACTGTAAAAATAATCTAACCTTAGAGGTTGATAGATGTCGACGTTTAATGATCCCCATCCCCACCCCCACCGCTCCTAACCCTAAAAAGTGTTTTTTGCAATGCCATCTATCTCTCTGTTTAACCCTAAAATTAAGAGTAGTTTAATAAATGGTGAAAAGAGAAAAAAAAAATCGATTTTCTCAAAACCGGCTCTAGCGATTTTGATAAAAATTCATATCTAGGTGTTGATTAATATTATAAATAAAATGGATATTTTAATTTTCCCATGAAAGTAACGTTTAGGGTGCTTTAAAGAAGTGGAAATATCCATATCACCGCAAATATTTGAGGTACTAAGTAACGTGTCATCATTAAAAATAAAAAGCTTTTATTTGAAATATTTTTTTTTATAAAACCAATAATTTCTGAGATATTAGGGAAATATATTAATACAATTTTGTGAGCTTTAGTTGTAAAGAGATTTTACTAAAGTTTTAAAGCAATAATTCTCTAGTGCCATAGAGTAAGTAAATATTAGTAAGTTCTTTAACCTCTTAGGGGAAATATTTGTACAGAAATGATCTATTTATATAGTTTTAGACTCAATAGTCAATATATACCTTTTTATTGGTCTAAATTTATAAATAAGGAGTTTAATAGCAATGCGATAACCATAATATGTGTGACCCCTAATGAAATGTCGAAAATTTTAGCTGTAAGTCCAATTTTAATATGACGTGTTGGCCCTTGGGAACCCAATATCGATATTTTTTACTGGTTCAAATATACAAATGAGGACTTTAATTCTTTAAAAATAATACTATAAAATTTAAAACTGAGTGTAAAATAATGTTTTATGTAAGTATAGTGCAATTTGTGCTCGGGTTGTCTAAAGTGTATATTATTTCGTTTCACATATATTACGAGTTTTGAGTAAATATCTCCATTATTAAACAATGGAATGAGAAAGTCCGTGAGGAGCTCAGTACTATTTATTAAATGTAATTTTCTAGACTTTTTTCTAGCACCACGTCTTACTACCGGTTCAGGTTATACATGCATGTACTGTAGGGATAATAAGATTGAGTTTTGAGGATATTTACCTTCATTTGCGTGGAGGTAGAGGGAAATACTATTTTGGAAAAACCACCCTCAGTACACCCGACCGGGATTCGAACCCCACTCTCCCTGTCATCAACACGGCAAGTAATGGGATTGGCAGCTGTCAATTTTGGTATAGGAGCATATTATAAATGCATCTAGAATAACCATGGTAAAATATTGAAATATTATCTATTTTGTAAAAGACCTCTTATAATAATTATCTATGATAATATTAGCAAAACTAACACTCAAATTATAAGACCACCCATCAGCTAAATTTGTAGTATGCATATAAATAAATATATAAATAATGTTTCTGGATGGTAGTAAAACGTGTTACATGTAAACAAATTGACAATCATGTATGCTCTTAATTTAATTATTATCAACCCGTTTTGGTGGCCGTATGGTCCAAGCCGCTACTCTCGCAGTAGAATAGACTGCTGATGAATGGGAAATCTTGGTTCAAATCTCAGTCGGGTGTACTGAGGGTGGTTTTCCCAAAATGGTTTTCCACTCTTCCTCTACACAAATGCGGGTCCACATCCTCTAAATGTAATCTTCCCAAACCCTAAAATCATTAGTGTCGCTAGCACATAATCGTGACAGGTAGTAATATTCGGTACTAGAAAAAAGCTGACCGAGTTTGCTTAAAGCTGGTTTATTCGACTGGCATGTTTGACTCCTACAACCCGGAATATTTAAATATATATTTTCTTATCACCGCATCTCACTGCCTGTTCAAGTTTTACGCATATATGATAATTACTCAAATTGGGTAGGGATGAAAAAGGAAGTATTTTAGAGGTAAAATACCCAAATTCGCGTGGATGAGAGGAGGATAACATTTATGAAAAACCAGCCTCGGTAGACCCGTCAGGAATTCAAAACCCAATCTTTTCATCGCCAGCAATCAAGCCTAACAGGAGA
Source organism: Timema bartmani (assembly GCA_902151455.1). Taxonomy (NCBI): domain Eukaryota; kingdom Metazoa; phylum Arthropoda; class Insecta; order Phasmatodea; family Timematidae; genus Timema; species Timema bartmani. Next base: position 183,187 of record CABFWB010000382.1, on the reverse strand, counting down.
GTGACGTATTAAATCATGCGACCGCCAATGCGGTTATAAAAATTAGTTATTGTAAGAGGTAAATTCACGCTAGTAAATATATATTTATAACTAGAGTTTCATTATTACTATCTATCTGGTAGAAAAAAAGTTCTTAGAGATAAAAATTACCCAATTTGGATCAAATTACCTTATTTATTATTGTATTCCCCTTTATATAACCTAAGAAACACTACTTAGGATTGAGTTTTTTTATTGAGTTAATTATTCTTTACTCATGGGGATCCACCAGCTAGTTCTAAGTAAACATTAAGTTTCATATTTGAATTTATAATTATAAGACAAGGGTTTCTGAAAACATGAGCTCATGTCTGTAATGGGCTTAGCAGAACCAGTTTATTTTTTTAGAAATGGAAAGTGAATAGGGTGAGAATGAAAGAACGTGAATAAAAACTGGTATGAATAAAAAAGAGAAATAGGACGCAAGCCCTACATATGTTCGTTTAGGAACTATTTAAGACATAAACGCATTTTTATCTTGTAACGTAGTCCCCAAAATGCAGATGGTTAGCGGATAGGTTTGTATTTCCTCACCACCCAAATACAACTTTTCTATTTTTCAAAAACATTCCCTAGCCACTGTCGTAAATGTTTATATTGTTGAATAAAACATTTACTTCTTTGCCTTCACTAACAGTTTTGAAAGGTTTATAGTTTCTAGGTTTAACTGTTGAACATTCTTGAAGTGTAATATTTATAAAAAATTAAGTTCTTTCAGTAAAATATCGAAACCTTGGCTACTAAAAATTAAAATTCCAATTTATATATGTATATATTCTTTATTTACATCTATTAATAGTAAAATTTTATAAACTTTAATTCTACACATATATTTAGTTGGATGATATGAGCGTAGAATTATGATGAGATTCTACATTTCAGAATAAGACTACAAAATTATTTGCAATCCGTTGTCTGAAATAGATCAATGACTCATCAAAAAATAACGTAAAAATTTCCTTATTTTTGCAGAGAAAGTCTGATTATATATAGCAAAAACTCTTATATTACTCATAATAAGTGAAGATGAACAAATCATATAGTTTTAAAAAGTTCATAAATATCATTAAAAAAATGAAGGATTTTTAGCTCACATAATACTATGTATTAAACTATTAGATAATATATTAACGTAAATTATTCTAAAGTAGCTCAATCAATCACGGTGGGTTCTGAATCTAGATTTTAAATATGTAGGCTATTATAATGCAAAATTTCTATCATTCAAGTTAAGAAAATATAATTTTATTTACTAACACTTTCCATCTTTGGATTTTTCACTTTATAATCACTGTGCATTGGCGACTGAAACTTGGCTTTAATTATCATAACATTATATTAACGGTGAGCATTTTTTATTATTTTATCTTCGACACTTTTTTGCTATAAAAATGTTATTTCTTATATCACAGAGTCCTACTAGGCCTACCTGTTCATGTTATACGCATATATAATAGTTACTCTAATGGGCTAGGGATGAGGAAGGAAATAATTTAGAGCTAATCCACCCACATTTGCTTGGAAGGAGAGTGGAAAACCGTTTAGAAAAAATAACCCTTAGTATGCCTTGCTGAGATTTGATACCTAGTATTCTCATAATCAGCAATCCATTCAATGGTGACAATGACGCCCTAGACGGTATGACCACCAATGTGGGTAAGTAAAATATTCAAATAATTTTGAAAGAAAAAAGGCAGATTAACTGAATCGTCTTTAAAAATATAGCATTAAAATCAAATTAATATCCCTAAAAATACAAGTTAAAAAGAATCCCATTTATATATTTTTATTTATTAATTTGGGGTATATAACGTTAACTTTCTGAACCGACTGATTAAATCAGCACGCGAGAATTTCTATGAGCAAGAGCGAAAATACCTATCAATTTTGCTGGGAACAATGTTTTCCAATTGACATGGGACCGATGGCTTTACTGGCCCTCAAAAGGGAGTAGTGCATCGAATTTTTAACACTCAAAAAAAGTAACGTCGACCCCAGCTAGGCTTGAACCCATGACCATCTGTTGCTAAGATGAGCATTTGACTCCATTACCACCGAGGTCGACTCTCATGTATGCCCCAGCGTGTTTTATTCCTTGTGAATGACTGTGTGTCAGCTAACTTTGTAACCGACTATACAAGCTGTTGCATGATAGTAATTAGGTTGTATAGGAAATGAGTTTGTCTCTCACACTAGCACATCAACATAAGAAGCCCAAGGCTATGTGAGCTTCTGATGTTAGGTGTGATAAATGGGCGGGAACAATAAAAAATATAGTTAGGAATAAAAAAGAAGAGAGAAAAAAAGAGATCAACAAAACCTTGTCTTCTTAAATCGATCGTCAGAGCTACATAAGGTTTTATATCCGGTACAAGTTATTAAGTTTCCTGGAAAAATATTTGCTTCCATAAAGAATGTACTACGAGTAATAATGAGCATCCTAACGAAATATACATTCCAGAGGAAAGGAAAGAACTATGACTAAGGTTCTATTATAGCCAAATAGATCACTGGAAAACTATAGTTTTTTTAAAGCGTTTTAGATTTTTTTAAATTTGAATCATACAATTGTTTAAATTTAAATATATATCTAAGTTCATTGTAATTGGCTTGAATGCCTATAAGAAAATCATAGATAGTGTTTCAATAAACCTATGTTTTATATTTGTTATATTAGCACATTATAGTGCTAGTACTACCCATGAACAGATTAAAAAGTATAAATTTTAAATAAAAGCATAAGTATGAGTAGTTAAAACATCTTATTCTAACTGGTAAGGTGTCCTTAACAATTTACTCTATGAATAGCAAAGGAAATAAACATATAAATAAAAATCAATGTATATTTGTGTGTAAACACTGTAACATCAAGATCAGGATTACTTAATTAATTGGGGAATCTTACAGGTGGTCACCTCAAGTTTATTTTTTTATTTCTTTCATAGTAAATAGTAAAAACTATCCCCTAAACTACTTGACCACGAATACGGATAGCTCCAACTACTGTACATACAATATAGATAGATAAAACTTTACATACTAATTTTAGGAAACCCAAGGGTAGAAACCTTGAGCGTTCATTTTTAGTTTTGAGGTTCCGACTTTTCAGACCACTTGACCACTGGTTCGTAAAGCTCATAGAACAAGAAGCTAAGCCTTAACGTAGGCTTACTTTCTTAAGGAAATCTTTGGGCGAAAACGTTAGGTGTACTTTTTTACCTTTTACATATTTTGAGCTCTATACCCTAAGCCACGTGGCTTATGTTATAGTTAAATCATAAATAAAATTACCTAGAAATATTAAACTTTGCACATGTAATCAAATAAATCTCATTATATATACCTCAGGCTTTTACTAAAAAAAACCCAGATTGAGTGCATTTCTTTTTTCTTTTACATCCATGGCAAACATGATGCCTTATAATACGAGACTGCATATTCTGGAAACTCCAAAACTAAGAGACATATAAATCTCAAACTTGACTCAAGCCTACCTAATTAGGATAACCACGGGCTATGTATGAGCCTCAAGCATATTTTCTTACTTTACGTCTCAAATAGTTTGACAAATGGTGCGGGTAACACCAAAATATCCAAAATTGAAATATGGAAAGATAATGAAACTTGAGGGTATGCCCCCAAAGAGTATTTTTTTGTACTTATACTATATATTTTGTGAGTCTGACACGTTAGACTACTTGACCACCAATTTCGGGAACTCACAAAAAAATGGATGGCTTAAATTTGGCATACGCTTACCTACTTATGGAAACCTTAGCGTGTACACCTTAGGTTTACTTACTTTTACTTTCACGGATATTACGAGCTTGATGAATTAAATCGATTGAATATTGGTTTGTGATGTCAAACATGTATTCATTATTGTTAACTATCAGTATGTGGTGTTAAATATAGTATTGACTTGTTTTAATCAAAATTCCATCACCAACGATCAATTTCAACACTCAATGCCAAGACACGTCACAAGACCCCTAACTTGAGCCGGACAATGCTGGGCACTTGCTAGTCCTAAGTAAAATAATTCCCATTTAAACGCTTTTAGTTAACATTCGAAAAAAAATATTCTTAAAATCTTTATTTTAATTTGATTGAACACCCCTTAAATATAATGGTATTACTTAAGAAGATAGCTAATATAAGCAAATATTCGTGGGTTACCTGTGGACTGGTTTTGGTTTAATCTTAAAACAATTTGTTAAAATTATTTAAGGCGCAAACGTACCACTGGAGGGTTAATATTGAGAAATAAAAAGGATTTTAGCTGTGGTATAGAAAATAGGGTGAAAAGTGGCTAAAATTCCCTCGCCTTTCTCACCAGGGTAAGTGATACTATCTGGTACGTTACCAAAAAAATTACCAAAAGGTACACGGATAGTGCTCTTGGCAGTAGGCCTATATTCTGGCAATTTTTTTTCCAATTTAATATTTTAAAAATATTCCTCCCAGCTAATACCAGCACAAGTTACCTTGGTGTTTTCCTTACTTGCTACGCCACCTAGATTAAATCGATAATAACCTCTCGTTAAATGTGTTATTTGTTTACTAAGGCAACCTTCCTCACAAGTCCATATATCTTGGTTGCTTCGCACAACCCACATTCTTCTCAACTTATTGCTTGTTTGTTTAAACTGACGAGTTAGGGTTCAGGGGAAGGGAGAAAGGGCGGGAGAGGTCTGAGGAGGAGGAGGAGTAGAAGTATACTCTGAATTTATGAGCGAATGAAAGTTTTTGAGATGTGGTAACGTTTTCCCATTCCCTGCTCTGCACTAACCTAGTTTAGAATAAAATAGAACTGCGTGAAACCGTGGGGAAAATTGTTAGTAAAGAAGCTATGTTACTATGAACAAGAATTGTAATTTGGTGTAAACAAATAACGTCCCGCTTCAGTGGCCGAATGGTCCAAGGCATCACTCTCATGTTAGACTGACTTGCTGAAGACGGGGAAATGAAGTTCGAACCTCAGTTGGGTTTACTTAGGGTGGTTTTCCCTAAATGGTTTCCCACTCTCCTCCCACGCAAATATGGGTAGATTACTTCTAAAAATATGCTTCCTTCCTCATCCCTAAGCCATTAGAGCAATTATTTTATGCGTATAATCTATAGTAAGACGCGGTGATAAAAATAATAACTGTTATTCCTGACAAAAATATACTCCACGATAAAATCTGGATACTTGAATATTTTTTTTACAGACGTGTGATAAACATATAAGATATACATATTTCTAAATATGCATGCAAGGTTTAGTGCAATTCAAATTATTTGATTTGAATTTGAAAAAAGTAAGGGGCTGTATATTTATTAATGTTTTACACACACCCAAACACACATACACAATTATTTATTTTTTCAATTTTAGTAAACGTTTTACACTAAAATAAAATTCATGTATGTCCCTAAAATAACAAAATATACAAATAAAAATGTCTGGGTTGACTTGACGACTTGGTTCACTGGTCTTTTTTTTCACAATTTCATTTCTAACCGTCATCCCAAGTGCATTAATCAGTATTTAATTAAAATACGCCCTCCTTGTTTTGTGGTATTAGATAATTGCACCAAATATAACTTCAATTAGTTTATTTTACTTCTTTCATGGATGTTTCATAAGCTAGGGGTTATTAGTTTCTGGGAATCTCCAAGTATTTAAGAAGTGAGCTGGATCCGAAACGTTTAAACCCCCCTGCTCATAAAAAGAAGCTCAACGTTTGATATTCAGACTGCTAAAGGTATTCCAGGAGTATGTAGAATCCTAAACCTTTGAACGATCCTGTTCAATGGCCATGCTTACAGAAATAGGATTAACGTTCAAATTAAAATCAATATAAACTACGGAATATTTCTTGCTCAAATTATATTTTGTGTAAACCTTTATGAAACTCCATTTTTTTTAGTAGTTTAAAATATAGTGAGATTATATTTAGATGCTTAAGTATTAGGTCGGCTTAATACACTCATTCAATCATTCATTAGCTAACTAAAATATCAAAATATTTATTAACTTCTTGAAGAAGTAAATCTTGAAGTTTGGTAAAGAAATGGAACGGCATGGAAGAGGAGAAAATATCAGTCTAAGCTTACGACTCTGAAATATCTTTCATCGTCTTATGTAAAACTTTTTATAAATTAATGTATATCTTTGAGAAAAAAATATGTTTTTTACTTGCGTAATAATACGTGTTTACACTAATAAGGAAAAAATTGAATAATTTCGAATTTTTTAAAATAATGTTTATAGATTTCCTGGGAATGTGTTTTCATGTGGAAGATCCTTTTAAGTGGTTCATGTAAATTAGCTAAATGCAAGTGTCAGTTGATTGTTTAAATCTTAGTTTCAAACAAAAAACATAACATACATGCAGCCCTGTGACAGCGAGAATCAATAAAAGACTGCATCTGTCCAATATACCTACTGTTTTAATATGAAGGTTTTGAAGATATATTTGAATTAAGATTAGATTTATATCAAAATGCTGGTCATCCAAGCCCTACATTTAATCATCCTCAACAAATAATTTTAATTTTAATAGCTTATCAAATTGACCTATTTTTTCCCCATTATTATGTTTAAATTCGTAGCTTCAAATGTTCAGATTTAGTTCATTTATCCACGTAGAAGTTTTATTGGCGTGTGTTCAAGGAATGTTCTTTAAGGGTGCCTGCGAGACTAGGATATCATATACAACCCTTGCAATGACCCTTAGAGCTACCACTGAATCAGGGCCTTTGTTGAGTTGGACGACCTAGCGACCCCACACGCCATCATCATGAGATGCCGCCTGAAATCTCGTGCCGCGCCGACAGAGCTGCGTTTACTCTGCTAATTAACCACAGAAAACGCCAGTAATTTGAAACAGTGTCACCAGTTCTTTTTTTTTTCTTTTTCCCACATCACCTCTTCTTCACCCTCCATTCCCCTTAAAGGGTCCGCGTCTTATCTTTAAGGAGACCATCTTGATGGTCGGTCCGTTGAATACACTTAAAGATTTACTACTGTGGAGTAAGGATCCAGATCTTTTCCTGACTTAAATTTTAGGAGCTTCGTGAAAATCTTTGAGCTGTTTCCCTGAACCCAGGAATAAAAAAAACACACATAAAAAAGACAATATATTTTTTAATCTACTACCCTTGCCGTAAAGTTTAAGGGAGAAGAAAATTACAAATTTTAGGAATAAAAAAATAACAAGATTTTTTATTTAACTGTACGAAAGTTTCATTTCAAAATGTAGGACCTACTATAATATTTAAGGCTAGCGCAAAAATAAAACATAACTTGGAATAGTAGACCTTTCCGAACGTGTGTTTTTTAGTGTGTTTGTAAAGTTAAAGGGAAGGGGAGTGTTATTAAGAAGGGTGTAAAAAAAGGGCATTTTTGATTGCAGCAAAAGCGACAAATAAGAGTAAAACGTGATGAATGTTATGACAGAATGAAACACATGGTAGCTTTTAGTGGAAAGTTTCATTGTCATTGAAGAGGCGAAGGAGGCCACATTGAACCTTGATTTGCCTGAAGATCACAGTAGTGTGGCCCAGTAGTCAGAGGGGTCACACTTACCTTGCAATTAGTCACCGTTATGAGTCCGTCTCACCCCAAGGATAACAACAGACTTAGACCCACTTCGGTGGCCGCATGGTCTAACGCGTGACTCTCAAAGTAGACTAGACTGCCGGTGATGGGGAGATTGAGGTTCGAATCTTGGTTGGGTGTATACTACTGAGGAAGGTTTTCCACTCTCCCTTGACGCAAATGCGAGTACACTTCATCTAAATATAGTCTTACAAATCTCTATAGCCATTAGCATAATTAGTAGCTACATAATGTCCTACCCGAACGGTTAGTAAGACGCGGCGCTAAAAGAAACAACTTAGACCCACTTCAGTGGCCGCATGGTGTAGGGAATTTGTCTCAAACTCAAACTAGTCGAAGAGCTGGATTCACAAACTTGGGGCGTGTTATTGTTCACAACATAGACAAACATCTACTCAAATTAATTTTTTATTTTAGCACCGCGTCTTACTACCCGTTCGGGTTATACGCTTAAGTACTAATTACACTAATGGATTAGGAATTGGGAAGGTTGAATTTAGAGGAAGTGAGCCCGAATTTGCGTGGAGGGAGAGTGGAAAACCATTTAGGAAAAACCACCCTCAGTTCACCCGACCGAGATTCGAACCTCGATATCCCCGTCCTCGGTGGTCTGACTCAACACGACTGGCGCGTTAGCCAACTACGCCACCGAGGCGGGTATCTACTTAAATATTCTTTACTTTTGTCAGTGTAGCGTCTTAGCCTACTATCCGCATGGACTATGCTTTTTTAATCATGCTAGCGGGAAGGATATGATAAAGATATTTAGAAGACGTGTAGCCACATTTATTTGAAGGGAATGTGGCAAACTATATAGGAAGAACCATCCTATGTATATCCGGCTGGAATTAAAACCCTGACCTCCCCGCCACTGGCAAAATATACAAGAAAAGCTTGACGCTTAGTTCCCGTGCGCGCCTATATAGGTCTATACTAGCTTTTTGATATATTCATTTAAAAATGGAGTAGCTGGTGCCACCCTGTGTTGGTGCTTTTGACAGGTTTGTTAATGTATTATATATATATATAATTTGTGGGGAAATAGGACAGTTAGGACCAAACAAACAGGTTGGTTTTTCTGTAAACCTGGAGGTGTCCCGATGGGCTAATCCACCCTTGTTCTGGTTGTTGATCTTCAACTCATTCTACGTCACAATTTTCTCTACAGTGCTTCCCTTAGCAGACGTAGGGCTCTGGGCAAACTTCGTTTTTGAGGCCATCAATTATTTGCCTTCCCCCTGCCCAAAGCTAGTTAAAAACTTAATTCTAGATTAATGTTATTACATTATTTTATACCAATATATCAATTTTAATCAGTATAAGTAATCAGGAAATGCCCTAAAAGGTAATGTAATAATTATTAATGCTAGAAGCCGTGGTTTTATATATGTAAGAATTTATTTTTCTCAAAACCTTAGTTTGAATTTCTTCCCCAACGAACTTGAGTTGTACAAATGTTCAAAGAATAACTGTGCCAAGTAAAAAAAAAANAAAAAATTGGGCAAAGTAAAAAAAAAAAAAAAAAGGTTAATAGGTTTAAATGTTATCCTGAGACATATATACCCCAGACTAACAAATTCAAATCGGTGGTGTTATGCCCGAGAACTCACTTAACTCATTCAAATAATAAAACTACATTATTTTGTTTTTATTTGTCTTTACACTTTGGAAAAATTTGTTAGATCGCTTATACAGGGAGCCTAATATAAGAAAGCGTGATTATCAACAAATTCCCACCACGACTTGTGTTTTCCCTCTGCCACTTAGGCAAGCGTGGGTCCCCTGTATTCGCAGGACCCTGAGGTGTGGCCACAACATTCTCACAACCTTAAAGGCAGCTCTGTGGCTCTACGAGGTTTCCCCTTTCAATCAATGGAATTACACATATCATTTGGTTAATTTGACACATTCTATTCGTTGCGCTTAGTATTTTACTTCTATTTTGTAGGGCAAATATGATCGAGAGGGACATAACATACAGGTTCGGTCTTATGTATGTATACTATTAGATTCTTTGTTGGCACAGAACGTTGCCCATGGTACACCATAGGAGATTGTCAGACCCGCAATCAGATGATGTGATTATAGTTATTATGAAGATATGGAGCCTAACTAACCAATCTCTGGTGACCATTGGGAACATTCCCCTTAGGAGAAAAATACCCATGCTACCAACCCGGAATTGAACCCTGGACCCCTAGGCTCATAGCCAGGTGCACTGACCACTACACCATGGAGCCAGTTTAGTATTTTACTGATAGGCAGACACACAAAAATGTCGAGATACGTGTAAAACCAATTTACAAACATTTCCACAAGTTCAAGATATCATTTTTAAATGTATCACGAAATAGAACCAAATTGAATCATTTAAAAAAATTGACTAGTTGAACTTTTAAATGCAACCAATACTCTACCATCATTTTTAGCGTCATGGGCTAAAATTGTCAGAGAAAATATTATCGACTGCATTATTACAATTTTCTTATTAACATTTCAACTACTAATAATTAAAGTTCTTGGTTCGCGAGCCAAGACCATTTGTAAAAAAGAAGTAAAATTAAGAGACTAAAAAAAAAAAACATTTAAAATTTAAGAAGAAATTTTGCTATACTTTTTTTTTTGTAATTAATAATATACGTATTTTTGCAAACTTCTTATGCCTAAATATAAATTTTTATTTAAGGAAATCCCAACCTTTTTCTTATCACTAATCAAGGTATCTTGTGATATGATTTTAACTAAAGGATACTTATAAAAATCAAGGATCAGGCTTATTCTAGTGTGGTCGACTATAGTTTTAAAGGAATAAAATTCGATTTAAATTTGCGCATAAAGTAATCTACTTTTAACCTCTTTTTCATCTCAATAATTTGCTTATTTTTCTAATGCTTTGACTATAACCCTATAACTCGTCCAGTTATCCACACATTTACATAAATATGGTAGAGATAAAAAGGAAAAATCCGTAGGAAAAGTACCCGCACTTGCATGGATGAAGATTAGGAAATTAATTATTAACATACACCCTCAGTAGACCTGACTAGGATATGAAACCTCACTTTACCATAACCTGCAATAAAGGCTATACGAGACTGACACCTTATTCAACGTGCCCACCGGGGTAGGTGCAAACATTATTTTTGGGGTTTTGACCTAGAGGCTTGTGTTAGTTTTAAGTGTGTTGTATTAGGATAGATTATTTTTAAGTTTCATGGAGATACAGCGCCTTGTTTGCAATAAAGTACCTAATTAAAAAGTGTTCCACCAAACCAAAGTTTGCCTTTCATTGAACTATGTGGGTGAAAAGAGTTGCAATATATTTTCTTAATTTATTTACTAGCCTCTTATATTATTTTGTACTCAAACTTTACTTACAAAGATCTACTACAAGTATAGGCCAAAATCAGGGTTAGAAGTGGATGAAAGAAAAATTAACTATGAGTAAAACCCGCTTCTGTGTCCACATGGTCTGAGGTGCTATTCCCGCATTAGATTAGAATGCCAATGATGGTGAGATAGAAGTTCAAATTCCGGTCGGGTGTGTTGCGGTTGTTTTTTCCAAAATAGTTTTCCACTCTCTCTCTCTCCACACAAATGCAGGTACACTTCCTCCAAATATCACCTTCCTAATCCCTAAAACTAAAGCGTACTTAGTACATAAGCGTATAATACAAACGGGTAGTAAGACGCTGTGTTAAAAAAATTGGACCAAATACTTTTTACAATCTACCTATTATAAATCTGACGTATGAAATAAACGATCCTCTAAGAACTATGTTAAATGCCTAAGTGCCTATTCAAATCTTAAAATGCAATTAAGTTCCAAATGCTATAGAGCAAACTTAACTGTAAAATTAAAAACTATTAATCAATATAACTTTAGTAATAAGACATATCCTTTAGAATATGTAAACATAACAAAACCTGTATTTTCATCCAACCCACTTACTATATAGAAAAAGAAAACTCTTTGTGTTGTTGGATAGCATTTATATAGTTTGTGATAGGGCCTATTCATATTAGCCCCACCACTTTGGGTGCACCGAATAAGGCGTCAGTCTCGTCCAATGTGGAAGTTTGGAGATCAAATCCTGGTTAGGTGTATTAAGGAGGATCTTTCTCAAATTATTATTTCTTACTCTTAATCAAAGCAAATTGAGGCATATTTATTCTAAATTTTAGTTTCTCGTCCATACGCCATTAGTGTAAATATTTGTAAAGTTTATACGTGTTGTAGGACGATATCAATGCACCAAAAGAAAATTGGTTTATTATTACAATTGTCGCCTAAGCATCCATGGCAAAACAAAACTTACACTAATCCAAAAGGATAGGACGAGGAGGTTTAACATTAAGTGAATGCACTGATATTCATTTTGGTAGGGGATCTATTTTTTGTACCGACCCAAGTTTACTATCAAAAACCAAAGTCAAAAATATCTTAAAGTCTAGATGACCTAAGAAGCTGAAATTTTGCAAGCATCTAAACTTAACAAGTGGAGTAATACTTGCTGACCGAAAATTACTATGTGGGCTCTAAAAGGGACGGGTTACAAAAAACCGAGTGGAAAAACTCTTTATAACCAGAACGCAAAGGAAATTCAAATTCTCAATGAGGTAACCCCTAACCCAAAAGTGTGAAGGAAGACATGGTCACCAAATTTTTCATGGGGGAACCCCAAAATGGGGAGGTTTCCAAAAAAACAAAGTTGAAAAAATCTTTAAGCCCAGAAGACATAGGAAACTGAAATTTTTCAGGCAGGCAACCCCTAACCAATGATGTAGGAATACTTGTTGAAAGAAAATTCCAATTAGGACTCCCAAAACGGGAGGTGTGGGGTGAATTCTAAAAAAACAAAATTAGATAAAGCTCTGAAGAGCTAAAAATCTGACATTTTGCAGAAGTCGACAACTTTTTGAATATCGTGAGTCGAATGGGTTTAAAAATAAATTTATTTGGCCAGTTTGATAAAAACATTGAGAAAAAAATATTCACTTTATATTCGTCACATAGTAATTAGTAATTTTTATATTTTTTATGAATACATTTGTTTGTTTGCTAAATCTTTCACGGATCAGAATAACTCAGTTGGTGGGCTGGATTTGGACAACCGCTTGAGGGCTGCCGATTGCTGTCTTAGACCACATGGCCACTGAAGCGGGCTAGATCTTAGATGATTCTACACATGCGATCTACCACTGTTGTTTTCATGTTCCTTTCAAGTTAATGCGGGTGCACGTCCTTTAAACTAATCTTCCAATGCCCCTTTTCTTAGAATGAATCAGTTATACAACTTTGTGATAAAAGTAATATATTTATTTATTCCATCAGCACGACACACCAACATTAATAAAAGTTGGTCGGTGTCAGCTGCACTGCCAAATAGAAACACACTGGCTGTGCCAGCACCCACGTCTAGACTCTGCAATCCGAACCACATGTACTATACCCTCTCCCAAGTGACATCCCGGGGTCCGAATCAGAGCACGAGACATTCTGAACATAATTAGGACCATATTTTATTGCTCTCAAACCAAGGTATGGCTGGCAAGAGCTTTGTTCGACTGATGAAAATAGCAGGTCCAGAGGTATTTAGTTTATAAATGTCCAGATAGATAGATAGATAGTAGCTTTTAGAGGAATCTAATTTTATAAAAAAAAAATCAGGTGATTACTATTACAAATAGCTTCTGGAGGCATCTAGTTTAAATAAAAACATCCCATGTGAGTACTAATTTAAATAGCTTTTAGGAACATTCAAATTTCAAAGATTCTCAAACAATTTCTAGGACAGAGTCCCTAGACCTCTCTTTGGCTCTGGCTGCTAGGATTAAACAAGTTTAGTCTTCAATAGCCTACTTACTGGTACTTAAATTTATTAATGAAATCGAGAAAGAATTTATTGATGGGAGGAGTCATTAAAGCAGCCCGCCAATTAAATTGATTCGATTACTCTAAGCGTTTAACACAATTAAAGGTAAGTAACTCCTGTGATAACACTCATTGTGCACTCAGAATTTCCCGTACCTTACCTACTGCTAACTTTTTACTGCCTGTGTGTTGCATTTCGTCTGACACACATTGAATTGACTTTTTTTCTTCTCCCAAGCACCACGTTTTACTACCCGTTTGAGCAATACGTTTAAGTATCAATTACAATAGAGGTTTTAGGTATTAGAAAGAGGAAGAAATATACCCGCATTTGCGTGAAGGGAGATTGGTTAACAATCTTGAATACCCCACCCTCAGATTGGAGCCTTGATCTTCCCATCATCGGTAGTTTAGTCTACTGCGATAGTAGCACCTTAGACCATGCGGCCATTGAAGCGGGTTTGACGATCTTGTCCACGCTAAAGATCTTGGCCACATTGGACCTATCTCTACCTCTGGGATATGTGAGAGACTCCCTGGGGATCAGAAGCTTTGTTATATAAAATGGGTGATGATCCAATATTAAATTGATACTATATAGAACTAAAAGAACTTAGGTTAAAGCAAGTAATAGAGTTCTGCTATCTAAGAAGTAAGATAACCGAAGATAGCAAAAGCAAAAAAAAATAAAAAAAATAGTTGAATAGTGCATGTGATTAAAGCTTTTCATAACAAGAATACATTAGTGACCTCGACTAGTATAAATTTGGAAATCTGGAAAAACTTCTTGAAGGCTTATGCTTGGAGCGTTGCAATTAACGGGCGTGAAGCATGGGCCATCGGCGCAACTGATAATAATAAAGGTTAGAAAAGTTTGAAACGTGGTGCTACAGAATAATATTAAAAGTATCATCTATGGATACTGTATCAAACACAAAGTGCTAAGAAAGATATACACAAATAAGAGTTAATATGGTAGGCCAAATGAGACATGATAGTTTGATGAAGATGAGTATAGAAGGAGATGTAGAATGGAGAATCTCAAGAGGGAGACCAAGACTGGAGTGCACAAATAAGATAGACGACGATGTTGACAGTAGAAGATACACAAAAAAAAATGCTCAGAATAGGCAAAAGTGGATAGCTCCATCAAACCAATTGCAAGAGTGATGACCTAATAATTATGAACAGGTATTGACTTACTCAATTTAAACAAAGATAACCAACCATTCAACATTTTTTTTAAATACACTACATTTTACATAAATATTATATTGTATTTCTTTAGTTTTATATCAAATAACTTGAGAATAGCATTACTAGATTTTACTTGAAAACTGCCTAAACTATTGAATGGCTCTACTAATAAAATATCGAATTTCAAAAAGATTGTCAATTATTTTAAAAGCTATATTAGTTTTTCTTATTAAATTTAAAATGCGGGACGAATAACTTAAAGCCGCTTAGTAGAAGAGAAACATTTGGTTACAAATGCCCCTTTCCTTTTACTCCAATGGATTCAACTAAGGATATTTAATTTTGTTTATTTAGCACCGCGTCTTACTACCCGTTCGGGTTAGAACGCTGGTGGAGGAGTTTTAATGAAGGATAAATATGTAACGTCACCAATTCAATGTTTCTGTGACCTAATTAGTAGCAGTCAATATACTGTGCATGGGTGGACCTTCAGTGCTAGACTCAGCAATTAATTAACTCTCGCTACTCAGTTTACCGTCACAATAGAGAGTGTGTTTACATGTGTATATATGTATATATATACTATATATATATATATATTGTCACGGCCAAAACACGAAGTCTAGCGAGTTCATGAAATGATTGGCCGATTCCACCTTTGACCACCAAAAAGAGTCAACACACGAAATATCAGCAATTTGGGCACTGGCCAGCCAGTTCTAGATATGGCTATTGGAAACTGTCAAAAGTAAACAATTTTCTTTTTATATACTAATTATTATATGTAATTATAATCATTTTCTAACAGTTTAACTCATCATATAAAATAGAAGTTAGGTTAGGATATGTTAGGTTAGAACGGGGACTAGGTCAATTTAGGATATGTTAGTTTAGGTCAGCCTAGAGCTGTGACTACACTGAATCAAAAAATCGGAAACCTTAAATAAGCGTGTCTCAACCTATGCACATGCATTAGAGGGTCACTTCAGGCACTGGCCATAATCTCATGGTCAATTTGTGCTTTTACTGGCCAGAACGCGAATTCCAATCCTCGCCCCCAGCCCCCATCAAGACTTCACGATTAGGCTGTATCGGCTGGACAATGTGCGAAAAGTTAAGCGAATTTGGCAAAGTAGCCAGATTTTTCCCGTAACACATTCTCGTGCATATACTTTTCATATTATATATGCAATAGAATACATACAAACACAGTCTGAATGCACTCCCTCCAATCTTTTGTTATTTTACTTTTTAAATGTAACAAGAACTTGCAATTACAATAAGGTTAATGAATGGATATGAATATGTTTGACTTTTTTCTTCTGTGCACCACGTCTTACTCCTTTTTTAGACTTGTCACATATTAAAATTAATGATCTGTTGACCTCAGTGGTCTTGGGGTAAGGTGCTTGCCTAAAGACTCGATGTTCGTGGGTTCAAACACAGCCGGCTGGGGTCGACGGATTTTTCTTAAGAGATAAAAATTCATAGCACAACTTCCTTTGGAGGGGAAGTAAAGCCATCGGACCCATGTCGATGGTGGCATGTAAAAGAACCCTGGAAGGTATGTGAAAATACCCTTACCAACCAAAGTGATAGGCCCTTGCTCTTTCGTTCATAAAAATTATCGTTTGCTGATGTAATCAGTCATTTAAAAAAGTGCACGTTAAATACCTTAAATAAATTAAAATGAAATGAAATTTATGAGCTAGGAATAGGAGAGGTTGGAGTTTAGAGGAGATGCACAATCCTTTACGTGGGGGGATAGTGGGAAACCGTTTAGGAAGAACACTTTATTAAGAGTGATTGTTATTTGATGTTGAATTGATTTGAATCTCGAACTCCCCTTTACCGGCGAAACAGATTCCCCTAAATAAGCATTTTTGTCCTAATGCCCAACATTTAAGCTTAAGGTACAATATACTTAAACACGTTATATTACAAGTTTTCTAATAGCTGAGATAAAAGTTGGCTGTACACACGATAGTAGTTCACTTTTATTAAATTCCTTACTAATCTAAGTTCGGAAACATAGCTTTTTTTTTTACGGATATTACGTAATCCCTGAATATTTGGGAAGGCCCGATATTAGGTTGAGCTTTGTTATAAATAGTTACAAACGCAGGGGTGGATCCAAGATTTTCGAGAAGGGGCTGATGGAGGTGCTTTCACGAGACAAGGTCGAAGGAAGTGCCCCCTCAGGAAATTCTTACGGAAAAATCATTCACAGTTTGAGAATAACTTTGAGAGTAGTCATTCAGTGTAAAAAATCTCATTCAAATTCATCGTTTATTTATGTTTTTTGTTAATTTATGTTTACTATATTATGTGTTAAATGTAAATTAAATATTGACAATGATTGACATGCTACGCAACTAGCTAGTGAGATATTACGTGTCAAACCATAGTAGTGGCTATAACCTAAATTTAATTGATTTAATATTTTATTTATTACTAATATTATCTTAGAAAATATTGAGGGGGCACCGTTACCCCTAACCCCAGCACTCCTTCTGAATCCGCCCCTGTCCAAATGATCACTATCGTGTCTGGGTACACTCAGCCTACAGGTCAGCCTAAACTAAGAGGACCACTTTTTTCTGGTTCGGGGACAGTTTTACTAAAAAGTACTCTTTGGAATAGGAGAACGTGGTTATCATTTAATTGACCCTATGATTTTGTTTGATATATTAATGTAATTAGACATTATCGATAAAATAGTTCTTTCGTAGGACAAGCACGTTTTTCAAACAAATATGCAAGAAGACTGAAGATAAGAAAAAAGCTCGAAATAATTGGGAGTTCTAGTTGCTAGTAGATAATATTAATTTAAATTTAAACTTTTTACCAACTAGATTTTTTTATTTTAGTAGGAAATCTGCTATTTTATAAACTGCAAGGGTTTGCTTAGCTAAGGTGTAGAAACTTAACAGTTTGTTGTTTTGTTTTTATAATTATATTATTTAATGAATATAAAAGGCAACACTACCAAGTAAGTAATAAATTGATTACAACCAAAGCCTTCTTTAGATAAAAATTATCTGTGTGCTTGAGAGATCTTTGTTAATTCACTTACTATAATAATCACTAATTAGAATACAGCTAACTAATTGTCATTTGAGTTTTCTTAACATCAAGATTAACTTAGTCAACAGCTTAACAATATCAATAACACTAAATATTTTAACTACAAGGTTAGAATACAACCCGAATGGGTAATAAGACGCGATGCTAAAAAATACAAGTTTAGCCATTTTTTGATTTGACAATACCAAGTTTTACAGAATAAATTAGTTTAGAACTATTTATATAAAACTATGAAGCATATGCCAATCTAGGACATTTAAATTTATTCAAGTTACATGATTTGCATGCTGTCGAGGAAGCGCAAATAAATCGCACAAATTTGATCTCAAATTGCACCTGCTATTTTCAATTATTAGGAATTCAAGACCATTATTCAAAATTTCACCGATGTATTTAGATGCACTATTTAGTGAATCCAGGCATTAGTGTTTAACATAGAGATTTTAAACAAATTGCTAAGTATAAACATTTTAATAGCGTGACCGGCTACACTAACTGCTTACATAATTACTCAACAATTACTCCACCTAAGAAAACCACATATTAATTATCATATATACGTATAACCTGAACAGGTAGTATGATGCGGTGATAAAAAAAAAGTGTTCGAGTAGCCATGCTTCACTTTTATTATAAAGGCCCAAATGGAAAATATAATGTTTTAATTGATAGTTTTATAGTAAAGTTGCATTGGGTTTTACTGTTTTACTTGTTTAAGTTTTTCCCCCACGTCTCACTATCCGTTAGATGTATATGTGGTCGGAATGGGGAAGGTAGAATTCAAAGAAAATGTATCCGCATTTGTGTGGAGGTAGAGTGGGTAACCATTTAATCCTCAGTAGATTTCACAAACTAATACCCCCATCATCTACAGTCTAGTCTAATGGAAGAGTGGCACGTTAGTCCTTGTTGAGGAGAGGATGACTTATTGGTTGATTGAGCTTGCTGCAAGGGTGAACACCAATTCTGGTAGAAGAAGAAAACAAAAGAGTGGGCTTTTAGGTACTCTAAACGGTTGCATAAGCTCACTAGCCTGGAAACATTATTTTGGGGGGTTGTGTGGTTCATTTACATAATTAGTATGATTTGAAAAAAAAAGTCAGTTACATTTTATATTAATTGTTCGGAAAGTGGTGAGTGACATCACAGCTTTCGAGCATTATCCACACAAAGTATTAAAATAATTGTATTTGGCTCATTCTTTTCTTAATATTACTTTGCCTTCATTTGTATTAATTATTTAGAAAAGAAATACCACTTTCTTTTAAATACTATTCCTGTTACTTGGATTTTTTTTAGGGATCCCTTTCTTTTTTAGGAGGATTGAATCTTCTAAAATGTTATTTTATGATGGGGAAACTTAAAATGTTTTTAGAAGGCTACTCTTTTTTCTTTTATGATCCCACATGTTCCCAATTTAAAGGTCAGTTTTCGGGGTAGAAAAACAGGCTGTAAACTTTATTTTCCAACATGTCTGTAATGAAAGAAATAGAAATCCACTCTTCTAACTTTCAGGCAATTGAAAACAAATATTGTTCGTGACGTATTTGGTATTTTATTTCTAGAAATCTTTTCTGGTGTGACCCTTCGTGTCCATCTTTGTTCTGTAAGGATACTTTTTTTTGTTAAAACTTATATGTTTCAGTACCTAAGCTAGGGATTGAATAATAATATTTTATGAGATAATGGGAACAATATTTTGGGTCATTTCGTTTGGTTATTTCTACCAAAAAAAACACGTCTATACCTTAACCATAGGTTTTTGACAATGGGATCGTAAATGGCGACAAAAGATGGTTTCGTGCTTGGGAAACTCCAATCATAGCCAAGAAGAAAAAAGTTAGACTCCCGTTTTGAGTCTATCATATTAAAATGTGCCACACACGTAGTAGCCACCAAACACACATTGCATTGGAAATTCTAGTGAAATATTGTTGGATAGTAGAGCTACAGTCTATTTTGGTAATGATGGTAGCCTATTTTAACGCCCAAGCGTTAAGGCAAAAGTAGACTTCTTAGATCAATCAGAAGAATGTATCAATCATATTTAGGTATCCCCGTTTATAGTGAGAATTTATTAGTAGATTAAGTTAGTGAAGATTTAATAATACTCTGTTACCCACTTCGGTGGCCGCATGGTCTAAGACACTATTCTCACAGCAGACTAGACTGCCGATGATGGGGACATCAAGGTTAGAATACACGTCGGGTGTACTGGGGGTGGTTTTAACAAATGGTTCTCCACATCCCTATACGCAAATGTGGGTACACTTCATCTGAATATAACAGTCCTTATCCCTAAAACCATCAGTGTGATTAGTACACAAGCATATAACCCGAACAAGTAGTAAGACACGATGCTAAAAAAAATATATTATAAAATAAAATTAAAATAAATATCTTCCTCTATCACTTAAATAATACAAATTGTTTCATCCAGATACATTTCAATACACATAATTAATAATTAGGAAAAACAAAATATATAAAGTATATACATATATTTGTAGTCTCTTAGGAACATTTGGCGTTGTTAGCGCTTGGGTCTTTCTTTGTAGTGATTTCCGAAACACTTTTAACCCATCTGCTATTGCATCAAATTAAACTTCGTCCAAATCAGGGTTGAAGACCCGAAACACAACTTTTCAAATCGCTCTGGCAATAAAAAGTACATATTTTCCCCCTTCAACCAGTTTTTTAAATTATTATTATTATTAATATTTTATTATTATTATTATTATTATCACCACGTCTTACTACCCGTTCGGGTTATACGCACTTTACGCTAATGTGTAATGGTAGGGTGATTGTGAGATGAAATGGAGGACCTACAGTTTAACTTGGGATCCGAACCACGGTAGAGGCCTGGCACTCCACACATTCACAAGTTGTGATTAATACACGTCTTGTCAAAGGTGAAGGAAGGGTTTGGCAATCAGGTAAATCTGTGTCGGGTTTTTCACTATTGTATTAGTCAAATCACCTGTGTGGTTTGGGATACATTGAGCTTAATTTTCACCCACTTCGGTTTGCCTAATAGTCTAAGGCGTCAATCTCAAAGTAGACTAGACTACAAATGACGGGGAAATCAGGGCTCGAATCCCTGTTGGATATACTTAGATGGTTTTTCCAAATGGTTTTCCACGATTACTCCATGCAAATGCTGGTGAACCTTCTTTAAATTGTTCTTTTCTGATACTTAACATATTAGCATAATTATTACTTATGTGTATAATCCGGACCGGTAATAAGATAAGATTCATTTTCAAGCCTTACCCTGCCCAAATAATAAACTGATGCCTGGACAGCTGGAGAGAGAAACAACTCAATGGACACGTTTTGGCGTTTTTTAAAATAGTTTTTAATAATCACCTTTAAATTTCTTTAATAGTAATTATCTTTCATACACGGTCAAAAACCAATATGTTGGCTTCCACTCCACGTCCAGGCTAACCACATTCATATTCACACTAATTGGATAGCGATGAGTAGTGTAAAATTTAGAGGAAATGTAACCGAGTTTGGCTGTATTCTGTGGGGAAAGTGATAAACCATTTGAGAAGTAATACCTAAACTACAACCCAACCGTGAATCAAAACCCAACTGAATGAAGCTTTTTAAGCCTGACTACCGATGTGTAGCAAAAGTTTCATGTCTCTAAGGGTTTTATCTAATATCACCCCTAGTGTACTCAGCTAGGATTTGAACTATCGACCTTCCCATGAACGACAATACCTTCTATTCTAATATATTGGCACCTTATACCACGTGACCAAAAGTGCGATTATACCATTATTTATAAACTTTAAAGTTATGTTACCCCTAGTAGGTACGTTAGCTCTGTAGCGTACTGGTATTGAAATGTAAAAAATAAATATTCTTGCTACCTTTAATTTTTATAAACAAACAGATATTCATTACTACCAAATGATTCTAAGGGCAAAATTTTTTTAAAACATTCAAAAATCATGGCCTAACTACACAGATTTACTAAGAATAGTTTCAAATATTTTGCTGCAGGTAGCCCAGAAGGTAAATCAATAACTTAAAAAATAAAATAAAAAAAATTGCTCTCCATCGTTGTGGTTTTTTTTTTTTCAATTTAATAAGATAAAATAATTAATAATGCTGCGGATATAAATACATATTTCATTTTGATTTTCAAAATTATCATACCCACACGAAATAATATCTTTGAAAACATTGACAAATTAGGTACGCACTCTCTAAAAGGTCCACAAACCCTGGTATACAGGATATCCTGGATTCAACAGCCAAACTTTGGGAAGTGGTAGGGAATAAAATACTAAATCAAAATGCTACTTGGAGATTGGCTCGTATCGCTTTCTTTTCGTGCAAACAACAAAAAACAAAATAAAAACACGTTTTTCTGAATAAAAAGTGAGATGACATTTAGTAGAGCTATGTATATCAAAAAATACTCTGGTATAAATATTGTGCAGCATTTAATTAACATTAAGAATCCTCCTCATTTGTTCAGATATTTTGCTTAGCCTAGAAGGAATACCTGACTAAACACCCATTGAGATATGTGAAAGTCACCGAAAAACCAGCTTAATATTGTACTTAAAATAAATTTTAAAAAATACTTACCTACTCTATGGCTTTAAGAACGTTAAAACGCATTGTCGCACTTACAAATTAAGCCACATATCTCTAACTTGAGCTAGTTATGTCCAATCCTATCTCTGGAATATTTTACCCCAGAAACAGCCACAGCAAACTTTTGGGTGTTTCTTGATGGGATTTTCTTTCGATAAGAGCTCATCACACGCCCTCGCCCAACCTCCGAGCTGAAGGTACCCCCCCTATCGTCTATATATTCATTTATTTGAGGTATTTAATGTGTACTTTATAAGCCGACTGATTTTACCAGTACACGAAAGTTTCTTTGAGCTAGATCAAAAGAGCCTACGAACTTCCAGGGTACTTTTACATGCCACAATCATCATGGTATCAATGGCTTTACTTTCCCTCCAAAGGAAATTGTGCTGCGGATTTTTATCGCTTAAGAAACATCCGGAAACCTCGGATGGGTTTGAACCCAAGAAAATTATGTCACGAAGCGAGCACTTTACCACAAGACTACCAAGGAACTCCTATCGGCTGTCCGTGACTGCCTTTTCAATATATTCACGACCCTTTATAGCCTATCGGAAGGCTATATCCTTTAGTCATACGCTGTCTCTGGATTGGATGCCATCATTTGGAACAAAATACATAAATATAACAATAAATTAAATATTCAAGTTAAGAAACATGTTTTAATTTTGTATAGGTTTTTGCTGTTTGTTTGAAAAAGGAGAGAAAATGAGCCAATATCTAAAGGACCGTTCGAGTTGGTTTTTCGATCCCTTATCACTTCCCAAAGTTTGTTTACTCCCGGAACACCCTGAGTATGTGTATAACCTAGTAACGGCTACATTAAGCGTAAATATACCAATATACCAATTAAATTTATATAAAATACAAAAATATCAACAATAAGTTGAAAAATAACATAATAATAATTAAAATATATTTTTTGTCTAATTTAATTATATTGTTCACAAATCTTTATTACTACAAAGGAGAGATAACAAGCTTCACCCTTTAGCTGTTTATTTCAGCCGCCACTGAAAGAGGGGGTTAGGAGGGGGAAACTTGTTCTCGACAAGATGAGGAGGAGTGCGATCTCATCTCACATCGGTTTCACATTAACTCGAGACGCCTTCCTGGCATTCTGACATCCCGACGGGACTGTCGTCAGGAAGGCAGGCGTCTACTGAAGAAAAGAGACAAATCTTCTACTGACAGCTTTACACTTTCTTCAATTGCTAAGGGGGTCAGCCAGCATCCAATGTTTTATTTTTAGAACTTCCAAGTAGAGCCATAAATTAGAATGAGCTACATTTTTCTCTCTCTTTTTTTTTAGGGTTTGGGAAGCGCCAATAATATTCAACATTCTTTTAAAAGTTTTGGTTGCACCTTTTCACTATGTAGCCTATTTGAACTATAGTAGAATCGCCTTGAAAAGAGAAAAAAATTCTAAATCTAGACGAAGGAAACGAAATTATTGTTACTCTTTTCACTGCATTTTACTCATACTAGGGAGTGGAGGAGATTACATAATGTTGAGTTACATACCCTGTACCAATCACAGGACAGTGTAAAGATAATCAAGTCTTGTTGACTACGGTAGCTTAATACAGGACATGCAGCATGAATGGAAGAATCTAGATTCTTGTTCAGAGTCTTTACTGCTAAACCCAATAGGGGTAGAACATAGGTCAGACCTAGACGTAGATGGGAGGATAACATTAGAATGAACCTGAAAGAGATGGGGTGTAATGATGGGAACTGGATAGAACTAGATCAAGATTAGGGTGGGTGTAATGAGGTGGACTGGATAGAGTTAACTCAAGATAGGGATTGGTAGGTAACTTTTCTAAGTGCAGCAATGGAATTTTGTTTTCCTAATGCCATAGAGTAAGCAAGTAATCAAAGAACAGAACTTTAAATAATTCTACTATGGTATAGCTTATAGGATAGGGCCATAGTAAAAACTTGTCAGAGATAAATGGATTATACCAGTAACGAATGGCTTTATGAAGAGGTGAACCGAGTCTCACACAAAATCATTTATAGTTTTTACTATTTTTTAAGGAATTTATTATAAACTCTGAACTCCCTTTTACATTATAAACTATGTTGGGAGAAAACCCATACCTCTAAGTAGTCAATTTTCCCTTTTTATTCTTAACAGCAAATAAAAAAATATTAAGTCAAAGTTTTACCCACATAACGAAAATGTTTTCAGAAAATGTTATTCCAAATGAAAAACAGTGTGATAATATTACGCAGTATTCCTGCGTGTCGTGAAGGCTGCATATATGTATGTATATATTTATACTGGCCCGCATGACACAGGCTGAATCCCTGTGTGTTAGCACGTTTGTGTTTCTGTGAGAGAGAAAGAGAACAAGAGTGTGAGTAGCCTAGCATTGTCGGCTTCTTCTTCCAAGTTAGAAATACATGTCCCTACACTCTGCTGCGACAATAGGGCATAATGTTCTGTGCGGTCAATCTAGCTAAGGTACTGTTATTAACACCGGACCAAGACATAGAACTTCTAGCTATTCCACTGTGCGGTCAATCTAGCTAAGGTACTGTTATTAACACCGGACCAAGACATAGAACTTCTAGCTATTCCACTGTGCGGTCAATCTAGCTAAGGTACTGTTATTAACACTAGAACAAGACATAGAACTTCTAGCTATTCCACTGTGTGGTCAATATAGCTAAGGTACTGTTATTAACACCGGACCAAGACATAGAACTTCTAGCTATTCCACTGTGTGGTCAATCTAGCTAAGGTACTGTTATCAACACCGGACCAAGACTATAGAACTTCTAGCTATTCCACTGTGCGGTCAATCTAGCTAAGGTACTGTTATTAACACCGGACCAAGACATAGAACTTCAAGCTATTCCACTGTGTGGTCAATCTAGCTAAGGTACTGTTATTAACACTAGAACAAGACATAGAACTTCTAGCTATTCCACTGTGTGGTCAATATAGCTAAGGTACTGTTATCAACACCGGACCAAGACATAGAACTTCTAGCTATTCCACTGTGCGGTCAATCTAGCTAAGGTACTGTTATCAACACCGGACCAAGACATAGAACTTCTAGCTATTCCACTGTGTGGTCAATCTAGCTAAGGTACTGTAATCAACACCGGACCTAGGCATAGAACTTCAAGCTATTCCACTGTGTGGTCAGTCTAGCAAAGGTATTGTTATTAACACTGAACCTAGGCGTAATACTCTGAGTTCTTTCACCATGCGGTCATTCTAGCTGAGGTACTATTGAAATACTCGACTCCGGCTTGGCATTCTATGCAGTTAAGTTTTATGAAGTTTTATTTAACATTAGACCCGACTAAGCACTCAAAATTATTGCACTTTGAGGTAACCTTAGTAGAGGTTCTAGCAAATAGGACCTGACCAAACAGTATGAAGTAACATTACTATCTTCATGACACCCCAAGATATTGTGTTATGTGGTTACCATAGTTGAGATAATATTTTCCAATAATTCCATGTTGTTTACTTATAGAAAAAGAGAGTCTGATGTAGTTTTTGTCCATTCAAAGAAACTGGCTGTATATCAGCAGTGCTTCTGAGAAGAGCTTCCATTTGCAAATACTGGAGATTCATAAACTAGGGGTTTTAAACTCAGCCACAGCCACAGAACGGGAATGTTTGAGAACCTATCAAATAATATAATAATAATAATAATAATAATAATAATAATAATAACTTAACGCTATAAACTTTCGTTCCCCGGTATCCCATACACATTAGACTGCTCACTAGTTCAACCCTAGGGTGTGCCAATAATAATATCTTAGGCTCTTTTTGTGTATGGTCGACCTTCAAGAGCAGTGAGTCATCTTTCGTTGGCTTCTTTTAAACTTTTTTTAGAACCGTGTTTTACTACCCACTAAGACTATGAGTATATATACTAATTACTATAATGAGATAGGGATTAGGAAGGTTAAATTTAGAGGAAGTTAACCCAAATTTGCTGGAATGGAGAGTGAAAAACCACACACATTATAAAAATTAAGGAGAAAACACATTCAATACACCCGAACATGATCTAACCCTGAACTCCCCATTATTGGCAGTCTAGTCTATTGCAAGAGTTACGCCTTAGACAATGCGGCCACCGAGGTGGTTGAACCTTTTGTTCCTTACAATGATAGCTTAGTACCTGACGTGGTGAGAAAGTAGGAGATGTAAACCTCGTTTGACCCAAAGGATAATAAGCTTGGTTTAATGCTTGGTTTAATGCTTGGTTTAATGCTTGGTTTAATGACGGTGCAGACTTGAATTGTGGTATCCTCAATAAGGGCATCAAACGTATATCCCGAATGGATAGTAAGATGTGGTGCAAAAATGAAAAAAAAAGAACAGCCCCGTAAATAAAATGACTTAAAGCCTTTGGTATTGATATTCATTCAAATTTCACTTTAATCACAATTATATTGTATACTTGGCAGCACAGTCAAGTCACAAATGTCTGTAGTATCTGATAGCTCGCCATATTAATTGATCTCGTTCCTATGTAGCTGATGATTCCCACACGTCCTTCACAGACCCAAGCATGGGATGAATTCTGGATAGCTCAGTGGTCTAGCATTGGCCAGCTAATCCAAAGATCCCGGGTTCAACTCCCCCGTCTAAGTGTCATTTTTCAACCAAATTTTATTAACTTAATAATCAAGTATATTGCAGAGGTGACACCTGAGACCCATCGACCAACAAAGCGTGTATCTTATTTAAATAAAATGAAGAGTTTGTCAGCCATGAGCTTTGTGCGAAATCTACCGCACGCAGAGGTCTGAAATTGGTATTCTCTGGGTAAGAACATATGCAACTCGAAGCCGGAATCTTAACATTTGGTTGAGATTGTTTAAGATTAATTAAAAGCTGTGTCGGAATCAATTCATTAGAAGGCCCAGGGCAACGCAGTAATTACCTGTACTAACTTTAAAATTATCTTCCATATACTGCAATTATTAAACTAAAATTATTTCTTATGGACAATGCTGGATACTTACACTTGCCCTGCCTTTGGTGTTAAACGTTAAAAATAATAATTCAAATCACCTCTATACTAATAGTATAAAAAAGGATCATCGTAAATTTATTAGCACGGAGCTACATTTGCATAATACCTTTTTATTTAAAATATTTAAAGTGCACGTTCTGAACCGATTGAATTCATCACCACAATACTTATAAATTAACCTTAAATATATTACAGACACGACACTACACAGCCTCCTGCCAGTAAATCATTACTGTGAAAGGGGAAACCCATAGTTCTTCAATAATAAAATGTTGGTCCATGCTGAGAATCAAGTCTGGGATACTTAGGTCAGAATGCAGACACGCTACCAGAGCTAAGGTGTACACGTGACTTGATTATTCTGGTAATTTTGGACACGCGACCCAAACCTACAATCAAACACCTAGCATCCTATAGCAAGTACTAGGTCTACATAACTTACTTTGTTATAAATGTAGCACAACCAGCACCAATGATCACGCAGACAAAGGCGTCAATATCGTCTTGTATGGTTGCCCGCTGACGGAGAAGTCAAGGCTTGAATCTCGGTTGGGTTTAATGAGGGTTTTTCCCAGAATAGCTGTTCTTCCAATCTCTCTTAACATAAGTACTGGTACACTTACTCATTAGATCTTTATTTATTATCTTCTCCTGGTATATAAGTGCAAATTTGAAGATATCACGGATGATAGGGAGACGTGGAATATACTACTTTGTACAAAGCCAGGGCCTAGCTACTTACTACCTGTCCTGGCTATACGCATTTTAACAACGGTAATGGGGTAGGGATATTTAAGTTATAATAAATGCATTAGAATTTGCATAAAGTAAGAGTTGGAAACTATGTATGCAAAAAAATTAATAAACTCCATAAACCCTACTGAGATTCGAAGCCTTACATTTTGTCCACGTGCCCCACTTGGATTCGAAGCCTGACATTTATACCACGTGAAAGGCTGAGATGTGAAGTCTGACACTTAAATCCCTTGCCCAGCTGGGATTCGAAACTTGACATTTAGACCATGAGCAAGGCTGGGATTCGAAGACTTACATTTTGTCCACGTGCACGGTTGTGATTCGAAGCTTGACATTTATATCATGAGCAAGGCTGGGATTCAAAGACTCCTGACACTTAGACCACCTTCCCCACTGGGATTAAAAACCTGACATTTAGACCATGAGCAAGGGTGGGATTAGAAGCCTGATATTTGGTCAGCGTGCCCATATGGGGCTCGAAGCCTTACATTTTGACCACGGGTCCAGCTGGGATTCAAAACCTGGCATTTAGACCATGAGCAAGGGTGGGATTAGAGGCCTGATATTTAGTCAGTGTGCCCATCTGGGATTTGAAACCCAACATTTATTACGCGTGACTATCAGCACGGGTCAATGAATAGTGGTCAACCTTTATAGCCGCTCGCCTATTAAAACAGTTGGAATCCCCACCAAATGTATCCACTAAGCCTGGAAAGTATCTGAACCCATTCCTGACTTTCATTGTCTCCTTTCTTCGTCATCATTTTGGTATCCCCTTCACTTGTTTCTTTTCTAGTTTTTGTTCCTGTCCCCTTCATGTTCGTTGCGCAAAATGTTTGGGTGGCGTGACGGCGGTGATGCAGCAGCGCGCGGGGGAGTAGCAAGCGCTAGAGGATGGGCGGTTGGGTGGTTGGGTGGTTGGGCGGTTGGGCGGTGAGGGGTCAGAACACACGCACGCAACACGCGAATACTCACTCTCATTGACATGCGTACTACGCATACGTCAAAGTGCGAGGATGATGAACGGATGAACGGAAACAATGTGTGCTGTTGTTTGTCGTTGGTCGGTCAATCGTTTGACCGCACCGCGCGCCAAACTTATTTTATTTTTTCAAGAATAAGCGATACGTGTCTTCCGGTCAATATGGGTGATGTATTAATTTGGTATAGACCGATAGCTCGCTAAGGAGGGAGACAAGGATTAATATTACTTTTTTATGGTAAGAAGCCATCTGCTGTCTGGTGGTCAGGTTTCCTGGTTACAGATCCAGAAGACCCGGGTTTGATCATCGGCGCTACCAGATTATCCGTGAAGCAGCCGGTCTGGGACGGGGTCCGCTCAACATCGTGAGGTTAAATGACTAAATACTTGAATGAAAAAGTAGCAGCTCTGGTCTAAAATACTGAGATTAGTGGATGGAAAGCTCGTTTTGCTGATCATATGACACCCTCAATCCACAGAAGTTGGCACTATCTTTGCCAACAGACGGCTGCCGCTCTGTTGGTATATAGCTCGATTGCAGGCTTAGGCCATGGAGTTTATTTAAAATATATATTAATCTATTTCTTTTGGGAGCTTTATCTTGCACACTCTAAGCACCTCTAACGTGATTTACAAACTAACATAATTTATACCATGTCTAATAAAAACGCCTAGCCCTAGTGCCTAGATACTTACTTTTTCCCTGTCATATCCAACCTCACGTCTGGGCTATACATATTACAATTACTCTTCTCATTTGAATGGAAGGAGAGTGGGGGACCAAATAGAAAAAGAATCCTCAGTACACTCTGCCGGGATTCTAACCCCAATCCCCTCGTCACCAACATACATGATTAAGTGAGCTTGACATTTAGATCACGTGCCCACCAAATCGGTTCTTATCACTGATGCATTTCCACCTTCATCACTATTCATTAGATTAATTGGTTTATTAAGAAAAATAAATTAAATTATTTTAAAATTGACATCTGGACATGGAAATAGAACCCGGGACCTTTGGCTTAGCGTGCATTTTTTTCAGCACCGCGTCTTTCTACTCGTTTGAGTTATACCCCTATGTAGTAATTACATCAATGTGTTAGGGATTATGAAGGTTTAACCTAGATGAAGTGCACCTCCATTTGAGTGAAGGGAGAGTGTAAACAATTATGGAAACCACCCTTAGTACACACGACTGGGTTCTAACCCCTCTATCCCCATCTTTGGCAGTCTAGTCCAACACGAGATTAGCGCGTTAGACCACGTGGCAACCGAAGTGGGTTAGCGCGTCATTGCTCGACCACTGAGCTATCCAGGATTCGTCCCGTACTCTGGGTATTTCTTCACTAATAACTTAATGCTGAGTCTATAATAGACGTGTGGTAATCGTCAGCTATGTATGAACTATCAATTAATATCACGAGCTACAGCCATCTGTGCCTCGGGAGGGCTGATATTATGCTGCTTAGTGTTAAATACAATATTCTAATTAAAGTGACATTTCGATGAATAATAGCACACAGGTTACAAATCATTTTAATTGCGGTAATATACTTAAAGATACCACAATTCCTGGGTAGGTCAGTAGTAGAACATTGTTACGCTAAACTAAAGGTGCCACGATCGAATCCCGTGTCCGGGTGTCAATTTTAAAATAATTTAAATTCATTGACTTGTGGTCTCCTCTATTTGGACATTCCCGTAATTAAATGATTTGCAACATGTGTGTTGATATTCACTAATAAATATAAATAAAAATATTAGTATGTAGATATTCAATAACGGCAAGCTAGGGCATTTATGGTGTAGCGTGCCATCTAAAATATGGAACCTTCGATACCCAAACTAAGTAAAGCTGGTTGTACTATTAGCCTGCTCATTTTAAAACCAATCGATAGTCTAAACTGTCAACTAGGAGATAAGGAATATCAGGAAAACAATTAATAATTCCTTTTTTGTAGACCACACTTACCATATTAAATGTGACATTAAAAAATGGTATTTCGAGTTGTTAGAACATCAAATTAACTACACTCAACAGAATAAAACACCTTAAACTAACAAATAATGTATCATCTCACACTACACACACACACACACACACACACACACACACACACACACACACACATATATATATATATATATATATATATATATATATCTTATTTAATAACTACAGGGCTCCACTATGTTCGAAAAGGCTAAAACGTTTGTAGTGGTTGGTTCCACACCTCCAAGATTGACTAAGTAGGGATTTACACTTTCAAGGATTACTAAGTAGTGATTTCACACCTCCAATTGTTACTATGTAGCGAGTCCAATCCTCAAAGAGTTTTTAAGTAGTTATTTCACACCTCCAAGGGCTACTAATTAGCGATTTCACACCTCCGAGAGTTACTAAGTAGGGATTGCATACTTCAAAGGGATACTGAGTAGTGATTTCACACCTCCAATAGTTATTAAGTAGGGGTTTACACTTCCGAAATTTACTAAATAATGATTTCACACCTCCAAGAGTTACTAAATAGCGATTTCATACCTCCAAGAGCTACTAAGTAGGCATTTCACTCTTACAAGGGATACTAAGTAGTGATTTCACACCTCCAAGAGCTACTAAGTAGGCATTTCACAATTACAAGGGATACTAAGTAGTGATTTCACACCTCCAAGAGCTACTAAGTAGGCATTTCACTCTTACAAGGGTTACTAAGTAGGGTTTTCATACCTGCAATAGCTACTAGGTAGGGATTGCACAACGCCAAGGGTTAGACTACGCTACTAAGAAGGGATTTCACAAATTCAAAGGTATCTTTCGGTGTCTTTAAATGGAGAGTATTCATAGGGTATTCGGGTGATTCAGGATTCATAAAAATCACAACGTAATTTTTTAACTTAGTTAAATAACTAAAAACCTACTTTGGTGGTCGCATGGCTTAAGGTGTCACTCTCGTTTTAAACTAGACTGCCAATTACAGAGAAATCAGGGTTAGAATCCCAGTCAGATCTACTGAGGGTAGTTTCCCCAAAATGGTTTTACATACTTCTTCCCCATGAATGATGGTACAATACCTCTAGATTCAATCTTTCTCATACCTAACCCATTAGCGTAATTATTACAGAGGCGTATTACCCGAACGGATAGTAAGCGCGGTGACGCGTTGTTAAAAAACCAAATATACTATTTCATTTATTTTTTGAAATAGCTCTCATCTGGACCAAGTCTGCAACCTCGTCTGCACTAGTTCATCGGTGAATGGGAAGCAGGGGTTCAATTCCCTACTGTTATTTTAATTTTTTTTCCAAAATGATTTTCAATCTTAGTTTATGCAAGATTAGGATTTGTTTCCTCTAAATTCTCTCTTCCTTTTCCCCACCCCATTGGTATACATATTAGAATATCTCTGTCGGGTGGATGCATTGAACATACAAATATTGTTGTTAAAAATAATAATAAAAGTGTAGAAGACAAAATTTTAGAACGTTTATTTAAAATACGTCTGTAGCCCTAATATTATGTAGGCATTTTACATGAGAGAGAGATAGAGCTAATTAAAATAAAAGAGACAAAATAGATCCATAAAGAATCGATATTAACATAATCTTCATTCAGTTTGTTGGTTAGAGGTATCGCTAAGATTCAGCCAATTTTTTTCTTTCCAACGTGTTAGTAATGTATGTTTGAATCGCATTAACACAAAGGTCATCAGCTATTGTCTATTGAATAATTACTACCTTAATGAGCGTATGATTATTATTTACCTTTTAACCTACCTATCTTTTAAATATTACATTCGTTGTTCAATGTGATACTAAAAAGTCATAGACAAAGTGAATTTATATTCGTGTTAGCTAGATATATTTTTAATTTAGTTTGAAAGCCACATGTGGACCCATGATCATATCCATCACCATAGAATAAAGTTCCAAGACTAAACTCTCTAGAGTCATACTTTTAAAATGATAATAATAATAGTAATAGTAATATAATAATAATAGTAATAATAACAATAATAATAATAATTATAATTATAATTTGAATCTACACAAAACTTATTACTTTAGCCCTAAATTTACCCTCACATCGACCTTTGAGATATGCTCGCAGACGCTGAGCATGATTACTCTGAAGAAAATGTCTGGTTATATAGAGAGTTTTTTTAATAGACCATTCAATATATCTAAAATTCAGTTTAATAAAGATTCGTGCCAAGAATTGTGTAATGTAAGATATACCCTTATTTTTAAATGAAGAACAGTATCTGCTAGATATTATAGTTACAAATACAATTTCAATATACTCATAAATCAAGTTATGCTATCTGTAGTTGTTACCTTTGATAGATATTATCAATACCTAATACCTATAAAGAAACACACATAGCTATTGTCAAATGTTATCAATATCTGCAAATAAATATGTTTGAATTTTCTAAACTGTTCTTCTAACCAAAATAATATGTTTATTGCGCATTTACATGTTCACTAGCAAAGCCAGTGGCTGGTTGAGAGAAAAAGCCCTTATCTAAGAAAAGGCTTTATTAGAAAACACTTATCTAGTATTAAATATTATATTAATCTTTCCTACAGGAGAAAAATTAGAGGTGCTTTATATGCAATTGAGTGCAAGTTAGAGGAATATATTTTTATTTGACTGTGGTCCCCAAAAATTGAGATCTATAAAATAAGACATTTTACATCATCCTACGACTTTACCAAGTAAGACAATTTCAAAATGAATATTAAGATCTTTACGGAATGATGTAGATAAAATATTTCCTCAATATTTTATTAATATGACTCTGCTATAAGCTCAATCTTAATGACTATCGTTTATTTAAGGGTGTATTAACAAGTCTGGGATTGTTATTACTTACTTATTCGATGACATTTGTAAATCAAAAGTTCATTGCCACACTTTCAAAAGTACGCCACCTATTCCTATCTTGAGCTATTTCTATCCAGTCCACCTCATCATACCCAACTATTTCAGGTCTATTCCAATATTTTCCTCCCATCTGCGTCTAGGTCTTTAAAATGGTTTCTTTCCATTGGGTTTAGGTCCATTGGGTCAGTAACCTTAACTAGGTTCTAGAATCCCCCATTCACTCTGCATATCCTGCCCATCGTAATCTACGAGACTTGATTATCCTAATAATATCTTGTGATGAGTACAAGGTATGTAACTTATGATCATGCATTGCCCAATATTGTTCTTAGTGATTTTTCATTTTTATTGAGAACAATTTGTTCTTTGGATTAGCAAACATTTTTTCTTGAACAAATATTGTTGAGTACCTCCCCTGACCTTTTTATTGATATAAAAGTGATTATAAAATATTTATTGAAGTTTATCGAGGTATTGGTATTTAATAAATTATTAATACTTAAATATTACTGTACTCTTTACACAGCGATGATAATATTAGGTGAAATCTCAAACATTATTTATTCCAGAAAAAAAAAATCCAGAGGGCACAAAGAGTTTTCAAACAAAAAATAAATAAAACGCTAAATTCAATTTCAAGACTTGCTTGTACACTCTTAGGCTGAGTCGTTGACTCAGTAGTCCCTCCTTGCCAAGAACTACATTTGGAACACTATTAATTCAAGGAGGAAAGGAAGGAGATAGCGCCAGTAATTTGACAGTTCTTATAACATCAAACTTCTTTGGT
The DNA here is from genome assembly GCA_902151455.1 of Timema bartmani. Taxonomy (NCBI): domain Eukaryota; kingdom Metazoa; phylum Arthropoda; class Insecta; order Phasmatodea; family Timematidae; genus Timema; species Timema bartmani. The sequence continues at coordinate 148,323 of CABFWB010000382.1, read as the reverse complement.
CAAAATAAATAAAAATTGATTTGTATATACATTTCATTTAATATTCTACATATTGAGATCTAATTAATTGTCTAATTGTTTTCAGGAGAATTATGGCATTTGAACAGAAACTGTTCTAACTAAATTAAAATTCATGTTGAAATTCTACGATGCCCAAGACACATATTCAAGAACAGTAAGTTGCAATTATAATATGTATAAAACTGGACTAAACTTATATACTGGAGTAAATTGGATTTATTTGAAAGATATATCTTTTTTTGCTATGAAAAGCGTAAAGATTGGAACATTGGCACGCTCTCCCTTCCATTCCATCTTTGGGATATTATTATTATTATTACTATTACTATTATTAATAATAAAACGTCTTTATTTGGGCGAAGTTAAGGTCATCGTCTTTTCTTACACTTAATTATGGTCTATGGTCCGACGAAGATTTTTGCTAACATTTTTAATCATGATGTTTGCACAGTACATTGTTTGAACATTGTATAACTATCGCGTATATATAATTACACATCACTATAGTGGAAAATGGTCTAGGCGTTAATATTTAAACGTTGGTAGATAACCCTATAATAAACCTTAATTCAATTACTGGATAATTGATCAAAAATGTATGCCTAAATAGTGTAGAAACATTATTATTTGTAGCTTTTTGAAAGAGAAATCGATACTTAAATCGATTACCGAAGTACTCAATGGAGAAATATAACACTTTTACAATTACTTGTACATGAATTAGCGAAGTTTGGGAGATCGAAATGATGTAAAGGTTATGAATATAGGTGCATCAAATATCAAATTCATAAATTTGAAAAATAACACCTGAACAAGGGAATCGAATCCGGGACCACTGAGCTATTTAGCACTAAGCTAAGGGTTTTGGGTTCAATTACTGTGTACAGATGTCGTTTTTCCAATTTATGAAACTAACATACGCTTATGTTTTTGCATCCGTTTTACGAATATATTTGTCACCTTACTTAACATGCTTGATACTACTTCGTCACATGTTAAAACACTTGACTTGATAAACATGTCACGAGCAAATATATTTATAGCTGATGGGGCTGGCTCTGTTCCATCGAGCGTTATGGTTGGGCTTAACTTTAATCCCGGAGGTTGGGAAAAGGTTCAAATTTTAGCAGGGTGCGTTTAGGGCTTATTTTCCATATGGTTATTTTCTTTGTGGTATACTATTATCTGTACAGATGTTTTATTTACTTGAAAAATCACTATCATCCTTCATCCTTAAATTAACGTGGGTTAAGGAAAACCAGACTGGACATAAAGACGTGTAGTAGTGAACCTTGCTATATTTGCTTTTTAGTTTGTAGCTATGTTTTGTAAGTGCTATTAATATATTTTAACTCCCAAGCCTACAAGATTATCATGAAAACATTTTTATTTTCAAGAAACTAAGTTAATGATTATGATTATAGCCTAATATATATAAGATATATCTCTGCTAGACTATTTTAAACTGGAAATTGGATCAGGTACCATCCACCTTTTAAAAAAAAATAAAAAATAAAAGGCCCATTTTATTTTAACAAAAGGTATCAAAATTGAATGTTTATATAGTCATATTTAAATTAGATATATTTATTATAATAACCAGACATTCTTTGTTTTTAAACTTTCTAAAATATGAATTAGAAGCTGATTTTTTTTTGCTTTATAGCACGTTATAATCCCAGTGCGATGTTTTATAACATCAATATATCTAAAGGTGACCTGGTGGTCTAGAGGTAAGTGTCAGACTTCTGTACTGGGGATCCGGGGTTCAATCCTCGGTCCCGGCACAGATTTATCTGATTGTCAAACCCTTCCTTCACCCTGACAAGACGTGTATTAATCACAACTTGTGAATGTAAGGAATTCCAGGCCTCCACCGTGGTTCGGATCCCACGTTAAACTGTAGGTCCTCCATTTCATCTCACAATCACCCTACCATCACACATTATCGTAAGTGTGTATAGCCCAAACGGGTAGTAAGATGCAGTGCTAACAATAAAAATAATCATAATAATATATATCTAAATATAAAGCAGAAGGTAAGCATGTGTGTGTGTGTCCAAGAAACGATGAACCTTTTCTAGATGGGCTAGAAGACTGACACTTGGCAGGATTGTAGAGTGACTGCCTCATATAACAAGACAAATCTGAAAATGGGAAATTTGAAAAAACGGGGCACTGAGAAAAGGCCTTTTAGAGAAGCAAACAGGTAGAGGAATCATTCCGAATCATCACACCGGTCTTAAAATTTGAGATTTCAAATGATGACTTTGTGAAATGGGGAGGGGGTTGCAAACTTTTTAAACTGATGGAATACCAACGTTCAAGGGTATTATAAAATTTAAACTCAGCAGGAAACTTTCCACAATGGTAGAGGGATTGTCTCATATAGTTAGAAAACTCTAAAAATAGGAAATTTCATAATGGTGCACTGGGAATTTGAGGGGTAATGGGGATCTAAATAATGAAAAAGCCCATTAGGGAAGGTAGATAGTTGAAAGTTGGTAGACAGGTAAAAATACCACTCCAATTAATCAAACAGGTTTTATAATTCGAGATTTAAAAGTTTAAGTTAGTGAAATGGGGCGATGGGATTAAAAACTTTCCAAACTGAGAGAAAAAACGACTTACGAGAGTGAAATAAAATTTAACTTGGCAGGAAACGTGGCATGATGGTAGAGAGATTGTCTCATATAGCTAGAATAATCTAAAAATGGGAAATTTTAAAATGGGGAACTGGGAGTTGGGTGGTCTTGGGGGATCTAAATATTTAAAAAAAACTATTAGGGAAGGTAGATTATTGAAATTTGGCAGGGTGGTAGAAGTACCACTTCAAATAATCAAACCAGTCTTAAAATTTGAGATTTCAAAGTTTGACCTAGTGAAATGAAGCAGGAAGTTTCAAAACTATAAAAATAAATGAAAATAGCTACTTACGGGGGTGGTATGCAGCATTATGGTTAAGGGACTACCCCAAATAACAAAACCAATCTGATAATTTAATATTTTAAATGGGATCATGTAAAAAGGGGAGCTGTGTCGATATCATATTATCATTTACTTTACATCCATTACTGTTTACACCCTATGGTCTGGGTCACTTTTACTTTCTTGTTATCTTACAGGCAGAGAAAGTATTGTGATCACCTAAAAAATCGAACTAGATATTTGGATGAATCTCGACATTTCATAAACCCTCGAATCTGAAAAAATTGTTTTTGAATTTCCGTCTGTCCGTCTTTCTGTCTGTACCCCCGACTAGAGCCTAAACTATTGTACGGATTGGGCTAGAACTTGGTATTTAGGGTTTTCAAAGGGCTGCCCCGAGGAGTTTTTGGAATTGGATATTTAACCCTAAAATTAAGGGTAGTTTACTGAAGGGCGAAAAGAAAAGAAGTCGATTTTCTCAAAATCGTCATTAACAATTTTGATTAAATCTCATTTTTAAACATCTATAAATATTCAAAACAAAATGACTACCCTCAATATTTTGGCAAAATGAATTTAAGCTCTCCGGTCTGATGCGTAAATTCCCATTTTTTATCATATTCCCGAAACTTTTGAGATATCAAATTACTTATCATTGCAAATATGTCGATCTATTTGTAATACAAATAATTTATTCGTAACATATTTTTATAAAACCAAAAACTTTCAAGCTATATGCAAAGATATGTAATTTTTAACATTTCGAACACTTAAAGGTAAAGTATTGCTACCGTAAAAGACCTACAACCCGCAATGTTGATGGATGTCAACGTATCATGACACCCCAAACCCAAAAAGTGGTCTTTGCAATGCCGTCTGTCTGTGTGTCTTTTCAACTCCAAAATTAAGAGTAATTTAATTAAAAGCTAAGAGAGAAAAAAATCGATTTTCTCAAAATGGGCTGTAACGATTTTGATTAAAATTCGTATCTAGGCGTTGATTAAGATCATAAATAAACTGGCTATTTTCATTTTCCCATTAAAGTGACTTTTAGGGTACTTTACATAAGCGGAAATTTCCGTATCTCCGCAACTATTTGAGATACTAAAAAACTTATCATCACAAAATTGTAGTACTATTAAAAATAAAAAACCTTTAAATTAAATAAATGTTTATTAAACAAACAGCAGATATATTATTAAAATTTTGTGAGCTTAAGTTGTAAAGAGCTACTACTTAAGTTTTAAAGCAATAATTATCTTATGTCATAAAGAAAGAAAGTAGTAAGTCTCTCAAAAAGTATATGTTCTCTTTCTTTCAACCTCTTAGGAGAAATGTTTGTACAGCAGTGATCTATCTCTATCAATTTAGATTCAATAGTCAATATTTACCTATTTTACTGGTAAGAATTTATAAATGAGGAATTTAATAGCAATGCAATAGCCATAAGATGTGCAACCCCTAATAAAATTTCGAAATTTTTTAACAGTAAGTCGACCTTTTAATACAAAGTGTTGACCCTTGGGGACCCGATATCAATATTATTACTTTCTTGCTACCTTACAAGTAGAGCAAGTATTGTGATTGTAAAAAAAAATCGAACTCGAGATTTTGATGGATGTCGACGCCTCATGACCCCCCGAACCCTAAAAAGTGGTTTTCACAATACCTTCTGTCTGTCAGTTTGTACCTCGAGCTACAGCCTAAACTATTTTACCGAATTGGAAATTAAAACCCTAAAATTAAGGGTATTTTCCTTAAGGGCAGAAAAAGAAAAAAAAATCGATTTTATCAAAATTCGCTCTAACAATTTTGTATGAATTTCCTTTCCAAGCTTTGATCAATATTAAAAACCAAATAGCTACTTTAAACTTTTTGTCAAAATAACTTTAAGTGTTCCGGTCCGATGCGTAAATTAATATTTTAAATTTTATATCCGTAAGTCTTTGGGATATGAAATTACTGATCATTGCAAACATGCAGATCTATTTATAATAAACATATTTTACTTGAAATGTATTTTTATAAAACCAACAGCTTTCAAACAATACGCCAACACACACATATATAAATATATATATAAACTTTTTCAACACTTAGGTATAGTGTTACGACCGTCAAAAAAACTACATCCCGAGATGTTGATAGATGTCGACGTTTTATGACCCACAGAACCATAAAAAGTGGTTTTTGCAACGCCGTCTCTCTGTGTGTCTGTTTAACCCTAAAATTAAGAGCAGTTTACTAAAAAGTGAAAATAGAAAAATTTCATTTTCTCAAAGTCAGCTATAAAGTTTTTGTTTAAAATTCGTATCTATGCGTTGACTAAGATTATAAATAAAATGGCTTTTTTCATTTTCACGTGAAAATGACTTTTAGGGTTCTCTACAGAAGCAAAGATATCTTGATCTCCGCAACTATTTGAGATACTAAATAACTTATCATTTTAGAATTTCGGTGCTATTAAAAATAAAAAAAGCTTTTATTTTAAATATATTTTTATAAAACAATAGTTTCGGAGATATTGTCAAATATTTTAATACAATTTTGTGTGCTTTAGTGGTAAGGTGGTACTACTTAAATTTTAACTCAATAATTCTCTAATTCCAAAGAGTAAGTAGATAGGTAGGTCTCTCAAAAAGTTTATGTTCTTTTTTCTTTAACCTCTTAGGGGAAATGTTTGTACATAAATGATCTATCTGTATCATTTTAGACTCATTTGTCACCATTTACCTTTTTTATTGGTCTAAATTTATGAATGAGTGATTTAATAAAAATGCGATAGCCATAAGATGTGCAACCTCTTATAAAATGTCGAAATATTTTACTGTAAGTCAAAATTTTAATACGAAGTATTGACTCTTGTGGACCCTATATATATGGTCCAAATATGATAGTGAGGACTTTAATTCTTTAAAAGAAAATCATAAAATTTAAATTCGGCAGTTAAAAAATTGTGTACGTAAGTATAACGCAATTTTTGCTCTGGTATGCTAGTGTATATTATTTAGTTTCACATATGCTAAGAGTTTTGAGTAAACATCTCAATTTTAAAACAATGGAGTGAGAAAGTCCGTGTGGATTTCCGTACCATTTATTTTATTCAAACCATATATTTTCCACTACCAGCTGGCTAGACCTGTCGAAGATTCATAAGTCTTATAATCTAGCTTAAGACTAGGACAGGCACAACATTCAGTCCCCAGCCGTAAATTTATCAGTGTGAGAATGTAAACCCACATTTCACCAATGATAAGTTTTCAGCCATGCTGGGAATCAAACCTGGGACACTTAGCTCAGTAGGCAGACATTCTACTGACTGAACAAAGGTGTCGGATATTAGCTTATTATATTTATATTAATTAAATAAAGAGTTTGTCATTATGTAATGAGAGTTGCGCGTTATCTACCACACGCAGAGACCTGAGATTTAAAAATTAGTACCCCTTGTGTACGAATGAATATATATTAACACCACGAGATAGATTTAATAGTACATTCCATACAGATGTGGACTGCGGGTCATAGTGGACCTTGTGCATTAACATGTGAATAGATAGGGTGGAATTTAAAATGTTGATTATGTTTACTCTTTTAACCCTTTAATCTATTTTACACTTTTTAACTTTTTTGCTAACAGTTTTTACCCTTTTTGTAGAAAAATATTAGATCTATAAGTTTTCCTCTATTTGGCCTCTATGCCCTTTTTTCACTTCTTACAGATTTTTACACCTTTTTACTCTTATCACCCTAAAATATTCACCAGAGCCTAGCTGATTAGTTCATTTAAATAGATGAAAAAAGTGCAATAAAGTGAAAAAAGGGTAGAAAGTAAATATAATCTAAAAGGGCAATAATACCAAAAGGGCAAAAATTGAAATACATACATAAAGTGCTAAATGTCAAAAATTACAAAAAAGGGCAACAAAGTCACATTAAATAAAAAATGATAAAAAGAGCTGAAAGGCCACAATAAAGCAAAAATGGTAAATAGCGCAAAAAGGGTTTACATGGTAAAAAAATCAAAAAGCAAATATAAAAAAAAGGGTAGAAATATTAAAATGGTAAAAAACAATAACATTGCAAAATGGCCTAAAATGGTAAGGAGGGTAAAAAGGGTAAAATGGGTTAAAAGGTTAATAAGGATAGAAAACTGTAAAAAGGGCAATAAGGTAAGAAAGGGTAAAATGGGTATTATATATTCTAAAGAGGGTAAAAAAGGTTAGTTTGAGTGAAATGGGTTAGAAGTGTAAACGTAGTAGGAAAAGGTAAACGGGGTGGATTCAGAAAAAGCACATCAAAATCATTTAAATTGGATTTTATTACAACCCTCTAACAACTAATTATTTATGCTGTGACACTCTACTTTCATTTTTATTATCACCAACAGGCAACAGTTCAAAAATTGTGATTTCTATTTTGACATTGTGTATTAGTCAGCCTACTTTCACGTTTTGTAACCAAATATAAACAAATAAAGGATTAATATTTAAACTTAATTTAAGATTTGTTTACTATTCCCTATGGTTAGTTATATATACTAAAATAACAAAGCTACTTTATATTATATTCTCCGTTCGAAGAATGGTTACACCAGCTAGTTCATTATAAAGCCAAGTTGGTTTTGGTTCCTCGTGGCTTACTGCTATTATTGAATACCCAAACAGTTGGAATAAATGCACCTTCACTCTAGGGGAGATAGAATGAAAAACCAAGAAATAAATAATTTCACAACACCCGGCCTTGATTAGACTCCTGACCTCCTTGTCACCGGCTAACAAGGTGAGAACGAGACGGACGCCTTTACTTATTTGGTCACTGCAACTCCCTACCCGTTTGGGCTATATGCATATATATTAATTACGCCAATGTGGTAGCAATTAGTAAGATATAACTTAAAAGGATTGTCTACCTCAGTAGTCTTGAGTTAAAGTGCTCACTCGCTGGAATCGATTTTCTTGGGCTCAAACCCGGCCCAGGTTGACGGATTTTTCTTGAACGATAAAAACTCGTATCACAACTTGTTTCGGAGGGGAATTAAAGCTGTTGGTCTCAGGTTGATTGTGGCATGTAAAATAACTTTGAAAGGTATGTGAAAGAAGCTTTCCGACAAAATTTTTAGGTTCTTTCACACTCGATCATAAAAATTCAGTGTGGAGGGCAACGGGAAAACACCACACTTCCTGAACTCTCCTAGTACATGGGATTTCTACCAGATGGTGCAGGCAGTACTGCCCAACCTAAAGGCTGAGTGTATGGCCAGCTCCATATGGATGGAAATTACATAAAACCAACCTTCGGGTTGTTGACTTTAGAAGAAGAATTTAGAGGACATGTGCTCTAAATTGAGTGGGGAGAGAGTGTGGAATCTTCTAGGTATAACCACCCTCACTCAGGACCTACATATTACTGGGAATCTACCAGCAAACTAGACTAAATTAGCTTGATATATAGACCATTAGACATTTTAGGTTAAGACGCAATTTTTGAAGGTTTATGTGCAAGTTGAAATGTGGCAGTAAAATGCAGTTATAAAAGGAATAGGGTCAAGGGAAGAAGAATAGGAACGAAAGGCATTGGGGATGTCGTAATCCGCTCAAAGTGTCGGGTTCATGTGACATGACAGATTTTGTGGCCAAATATTCTCTACTAGGGATGGTCGATTTCCGTCCTTAACTAGCACAGGGGGATGGATACATGATTCGAATTCGGTTGGAGAGGTTTACGGTCGTGGGTGGAAGAGGGATTTTCAAAGAAAGAAGGGATAATTTAGGAGGAGGGCGAAAAAAAAAGTATGGAACAAGTAAAATAAAAATAAAAAGAATAAAAAAAAGCGTAAACTGGCGTGTCTGATTGGTGGTTCGGTGCCAGTGCCATGTCAGCCCAAGTAATCAAGTGGGGTGTATCAGCACAATTTGCTGACTTGCCTTCTTCCCTTCCATCGTGCTGCCGTCTTTTCTTGCTTTATTTCTTACTATACCAACTTGGTGCAAGTTACTGAAAAAAAAATAAATGTTGAAACCTTTCTTTTTTTGGGTTAGTAATGGTTATCAAGAATTTGTCAACTTCCTTTTTTTTCGTCTTGTATACTTCATTTACCCTGAAAGGTGGCAGTTTTTGGTTGATGGATTACACTATGTTCCTATTTTAAAGCTATGCCGTAGTGGTTGGCAGCTTGCAAGTTAAGCTTTCTACCTTACAGGTTAGATGGAGGTTACATAAACCAAAATTGTTCCTACGTTTAAGAAAAACATGTTTATGTGTGACAAGATTGATCTAAATGATGGATAAATGGCGTCCTTAAAAGAATCATAATGTTGAAAATGAAAATTAATTCTCAGTGAATACACTCAGATGAAAATATACCTGTTTAATATATGATATATAAAGACCTACCCTTCCTGAGAAATATTCTTTGATAAAGTAGAAGATTTTGATTGGAGCACGGATCTCATGTTGTAACAATAATTTCCGCTTCGTTAGTGATTTATTTCCACAACGTTCATGTTGCTTTAGTGAAAAACATAAACCCTCAGTGAACCGATTTTTTTTTAAAAATATTTAATAGAAATGCTTTGAAAAATCTAAAGCATTTTTAGTAATTTAAAGAGGGCGCCCTCATCGGTGAGCACGTGGATAAAGTCGTCGGTCTCATTTTGTTTGGTGTGCTGATGATGGAGATATAGGATTAATACTACGAAAGTGTATATTCTTGTTAGACCGAATATCAACCTATTTTATCGCTCTAAATTGAAAAATGAGGACTTAGAAGGCAATGTGTTGACCTAAATATATGCAACAGCTATTAAAATTACAACTTTTACCGGAAGTTGGAAAGTTAACCCCCTCAACCCTCTCCCCCAGACGCATATCCGGAACCACTGGGGCTATTGGTTACATCCTCGGGTAGGGGGTACCCCTTGAGACTCCATCGAAAAAAAATCCCCAAACCCCTTCACCCTCTCTTGCCACCAGACGCATCTACGTAAATATTTCCCACTCCATTTCAGACCAATTCCCATATTTTTTCAACGTTTAATTAACTATTGTGGCAATTTGCACACGGATTTACTAGTTAATTTTGAAGCTATTATTCTTTAAATACTCAGTCTTCTTAAACAATAAACTTTTTATAGTTTTTTTGCCAATAGTGACTGGTTTTAATGTTTAAGTGGAAATTAACTCCTGTATTAATATTTTTTCCATGCGTTGTTGATACTGTAATCCTGTACCACATCAATTCATATGTGTTTCCTTTATTCCTTTATAGATAATGAATAATTCGACAGATTCCTACCAAACTGTTATGCGGATCTATTAGGTTTTTTCATTAACTAACTACGTGAAACCTGTCCGGTTCAAGGGACAGGCTATTTATTAAAAATAACTTAGGCTATGTTTAACCAATAGAAAATGAGCTATACTTTTATCATAGCTTTAAAAAAAAAAGCCATCCCTTGATTTGGCTGATTTATACTATAAAATTTAAGTCCTAGAATCTACGAAAATATTTTTTTGAGATAAAATAGAGTGCAACTATATTTAAAGTTTTAAATTAAACGAGGTTTTCAATCAAAACTTACCTATTTAAAACACCAAAATAATCACTGACGCACTGATATGTTAATTATTATTAATAATCATCATAATATTATTTCATTTCAACGCCCAATATTTCATGGTATGAAGGTGCTCGAATATTTACAAATGTGCATTTATAATCTTTGGTGGAAAAACATAAATTGCTACATTAAAATACGTCAAACAAATTTAGAACTTGACTAGCCCACTTGTTCAAATTTCAGCTGGGCGCACTAGAGGTATTTTTATATGTCATAGGGTATTCTTTCCTAAACGGTTTCCCACTCTCCTTCAACCTTCCTTATCCCTAACATATTAGCGTAACTAAAACATTTGCGTACAGCCCTAACGGTTACTAACACGTAGTGACCAATAATATATACCGCTGTGATACAACCATCTCCTAAAAAGGCACCAGTTGACGCGTGGATAAAGGCGTCAGCTTCGTCTGGTTTGGTTGACCTTTTAACAGGAGGTAGGGGCTCAAATCCAAGCTGGCTGTATAAGGTGTTTTATATTCCTCCCAAATAGTGTCTCGCGCTTTCTTTATGCTAATTCGGCTACGCTTAAGTTCAACTCTTCTACATTCCTCTTCTCTTCCATAGAAGTGAATAGGCAGATATCTCAGATGGAAAGTAAGGCGCGAAACACAAAAAACAAAAAATATTTGTATAGAAAGTCGACCTTTGTGGTCTTGGGGTAAAGTTCTCACCTCAGTATCCAATGTCGTGGGTTCGAACTCAGCCAAGTTTGATTGATTTATCTTGAGTGATAAAAATCTGTAACTCAACTTTCTGTGAAGGGAATGTAAAACCGTAGGTACAGTACCATGTCGATTGTGACATGTAAAATAGCCCTGGATGGTATGTAAAAATAGCTTTCCCAGCAAAATTGGTCACTCTCGCTCCTATAAATTCAGTGTAGAACCATCAAACTGTATGCACTCCCATACTACATGGGATTTCTACCGGATGGTGCAGGCTGCACTGACCAGCTGAAGGGCGAGTGCATGCAGCACCGGAAGGATATATATCACATCAAACCAACTTTCAGGTGGTTGACTTAAGAAGAAGATATAAATAGATATAATATAGGCATTAGGCCCGTATCTCTTATAAACTATTGTGAATAGCGCTAAAATTGTACATTTAAATAATTATCAGCATTTATTTATATTTTATTGTGGTTTCATAAGTGTAAGCCTGGTTAACTATTAGGCACAATAAGTAATTCCCTATTTCTGATTCATAAGATGTAATTTTTCGAGCGGTTTAAAGAGTAGAAATGAATGGTTAAGATCGGGGAGGCTTTGGGACTAGGGGCTGGTGGATTGGGAGGGGATGAACTTTTCATTAGAAGGGGAAAAAATTGGGTGGTTCAGGGGGCATAGTAAGATGGGGATATCAAAAGACTCTTTGCCATTTACGCTCCCATCAAGGGTGCGATACAGTTCACACACACACACACACACACACACACATACACACACACACATACATATTCACACTTACAGAAGGCGGTGTTGGCGTCACGAAAAAACTCAGAAATAAAGGGGGTGTAGGGTTGGGGAAGGTAGTTTCAGCTACACTTCACGGTGACAAAAGAAGCTTTGGCTTGATGCTACGAATACTAAACGTTTTGCCTTTTCCCTTTCCTATCACTTGTCTTTTTTTTTCTTTCTCTCTCTCTCTCTCTTTTGTCTCCCTCAATTTAGTTTTGTCTTTTTTTAGGTGCTTTTTTTATTTTTTACCCCAACCTTGGGGACCTTTTCCGCAGGCAAACAGTTGATTTTTTTTTCGCTGCCCACCCCCATTTTTTTTCAACTTTGAGCGTGTGTCTTCATGAGTGTCTAATCAATTGATAATAAACTGTATTTCTTCCAAGCAGTAGCCCATGTTGGACCGGCCACAAACAAGAAGCTTCGACTGGTATCCAAAACGGTCGTATCAATGCCTAATGTTGACATAGACTTAGTGAGAGCGGATACAAATATGAAAATTAAAATATTTTTTTTTTATCATGAGCATATTCTGAACATACAAATTATGCCATCAAACTTCTCAAATATTATTTACGGTATATGTATTTTCTTTGAGAACCGCGTCTAGCTACCCGTAGGATTTTTACGCATATGTAATAGTTACGCTAATGTGTTAAGGCTTAATTACTAGCACATATTTCCTTGCGGGCTTACTGATCTGAGCTTCCTAATGGAGACGATTTATTTAACCAGCGCGTCTTATTACCGGTTCAGGTTAAACTGATATATAATAACTACTCTAATAGGGTAAGGTTGAGAAAGTAAGCATTTTAGAGGTAATCTAACCATATTTGAATGGAAGGGTAGTAGGAAACAATTTAAAATAAACACTCTCAGTAGACCCAACCGGTATTCGACCCCCAATCTACCCGTCTTCAGCAGTCCAGTCTAACAAGAGAGTGACGCCTTAGAACGTTCGGTCACTGAAGTGGGTCATTGAGAGGTCTCTGGAGGTCGGTACCTATTACACGTACCTGAACAGTTTAAAAGAAATAGTAGCCCGTTAATTAACAACTAGAACACAACAAAACGGCTGCAGTAAGACAACTTAAGAGATAACGCTCTAAAAACACGTGGCTGTGGATACCGACGCATGCGCAATAGAATAAAGTGACGTGGAGTAATCCAAACTGCTATTAGACACGTAGACTTGCCCATGTGCTTTCCCAAAATATGCAACCATAAGGACATTTGTGGAGAAGTTGACTTCCCCACATGGTTTTGTTGTATTAAGCGAGTAACTTCCTCATGGGGAAGAACACATCTCAAGTAAACTCATGGGGAAGTTGTTGCGCGTAGTGTGGCCTTTAGTGATGAGGAAGCTTGATTTTAAGGAAGTGTACCCATATTTGCGTGGAGGGAGAGTTAAAAACCATTTAGTCAAATCCATCCTAAGTACACACGACGGGGATTCGATTCCCGATCTCCCCATCATTGACAGTTAAGATTATTGATATAGTGATGCCTTAGATCAGGCATGTCATACTTGCGGACCGCGTTCATATGTGGGCTGATCCATGATTCTGTGCAGTCCACGTAACTTTTGATGAATCAACAGTCAATGGACCTGTTCAGTGGCCGTAGGATCTATCGCACTACTCTTGCTGTAGACTAGACTGCTGATGACAGGGAGATCAAGGTTAGAACCTTAGTCGGGTGTATTGGGGGTGGTTTTATTCAAAAAGAGTTTACCACTCCCACTCCATGCAAATTCGGGTACACTTACTCTAACCATAACCTTCCTAATATCTAAAACCACCATCGTAATAGGTACATAAGCGTATATCCCGAAAGGGTAGTCAGACACGGTGCTAAAAAAATACAATGTGGCCCAATTCATCATTTTATAAACGTTGTAGGAATACAACATTTGAAATTATGACATTGGTGAATTGGTTAATCAATTTCATATTTCAAAGTACTCCATAAACCATGTATATGTTTGCTTATAGCTCAGAAGATAATGGTCTTATAAAATTCATCTCAAATATTGGTTTTTTAGTTAAAATAGTACTAAAACTCTACAAGAATAAGTTACCCCCTTCGGTGGCGTAGTTAGCTAACGCGATAGTTTCGTGTTGATCTAAACTGACGAGAACAAGGAGATCGAGATTCGAAACTCACTCGGGGTAAATAGGGGTGGTTTCTACTAAATGGATATCCACTCTCTCTCCACGCCAATACGGTATAACTTCCTCTATATTCAACCTTCCCAATTCCATAGTCCATTAGCGTAATTAGCATTTGAGCGTGTAACCCGAACGTAAAGTAAGACGGGATGCTAAGTTTTATTATTATTATTATTATTATTATTATTATTATTATTATTATTATTATTATTACCATTATTGCAATTGTAAGTTATTTCGTATCTCAAATAGTTGTTTATATATTATCAAAATTGGAAATTTCCGTTTCTCTAAAGTGTTCTTAAAGTCATTTTCATGGGGAAACGAGATTTTCTATTTTGTTTGTAATGTTAGACAATTCTTAGATACAAACATTAATAAAAACTGTTAGAGCGAATTTTGAGAAAATCAATTTTTAACTCTTTTTATCATTCAGTAAACTACCATTAGTTTTATGGTCGTACATTTATATCCATACATTCCTCGGGGGAGACTTATTTAAGCCATACATACCAAGTTTTAGTCTAATCGGTGAGATGGTTTTGAACTTAGGCCTAGGTATACACAAAGAGAGACAGATGGCATCGCGAAAACCACTATTCAGTTTCAATGGCTCATTAAACGTCGATATATTTTTTTTCAAAATCTCTAGTTGAATTTTTATCACATTCACAATAATTTACCCTCCGAGGGGTCAAGACAAAGTAAAAAGAGGATCAAATTACTCCACACTGTACACTGTTTCAGAACAATTAATAAAAGAGGAACAACTCTGTCCAACATTCTATTTCATTTTCTAGGACTTGAATAAAAAAAAACCTTGTATAGTTTATAGCTGAGAAACTATTGATTTTATAAAAAATATTTTAAACAAAATAGTTTTATATTTAATAGTACTACATCTTTACAATGAAAGGTGAATTCATATCTCAAAGAGTTGCGGAGATATAGCAAAGTTGGAAACTTATACAAATGTATAGTACCCTAAGAGTTAATTTCATGAAAAATTTAGAATTGCCATTTTTTTTGTAATGTTATACAGTATCTTTGTACATGTGGATTTTGAGAAAGTCAATTTTTCTCCGTTTGCTTTTCAGTAAACTACCCTTACATAGTTCCAATAACTCCTCGGGGAAACCTTATGAAAACTCTAGATACCAAGTTTTAATTTCAGTAAAGTGGGTTCGGCACTAATCAAAGATACAGACAGACGGAGAGACAGACAGACAGCATCGTAAAAAACTTTTCATTTTCAGTGGTTCATGAAACGTTGACATTTATTAAAATTGTTAGTTTTATTTTTTCGACGATTTCGACGAAATAAAGTAAAGAGTCAGTGTGAAAGTATTTCTACAGATAGGAATGAGATTACATACACAAATTTGTAAAATTAAATCGTATGGTTGTGAAACAGGGTCTCTTACTTTAAATGACGAAAAATAATTAAGGGTGTTAGAAAATAAGGTGCGTAAGAAAATATTTGGTCCAAAAAGGGATGAGGTTACAGGAGAGTGGAGGAGATTATAAATTAATGATGTACATACCCCTTACTCATCATAAGATATTAATAAGATTATAAAGTCTCATAGATTACGTTGGGCAAGACATGCAGAGCGAATGGGAGAATCAAGAACCTTGCTCAGTGTACTGACACTGGCAAACCCAATGTGAAGACCTGGGCGTAGCTGGGAGGATAACATTATAATTGACCTAAAAGAGATAGGGTGTAATGAGGTGGACTGGATAGAACTATCTCAAGATAGGGATAGGGAGAAAAGATATGAACTAGATAGAACTAGCTCACGATATAGATAACTTAGGTGTCGTACTTTTATAAGTGGACACAGTGAACACAGAAGATAAAAACACACATTCAGAATATTTGGCTTATTTGTGTTCCTGATAGGAGTATACGTATGGTCACTCCCAATGGGTCTCATATTGTCAGCTAAAAGATGGTGCTATTTTTGTATAAGGGGGGAGGGGAGGGCGCTCGATCAATATGGAGAGTTGTGTTTTTGTCTCTTTATCTACCACACCATTTTACACAAACAAAGCAACATCATTTCTAACCTTGAAGATTTCATTAGCTGTTGACATAGTTTTTTTAGCACCCACTTATAGTAGGTTGTAGGCATATGTACTAATTACGCAAATGTGTTAGAGAAGAGAAAGGTTAAATTTAGAGGAAGTTTAACCTCATTTATGTGGAGGTAAAGTGGAAGAATATTTAGGAAAAACCACACTCGGTACACCGAACTGTTATTGTTACCCTTATCTCCCCATCATCATCAGTCCTGGTTATTGCATAAGTGACGCTTCAGACCATTAGACTGTACAGGATGATGATATTTTATTAATCAAAAACCTTACTATGTCGATACTTTTATATCACTAATTTAGGAGACCTGAGCTCAAATCCTGTTTTGTGAACGAAGATATTTACTATTTGTATACGGGTTCATTTTTGTATCCAATTAGTGAATAACAATGCTCTAATAAAATGTATCGTGCTATTCTTGGCCTAGCCATATTGGAAGTTTATTGCTGGTATAATGTATGGGCTTGGAAAGTAAATGCTAAATACGTAAATTAAATAAATGGTACAGTGCACCGCATTGACTTTCTCACTAATTAACTATTAACTAATAAAAATGGAAACACTTATTCAAAATTTGTAAGGTATTTGAAACGAAATAACACACAATGACATAGAAACATTAAGGTGTAAGAAAATATCCTCGCACTCTACCAGAGTATTGATGAAATAATAGACGCTGTTACAGAAACATATTATTTTTGTATGTACTTTCCAAATCTCTATTGGAAAAAATATATATTTATATGTAGCCCGGAAAATATTGATTATACAAAATATTCTTTCAATTAAGACTTGTATATGTTTAAGAGTCCTACAAATTTGCATTCAGAAGTTATTTTGTATCTCAAAGAATTGCGAAGATACTATCAAAATTGAAAATTTACTCTGAGTTAATTACCCTCTAAGTCATTTTAATAAGTAAATGAGATGTGTCATTTTGTTTGTTATGCTAAACTGTGGCTAGATACGAATTTTTATCAAGATATAGTGGATTTTGATTTTAAAAAAATTCGTTATATGTAAACTACCATTAGATTTAGGATTGTATATCTAATTCCTCCTTATTAAAACCCTAGATACCTAGGATTAGCACGATAAATAAAATGGTTTCTACGTTAGTCTGAAATGTAAACAGACGGACACGGACAACGGCATCGCGAAAACCACTTCTTCGGGTTTATTGGGTCATGAAACTGGATTTTTCCATCAAAATCTTAGATTAAATTTTTTTGACGATCACTATATTTTCCCTACCAAAGGAGTTACGAGAAAGTAAAATACTTTCTAGCAATAGCGTATGAAGGATTATGAAGTGGGAGGGGGGGGTAATTTTTGGGGGGCTTTAAACATTGACTAATACGAAAAATTACTTAAATGGGATGAGGATGAATTTTAAGTAAGATGAAATATTTTTTTTAGCAAGCATAATATTTTGTATGTTCAAGAGGGTATTTAAAAAAAATATTGACTTCTATTTTCAAACAATACAGAGCAATATTGCTAAACACTTTACTGATTTAGCAATTCTATAAGAGTTAAAAACGTATTGAAACCTAACCAAACAATATACAAAGCGAAAACTTTTATATTTTTTAATTGTTAGATTAAAGCAATCCAAAATAACAAGCCCTATTCATATTGTAATTATTCTGTATAGAACATATACATTTATTTTAGGATTATAAAATAATAACGCTAATAACCAAGGTTTAGACCAGTGTTTTTTCAAAGTTTTGGTTATGGAGAACAAACTAATGGTAGCTATACGCACTGGCGACCACAGTGGCCCTGTAAGAAGGGGGAGGGGATGTTGTTTGAAATGTGTGTAGGAAAACATGGTATTTTAGGCATTTTCATTTTTAAATTATAAATACAACAAATTAATTTATTTATTCAAAAGAATGTAGAAAAATATTATATAATTAAGTAAGTAATAGAATTTTGATAATTTTTAACATTCTAAGACCGATAATTTTTACAAATACTTGTTCAGATTTGTAGACTTAAATTTGGTGTAGATTTCCTCTTATATATAATTTGTGTCCACCGAGAAAAGAAACACATCATAGCGTTTACATTTAATATTCATTTTATGTTTTTACAATTTTTTTTATTATATGTGATAAAAATCCCTAAATTCTTTATTATTAATAAGCTTCCTGGGATCCTGCGAATCACTTGATAGGCCACCATGGACCACCAGCAGTCCAAGGACCACAATTTGAGAAACACTGGTCTAAACTGTGGTCACTGGTCAGTTAGCGTTTTAACTATCGCCAATAAATGTTCATTTTTGAGCTCATATACAATGTTATTTTCTATCATACTAATAATAATCATAGGCGTGAGCAGCACAGTTCATAAGGGGTGCGTTACTGAATTATACAGCGTGCCCCCTGAAAGGAACTCTCAACCGTACATATTATAGCTCATATGAATAGTAGTAGATAATAGGGTGGGGAGTATGAAGTAAACTTTCCAAGTATTGATTTGTGTCCATCAAATAAAATTAATCAAACCTTAACTAAGTCTGTACCTTTATTTTAAATAACAACTAAGTCCCACGTGACAAATACAAATTAAAAATATTATTTAATGAGATAACCGGAAATGAAAGAGACGTATTAATTCTTATTACATACAATATGTGTTTAAAACTTCCAGATCACATCATATTATTGAATTAAACGTAAATGCACTTTGCTTGACACTAGGGTGTTCCTAGTCACATCCCATACAAACGCCAATGATTAGAATATGTATTGAGTCATTACTGTGCAAACACTTGCTTTATTAAAAGCTGAACTGGAAAATACTCATTCTTGGGGTAAGTGACGCAACGCCTTATGCCGGGTCCACAGTTGTATCAGATCCTCGTATAATAGCCCCAACGCATATCTTGAACATGGCAATTTGGACGTAACATCGTTACGGTACGCGTTATAAAATCGCTGCGACCTGCTTGCTACTAGTCGGTATTTCACTGTCTCATCAAAGGAAACTACGTGGTGAGGATACGGCATGTCTGGACGTGCTCCACCACAACACACGGCTGATTGAAATATGGAACGCAACAAAGATCTCGACGGAACGAGGATCTGAGGATGTGCCATAATTTTCTCTCAAACGTGTCACGTGTATTGTCAACCCACTCCAGCCCTAATCGTGACCAGCATATGATAAAAGTATGAAACCGGCTATACTTTATACTATTTGACCACAGATGTGGACTCACTTTCATTGTCTCATCTACAATGACTCGCAACCAATTGTCGGATACACACTCGTAAGCGCACTCGCAAGACGTATTGCATTGGTTTTCTGCTTAAAAAAGGAATGTCTAGAATGAAATGTTGGGAGACCTAACTTCTACCAATATAATAAAATTATTTGAGTTATATTGAAGTTTACATATCAGAACTGAATGTAATAGAATGAAACTGTATGTGGTTGTGTGT